>CM022704.1:15726238-16106548 GCA_012295165.1 Asparagus setaceus | reverse complement strand
ACCAATTGATGCTAATATGCAAAGAAACATTTTCATAAGCTTATCCACATAAACAAAGTAGATTAAAGGTTTGAATCTATCACTGTACCTATGCTGCTCGCACACATGTAGCCTTTTTTTTTAAATGTCTTACAGAAAAAAGAATTCAGAAGAGATGAAGCTGACTAGGGCAAGTAACTACAGCAAACTTCGCACAGCCAATTGGTGAGTTTATTACTTGTTCAACTAATATTTGTGCTTCACCAGAATCATGATCAAGATTTAAGGACATTATCTCCTGTGATCATACAAGTTTGATAGATTAAGACAAGCAGCAAAGGAATCAGCTATGCAAGTAAAGACAAGTCATATAGGTATAATGCCCGGAATGATACACAAACCAATCAAGGTACATGTGTGTGTATCATAATTTAGGGAACCATTCAGTTCATAAAAAACTGAAGTTAGTCCAATTGGTCATTGCAATTTTTCTTCCTCTGAAGTATGGGATATAGCCATAATTATGGGGAAGAGTGTTCGAACGGTAGGCATGAAGATTGGTTGACAACACGTTCAGTCATGCAAAATTTCTCCATTAGGCTACTAATGATAGCAAATTGGGTGCTGCAAAATATTTTCTACAATGACTGCAAGTGAATTCAGTCAAAGTACTGAGGAATCAAATGTCATTAATAAGTCTTAGCACATTAGCCCCACATAGGTGCGCCATTTGAGATCAAATGGTACTTTCTAGGAAGTTCCTGATGCAGTTGAAATGACAGAAGTACATGGCTTCCATGAAATTAACATCATAAGTGATGAGCATCACACTAGCAAGATACTCACGTTTGACCTGAAGTATTCCATGCATCCCATAAACTAGGACCAAGCATATCCATAACCTGCAACATGAACGGAAGATCAGTAGCTCGATACAGTAGTGCAGTATTATCAACTTAGGTGAACACATAAAAGCAAAGTTCTTCAATTCTAGTCAATAACACATCTGATGAAATTGAGATCATACCATAATATAATAGTCACCTTGCCGCCCTTTATAGTGTACCCTTGGGACCCCATGGCTACCACCAAGTGCGCTGTCAAGAAGAATTGAAAGTTTGAAACAGCAAACATATCATCAATTGAATGGAATGAGACCATGAAGTATACTAGATGGTGGAAAGTATACCTGTAAACTTGCCATTCATATGGAGGACCATAATTACAGCCTTTACTGTTCCTATGCTCAAACTTTAGGGCAACCTGGAAAACAAAGATATTTAACCAAGTTCAATCTCTCAGGAAGACGTTTTATATTCTAGGAAAATAAAAACTTTTATATAAGAAATAATAATAAACAAACTAAAGCCATTGGAGTAGAGAACACCTCCAGAGCACCCGAGCCTGTTGCACGCTCACTGCCTCCAGACACACGGCGACCAACAAAAACTTGACCAAAGCCACCTTTTCCTAGCTTTCTATCAACCTTATATATAGGAGATCCTCCAACTTGGACCTAAATATAAAGAAGATTAACTGACATCTCAAATCACAATGAACGTGTTTTATCGTCAAATAGCAGGAAACCTAAATGAAGAAGGAAAAAAAAAAGAAAATAAAACTAGGCCTTTAGTGAATGCTGAAAAAGATGCATCATCATAAAATTAAACCCAGAACAAAAATTAAGCATTCGACTATAACTAAGGTGAAGAGGGGTACCACAGTCTGCCTGTGTGTGTTGTGGTGGTATTACTAACAATAACAAGTAAACACAATCGAGCTAAAAAGAGAGCAAGAAAATAATAACTTCTGGATGCTTTTCTAAGTTCACCAAAAAACTCACTATGGATCCCGATGTTCGAATTTTTAGAACAATTTATTTTAAGTGTCCAATAAGTAGAAATGTAACTCAGTTAGATTGATCGGGACAATATGCTAGAAGGTAGGATAAGAAATGGATATTGTTGCAAGAAAGTTAAACATCTTAATCATGGTTAAGCAGAGATTGATGCTTCTGATAATTGGACCAGGGATTGAGTATTGCTGACATGAATCAAAGGATTACAGGTGAAGGAGGTAGACAAAATGAACTCCTTGACAGACAACAAAGATATGGCAGTTGCTCAGAGAGAGATTGGAACTTAACATATGGGGAAAAGGCTACCAAAGCCGGTGCCAGCAGAAATTTTGAAATAAACATATTGCTTCCGATGGCAACAAATTACTGTTAAATACCAAAGCAAACCACTAAGTTACATAGAAAGAAAATTATGAACAGTCGATGAAGATGAACAGCCAGATAGAAAAGAATAATTACTCATAAAATTCAGGTTTATACAATGGTCCAAATAAAGAAATTATAAATAACAATTCAAATGGAAACATTAAATCTGAGTACAAAGAGAGGCAAATTAATCAACTTTATAAATAAACAAGTCCAAATTGCTGAATAATGATTTATTCAAAGAAAAAAGAAGAAAATTCAAATAATGAACTCCAGTAGTGAGAATGTAGCAAAATCAACAAAAAGAAAAAGGAAGTTATTGGAGAAAAGAGTTCTCTTTTCTCAAATATGGAACATTCACTTTCCTCGGCTTTAAATGCAACTAAATGTAAGTCATAAGTGAACACTTGCCAAAGTGGTGCCAAAATTATACCAATAACTAAATTCCAAAAAGGTACTTTGACAAAGAGTTCCTGACATCAAATAGAAACAATATTTAGTCAAATGATGCATGAAATCCATCAATAACATAGTGCTTCCTGAGTGAAATTATCATTAAACCATGGCATATAAATATCCAACAGCATAACAAAGTGATGCTGAACAAAATGGAACCCCCGAGAAAAGAAATAACAGCAGAATACATTCATGGACCACGATCTAGGGACTCTTCAGTCTTGACACAATATTGAATACTACAAAAGATACTTCAAATAAGGCCTAATTAATAAGTACATTCTTAAGCTCATACACGCTAAACGTTTCCCAAAGTGTGTCAAAATGATATTGACAACTAAATCCCAAAAAAATTTGTGACACAGAGCTTTTGACATCAAATACAATCACTACTTAGGCCAAATGAAGCATGAAAGAATCAATAGCATAGCACTCGCAAAGTGAAATTATTAATGAACAAGGAAAATATCCATTTTCCCCAAAAGAACAGCATCAATAAAGTGATACAGAAGAAAATGAAATCCCCTTAAGAACCCAATAATAAATAAGAGACCTAGGAGAACTCATCCCTAAACACTAGTTGTTTGAGGGAGAAAACCCAAATCTCTTATAAACCCACAATTGGTTCCCCATTTAGTCAATGTGGGACTAAATGAACCCTACACACCACCTCGGTTCTCAAGTTCCGCTTCCCATCTGTAGTAGCTTGGCACTAGAATAGTCCTGGTCGAACACTGCAATCTGATGTTATGCCTTTGCACTAGACTAGTCTGGGGTGAATACTGCAACGCAGAAATCACCCCCTAAACTGCCCGCTGCAACCGCAAAGATGGGGTTGGCTCCAGTGACATTCGTAAGAAACACAAGAGAACTCACCCATGAGATCTAGTTGTTAAGAGGGAGGGAACCCAAACCCCTAAACCTCTTATCCCACAATTGAGTCTCCATTTAATCCATATGGTACTAGATCGATTCTAACAAAATGTTAGTACAAAATCATTAATATATAGTGCTTCAAAGGTGAAATTATGATGAAATATTCCAATTTCCCCCAAAAGAAGAGCATCAACGAAGTGAAACTGAGTAAAAACAAATATGTATTCAAAATCAAACCTTTAATCACTAATCCTATCAAGAAAACAAACCAAGAACAAAACTTGAGCAAAAAAATTATACCGTCTCAGGAAAAGGGCTATTAGTCCCTTCTTCCTCTTTCCTATTAGACCCTCCTCCACTATCCTTCACCATTTTTATCTCCTCCTCTTCAATCACAACAACCTCCTCCTCTTCTTCCTCCAAATTTACCCTCGCTTTCGCAGCCTCAGCTCTGGTCCTCACTCGATTCAAAGCTCCAACCTGGTTCTTCCTCGGCCGACCTCTAGGTCTTCGAGCGGGCTGATCGGCGGCGATCGGCGGCGGCTGAGCGCGGGCTGCTCGTCCTCGTCTAGGGCGCGGGGTCGTTACAGGATTGGGCATGGTTCGCCCATTATAGGATGGAGATTAAGGAGGAATTTGACTGGATTGAGTTTTCGTAACCCTAGAATTTGGAGAATTTGGGGATTTTTTTTGCGAGGATTTTAGATTGGATGTAGAGAATGCTAGGGGAATGGGGGCAGATATGCGTCTGATAAGCGTGTGGAGTGTGGAATGATCAAGACCGTCCACTTGGATTTTGAAGAAAGTGGATGATGATTCAAAATATCTATTGTCAGAAAATTAAAAATACTTAGATAAGAAAATTGGATGTATTTTTTAATATGATTACCATCGTTGCATTATGTATTTATATATTTTTGATGCTGCTAATTTAGTCCCCATATTCTTATAAATTACCATTAATATGATATATATGTAAGAATCGCATTGATATCTTGAATCCTATCGCACCTTATATATTTTGAGGCCAATATACTAGTCTTTCAAGGTATTAAATTGCGAATAGATTCAGTGTATTGATATAAAGCAAATCCTAAGTGTTTTATCGTATTTTTGTTTTCTTTATATTACTCATCTTATGTGTAAAAATATTTTAAAAATACATTACATGCGATGATAATTTATTTAGTAGAGAAGGTAAATGCCGTTTGAAATAGAATTAGATACGTGTATTCTTGATATAGAAGTTGATTCGATCTGATTATTGTTTAAAATGGATTTGATACATGTATTCTTGACATATAAGGATTCGATTTGCTTCGTGAATGCTTCTTTAAATAATAGAAAATAGAGAAATATAATGACAAACTCTTTAACAAGGATATAAAAATTTATGTTATTTTTATTAAAAGTATTTTTTAATGAATTTATTAGATTAGAAGCAGTTAGAAAATATAAGTTATTCTTTCAAATCTTAAACGAAACTTTTAGTATTGGACCTAGACATTTTAGGCAAAAAGGTAAGCTAAATATTTGGATCTAAATTATATACCATGAAAAAATATATAATATTTAATCGAACAACTTCCAAAAATTTAGTAATGACACTTTAGTATTGAAAAGTTCCATTGATTCTTAATTTTAATATCATGAAGTTTATTCTTTTCCACAAGGCACCCCAAAGTTTCATAAAATTTACTTTGCTACCATCTCTTATATTTTTTCAGCATTCAGAATTCTTTTTAAAGTGCATCAAATGCTAATCACCTAACAATATTTAGACAGTTATATATCTGGACTAAAACAAATTTTCCCATGTATCTTTATTCCTATTGTAGCCATTTAACCGTAAATCCTTCAAATTTAAACACTGCTCCATTGTTTCACTTCTCCTAACATATATGACTGAAAATTTGACCTTTCAGATATGACAAAACAAACCTCCCTACTTAACTTAACGAGGTAACTTACATTTTAAAACTTCGAGAGAGATAAAAGATATTTTGGACAGACAATGAGATTTGTAAATACATTGTTAGGTTAGCAACTTTTGTAATTAGAAAATATAAATGGACTTACATTTTGTAGGGAAAAACTTACAATAAATGCAACAACCAAATTAGAGGAGAAAAACTGAAGTCTTAAAAAGGAAGATTAAAAATTAAAATAATCACACCGCATCAAAAAAAATCCAAATAGGAAAACCAAATACACCCATGATTCTTTATGTGGCAAATTATGTCGTTTTTGCACAAATTTTTTTCCTTGTTTTTCTTTTCTTTTTTTTTTTTTTGAGATAATAGGATAGGAAATAAATTCCCAATCTTTACTGCATATAAGAAAAGGACAATTGTACATATTAGGTCATACTCACAACTCCAAAACTATGACCAAGAGTACTAAGTTTTACATATTATATCTGCACAAGACCCATCTCATATGTACAACAAAAATATATTAGATTCATCGATAGTATTTTCCTGACATATGCGAACATCAAACCAAAAAATTAGCTCTTTGATCCACAATTTATTCCACCACCATTGGTTGATCAGCAGTTCCATCTCTCAACCCTGTATATATCACCACACTCCTCTCCGAGTTCCCCAAAGCAGCAACATGAGCAGCAACAGCATTGGCATTCATCTTTCTAACTTTCCTGCCATAATATCTCATAGATCGAGCACTAAAAGCAATATTACATATCCATAGATTAAAAATGATTAGCTGGAGCCAAAACATTAAGAGCATATTTGGATTTCTGGGCAAAAATTTTGTTCTTTCTTTCATTCCTAATCACCCACAAAGCTACACAACATATAACATCCCAGTGCAATTTTTTTTCATCTAGAATATTTAAATTTCAAGAAAGCCAAAGTTGATCCAAACATGTCATAGAATTGTTCACGAAGAACTTAAAACAAATAGTGTTCCACATAGATTTCACAAAGGGACATTGTATAAAAAGATGTTCATGACTTTCATTACAAATTCCATATAAAACACATAGAGGATAAACCAAAACTTTCTTTGCAATAAGCCTATCTTTGATCTTCAATCTCAGTCTCGTAATTGAGCAGATAAAAATTTAACTTTATGAGGTATAGGGATTTCCCACATATTCACATTATTAAAACGTGAATCCCTATCGATAAGGAACTAATAATAAGATTTAATAGTAAACTTGTTAGAACACCACCCCCTCCCCCCCAATTACGTAGTCTTACATCATCCTTATCATTATTTCCAACCCTCTCAACAATAAGTGACAGGGAAACTGCCTTCTTTGCTATTCAATTTGCAAGCAATTTGATATTGAAGCTCTTTATTATCTTCTAAAAGAATCGTTGAGCTTTTAGAAAAGTTAATCTTGTGGCCAGAAAGTAACTCATACCCATATAATAACAACTAGAGAACACCAAAAATTTCATCCTTAGCTTTGCAAAAATGAGGGTATCATCTGCATATTGCAAATTAAGGACTTTTGTTGTCAAACTTCTAGGGCCTAAACCATGAAGTAAATTTGCATTTACTGCTAATCTAATCATTTGACAAAAAACATCAGCAGCCAGGACAAATAAACAAAGGAGATAAATGGTCGCCTTGCCTAATACTCCTGTTAGAAACAATCAATTTTTTAGGTTGGCCATTTAGGATAACGGCAGATTTGCCTCTACACAGAATGTTCTTGGACCACCCACGCCATCTAGGAGGCTTTGAGAACATCTACGATAAACTCCGAATCCAACAGATCATAGGCTTTTATAAAATCTAATTTACTAAGAATGCCTTCCTTTTCTTTTTTCTTAAAACACTCAGTAATGATTTCTTGAGCAGCCACCACACCTTACATCAGGAATCTCTCCTTAATAAAATTAGTTTGGATAGAATCAATCAACAGATTCAGCTTATCATTGAGTCTTCTAGTCAAACCTTTAGTGATAATCTTGTAAACCACATTCAAAAGACTAACAGTCCTAAAATCACCTAGACTTAAGCCTAGCTATATCAAGATTACCATTATAAAACTCAAAAAAGTCTCACGATATTAAATTGAATAACCTCCCAAAATTCTTGAAAGAACATGGCAGAAAAGCTATCAAGCCTAGGAGATTTGTCTCCAGTCATAGAAAAAATAGCTTCTTTAATCTCTGTTAAAGAAAAAATTCTAAGGAATCTGCATCCTAATCAAGAGGGGGAAGCCTCTCCCAATCAACCTTAAGCCTATCCATAAAAAGCATCTGCTATTCCATCATTAGAACTAATTTTCACACCTTCCACCAACATACAATGAATAGGCTTAGATCTTTTCCTACCATTTGCTATCATATGAAAAAAGCAGTGTTTAAGTCCCCTTCTTTTAGCCACTGAGTTCTAGCTCTTTGTTTCCATAACAGTTTTCTGTTTTAAAATGTTAGTGAAATCTCCTGAAAGTTTTTCTCTTCTTAATTTTTCAACGTCAGTCAAATTCATATTCTCTTCAAGCACATCAATGGTCAACAACTCATCTAAAATCCTTTGTTTTGTAGTTTTAATACTATAAAAGTTCTCATAGGCCCATTTTTAATCTCTTTCCTTAAGAACCTCAGCTTATTCACAAAGCTAGCAGCATCAGATTTTTTGTTATAAGCTTTTTGCCACCAAATTTTCACACAGTCTTTAAAAGAATTGTTAGTTAACCAAACTTTTTCAAATCTAAACATCTTAATAGGAGAAGTAGACATCAAATAGTTTAAAACAATAGGAGCATGATCAGATAAATGACTAGATAGACCCCTTTGAAAAGATAAAGAAAATTTATTCTCCCATGCATTATTGAATAAGAATCTATTTACCCTAGCAAGGGCTACCACCTCTCTCTTATTGGACCACGTAAACTTCCTACCTGATAAGAGAATGTCAATCAATTCAAACTCATTCAAAATATCACAAAAATCTTCCAAATCATGAGCATGGCTAATACAACCCTTCCTATCATCTACACTTTCGATGACATTAACTGCCACATACTCATTCAATTTATAAATTTCTTCATTAACGTATGCAGAAAAATCCATTTACAGGAAAGAAAGAAACTCTATCCCCTGAACTATGAGATTATGACTCCAATATCGGAGCATCATCATCATCATCATCCACTGGTCATTTCCCTTTGTTAATACTCGATCTATCAAACTGATGGGAAAATAAATGATTACCTCCTAAGTTGCAAGTATACAACCTTGATCAAGTTATAGTATATAAGATTATCGATCCCACGAGGAACGGGAAGTAGGAAGAGTTTTGTTCAAGTTTTGGTTCTCAAATTATGCGCATGACAATTAGGAGTTATTTAAATAAAATAAAAGTGAGAAAATGGTGAAAGTGATGGTGAAGAGGCTAGAGAGAGTGGTTGTGGATTATGTGCAAAAGAGGAGAAAATAAAGTTGAGAATGTGGTTGTGGTTATATGCACATAATAACAAAACTAGGTTTGAGATTATATGCACATGGAGGGAATATGAGATTGAGAGAGAAGTAAAAATCAATGAAATCAAGAATCAAGAATAAAGGAAAATAACAAACAAATGAAAAGCAAGGATAAGAGGAAAATAAAGAAGGTAAAGTATGGAGGATTAATTAAAAATATGAGGAATCTAGAGTAGATCCACTTAGCTTATCTCAATCTCACAAGAATGAGTTGGATTTGTTAGCTAGTTTCAAACAATCTCTAGGGATCCCACAAATATTAGCTCCACACTGTTCGCGGGGAAAGTTGGTTTGTTATTCATTGCTCGTTTGAATTCGTTTCACGAACGTTGGCCTACAACAAAATTTCAAACAAAAAATGCCTTTATTTTAGGCGTACAATGAAAACGAAAATTACAACTCTCTTCCTTTTGTGAACAAACACGAGGATCTCTATTTTCCGGGATCCTCTAGCGTGGGTTCTTTGCAATGTCGGACTTTTATTCGTCCGCTGACCACCGCAATTCGATCCGTGTAAACCCGTTCGAACTACAGACGAGGGGCTCGCTTTCACGAAGGAAACGGTTACCGAGGGGATCACACTCACGAAGGAGAGGATCGCTCATGGGGATCACACTCACGAAGGAGAGGATCGCGGGCGGGTGAGATCTACAAGGAGAAATCACGCTATCCCCGAGATTAAGACGGCTTAACCTAGAGGGTATCTGTAGTTCGACCCGAGTTTGATTACCTTCCGCCTATAGATCGGCGTCATGGACTTGGGCTCGCCGGTGCTCGGGCCGGTCGTGTAGATCTCGTGAAGGCTCTTCAGAAGTCCGCCAAACTCCCAAGAAATCCAAGACCCGAGCTCTAAGATCCCGAAATCCCGAAAAATCCCCAAAATCCACCAAAATGAGCAAGACCCCCCCCCTATTTATACATCTCAAGGGGTTGCCGGCCTAATCAAGCCACACCTCTACCAATCGTCGAGGAGGCTCGGCCATGTTTGGTCGAGCCACCTACTTTGGCCGAGGAGGCTCGGCCATGTTTGGTCGAGCCACCCTGGCCTGGTGAGGTACCCTGCCGTCGGGAGGCTCGGCCATGTTTGGTCGAGGTGGCTCTACCATAGTGGCCGAGCCACCTCGGCCCTGGCCAGTACCTCTGGCCAAGGTCCCGTCGTCTCGCGTCGTTTGGCGTCGTTTAAGCGTCGTTCTCCGTCGATTCTTGGTCTTAGGGCTTGTTTTTCTCCGGTGATGTCGCCGTTATGTTTGAGTCCGTATCCGATCAATTTCCGAGTTCAAACGGTTCGTTTGCATCGACGGACTAAGTACGGCTGATTCCGCCTCGTCAACGTTTTGAGTTTAGCCAACTTCGCCTCGTTGAGCTTCGTCGTCGGGTTTTCTCACGACGTTCGTTCGGCGGCTTATGCGCCTCGCCGACTCACTTCATGGGTTCGTCGACTCGCTTTATCGTTTTGCGGCGTAATCCGCTCGGCGGCGTTAAGTCGCGCCGTCGGATGAATCGTTGGTTGTCAACCCACCGTTTACGAGTCTTGTTCGCGATAAGCAATTTTAACGCTCACAGATACCCCTCCAAAGCGTCGGTCGATTCTTGATGAGTGCGGGATGCTGAACATGATGAGTCCTTCACTCTTTAATGGCGTGATAGGACTTGTGAATGATCTGGCGTTTGATCTCTCCATTCCCCAGTCTTTCCGGTGCTTTGTAGGATTGAAGGTATTACGATCTTGCATCTTTTGTCGACCGTTGTCGAAATCTCGACCGAAGTCGATAGATGAATTTCTTTTGAGTTTGGCTCCGTATTTGATTCCTCTAATTCTCAGGTTCTCCGGTGCTTTGTAGGATACCTGGGGTGTTCGGTGTGCATTTATTGCTTGACCGTTGTCGAATTTCAAACCGTAGCTAATTGAGTTCATTTGCGTTGACTCGGCGTCGGTTGTCGCCCAATTGACCATCGAGGTTCCTTGATGGGAGAATTCTTGATGGATCCAACCGTGATGGTGAATCCTTCGGCGGCAGCGTTGGTTGGCGTCGCTCTTGCATTACTTCGTTGAAGTGTATTCATCCACGATGGGAGGTATTCTTCCCAATTGTTGATTGGTAGGCCCTCGGCGACATGAATCGGCGCGTCGATTGGAGGAGTCCTTCGGTAGAGCGCTTGTCCGTGTCGATATAAGCCTGCGTCGAATTTTATCCTCCTTGAGGTCCCACAGTGAGGAGGAAATTGAGGGTTATCGAGTTATCCTTAAGAATATGGTAATATTCTCCGGGAACTTCGTTAGGAACTAGTTTATACTAATCCTATTTGGAGTAGGTCTAGGCGACATGGGAGAATATCCGAAGGTTAAATCTGCCGCCATTTGTTGATGATTTCGACCATTTGGAGGTTAAGCTCCAAAGTCCACAAGATTCGAGGTAGGGTTCTCCTTATATATAGAGACGAGACTCGCGGCAATGAGGATATGCGTTAATGCTTGGACTCGAAGTTTCGCCCGGGGCCGAAGTGCATCATTCGGGAGGCTGCGTATTGAAGCTTCATCTTCCGGACATTTTTCGGTCTCATGTTCTTGCCGAGAAGCGAGGATAGTAGAACTGAACAGAACCCCAGCCGAGGGAGAGAGTCCGATCGTCTTGAAGGCGACGAAGGCCAACAAAGAAAAGACTCGCGGTGGCGTGCCGAATTTGAACTCTCGGCGAAGGCGGTTGACACCAAGAAGGAGGAGGCCCTTAATGGCGCGAGAGAGATTTTGAGGGCGAGCGGGAGGAACTTCAACAAGCTTTCCTCAATAAAGTATCTGAGTTAAAGCAAAACATATTTCTGTCCTCTTTTGTGCTCTATTATGATTCTTTTATTTCGTCAGAAATAATTAACCATAATACTTATAGGATTTTTGGCAAACCCTCAGCCGTCAACGGATTTGGTTAGCCTTTACCAACTACCGTTTGAGTTGGGCTAGCGTCGATTATGGATCCGTTCAAGCGTGGCGTTGTCTTTGGAAGAATGAAACTCTTCTAGACTTGTTGCTATGATATTGAATACATAGGCTCGGTACTCTTTACGGGCAAGAGATCGCCCGACAGCGTGTGGCGTTGGCTTAATCCCTCTTAGGCTTAGGGATGAAATACCCAGTCGAACTCGGTGTCTTCTTCAATGGAGAAAGACTAAACCGGCGACGGCGTGGCGTCCGACTTTAAGTTATCGACCCCACGGCCTTCAACGGATTTGACTAGCTACCAACTGGTTTGAGTTGGGCTAGCGTCGCGGATTATCGGATCCGCTCCTGCGTGGCGTTGTGCTAAAAGAATGAGACTCTCTTAGACTTAATGCTGATGTTGAATGGTAGGCCGTCTTTACGGGCAAGAGATGCGCGACAGCAGCGTGTGAAGCGTTGCTTAATCCCTTCTTAGGCTTCGGGATGAAATACCCAGTCGAACTCGTGTCTTCTTCAATGGAGAAAGACGCCGCGGCGCGCGAGTTGGCGTCGACTTCATCCTTCTTAGGTTTGGGATGAAATACCGAGAATCGAACTCGGTGTCTTCTTCAATGGAGAAAGACTAAGCGGTTAGCAGGCGTCAACTTCATCCCTTCTTAGGTTTGGGATAAATACCCAGTCGAACTACGGTGCCTTCTTCAATCGGAGAAAGACTAAACCGGCGACGTGTGCGTCGACTTCTTTCTTAGGTTTGGGATGAAATACCAGTCGAACTCTCGGTGTCTTCTTCAATGGAGAAAGACTAAGCGGCGGCAGCGTGTTGGCGTCGACTTCATCCTTCTTAGGCTTGGGATGAAATACCCCAAGATGAATCTTGGCGCCTTCTTTGAGGAGAAGGATTGAGCAGGAAGAAGTTGATTGAGGTGGGAAAGGAAGAATGTATTCTATTTCAGAAGGTGGAAGGAAGGAGGATCTTGTCTCTATCTCGGGTAAAGGATGAACAAGAGACTTTGTATCCTATCTCTTGCATTTTTGTGTCCTATCTCGGTGTGTTCATGAATTTGAAATAAGAGAGGAAGGTTTTGTATCCTATCTCTTGATGGAGGAGGAGGATCTTGTCTCCTATCTCAGGATCTTTGAGCGGAAGGATTTTTGTCTGTTTCCAGTGGGAGAGACAAATGGGATCTCCATTTTGAGACTCTTGAAAGATGAGACTAAGAGTGGGATCTCCTCAGGAATCTAAGACAAGAGAGGAAAGAATGTGTTCTATCTCTTGCCGAGGAAGGATGTGTCTATCTCGGTGAAGGTGTGGGAAAGGAAGAATGTATTCTATTTCCGGATGAGAAACTAAGAGTGGGATCTCCACTCGAGAATCTTGGAAGAGTGCGGATAGCTTTAAGCTTTTGTGGGGCTGCTAACGAATTGAAAGTGGACCTCGTTAGGTGGAAGGAATCGAGAGGGGATTTCTTTGGTGGTTGGACGAGAGAGTTTTTAGTGGGCCGCCGTCGATGAATTTGATCGGTGAGAGAATTTTGGAGAAAACACAATAGCAGGGTTATCCTCACATCAAAATGAGATATTCTCGAGGAACTTCCCATCAAAATGGGTTATCACGAATGTATTAAGGATAATACTTTGAAACTTCCATTAATTAAGCCATTACGTGTGATAAATGCGATATGCACCGTTTGAGTAGGCTGTGTCTATTATGAGCGGTCCTTCCCATTGGGTTAATTACCTTTCTTGGGAGGTGAGGATTATCGGTCGTCGTGGCGAAAGGGCGAGCTCCCTCCTTAAAGGTTCTCGTCGAACTTTCTTGTTGAAAGCCCTCGACATTCTAGCTTGATAGAACTCAATGCATTGTTGAGCCTCGCGCTTCTCATCTAACATCTCAAGTTCTTGAGGCGTTTTTGATGTTGTTCTTGCCGTCATCTCACATTTGCAAGGGCGGCGAAGTGGGAATCTGGATTTCCAGCGGAGAATTGCTTCACGCGTAAACCCGAGAGTGCGAGGGTAGCTCGGTCGGCGTGCGCGGCGTTGTGCGATATGCCCGAGTGCTTCTCGAGTTTATCGTCGGTCTGCGCTTGTTATTCTTCACAAGTTTCGACAAAATCTTGATAATCGTCTTGTTGAGCGCCTCGGCTAATCTATTTCTTGCTTTGGATTATAGAACGGCGAGACATCTTGTATCTCTTGAATTTTCGCAAAACGATGAAGGAATTGGCGATAAATTGGGGGCGTTGTCATGCACGATCCGTGCAGGGACACCATGTCGATAGATGACATGGTGTTTGATGAAATCGAGCGGTTTCGCCTTGACCTCTTTTAGTGGGATTGCTTGACCCACTTGGAAGTAGTCGGTGATCGCTAGAATAAACGATCTCCTTTAAGCGAGGAGGAAAAATGGGACCTAGCGTCCATTCCCCATGTCTCGAATGTAGGGATGTAGCGAGGATGCGGTTGCTACGGTGGTGATGCATATAATTGGCGTGGGTGACCGCAGCGTGGCATTCCGGCGTGCTTCGACTGCGTCATTAATCATTGTGGGCCAAAAGTAGCCCATTCTCGATTCGATCGTAGAGTTTGGGACGAGTGTGCACCACATTCACCCTCGTGTGCTTCGAAGGACCTCTTCGCCTCCTTGTTTGAAAGGCATGGAGTAAAGACCATCGTACCCGGCGATATAGCATCACGGGTTTACGTGTCGTAAAAGAATCACGGAGCTCTTAGCGGATTGATTCTCTCTCCTTCCGTCTTAGGCGAATCTGTGTAAGGCGTGTCGATGATAGGAAAGCCAATCTCGGGGCTCCAACTTGGTTTGGGTTGCATTTACCTCTTTGGTAACTACCCTTTGTCTTCCGTACCCCATCATATATTGAGTGCGAAGAGCGGTGAGTCGGCCGTAACTAATTGCTCGGTCGGGAAGGTTGTGCTACGACATGCTAGCGCCGCCGGTCATCTGCGTGAGCATTTTGGGCGTGGGATATATTCGATGAAGAATTCTTGAATGATCGCCATTTCAGCGGCTACGATGATAGGGGACGGATCGGGGTTCCTCACCGTAGTCACCGCGGACCGCAACTATCGATTGTGAATCTCCATGCGGCTTGAGATATTGACCCCGGCTCTTTAGCGGCTAAGTCCGATAAGTAGCGTTGTATTGACTACGTTATTGGAACAGGGTTCGATGAGTGAATAAGCACGGGGCATGACATGATTCCGGAAATCAAGCAACTCGGACTCGGCGGAGATTTTAGAACGTCCGGGGTGCTACATGGTGGCTCGATCAAAAGTACAATCGCCATATTTGTTGGTGCGGCGTAGTGTTGACTTCACGGACTTCATCAGGAAGATCATCATATAGCTCAATGCGTCCGTTGTCGGGTTGGCGGCCGAAGATCATAAAATGCTTGCCCTTTGGTGACCACTTGTTTGAAGTCGCGGGTCGTGGGACAAGAGCAAGGCCCATTGCCAAACGCCTGACTCATTGGCCGTGGGTCATAAATATCCGGACCGGATTCGTTAGAATAACATAAATCGTCGCCCACTAAATAGTGTGCATTTTACGAATCGCGAACACTAATGCGAAACAACTTCTCGACCATTGGGTATCGGACTGTGGCCGACCAATGTTAAACTCGAGTAATACTGCTGTTGGGCCATTGCATCGTCGTCTGCTAGCGAAGGCGCTTAACGAATGATCCGTTGCCTTGACATAGATCGAGAGCGGTTTTCCGGAAACGGTGCAACAGAGCGGAGGTTTAGCGGATACGATTTGATCTCTTCAAAGCGCTTCGGCGAGGCGTTGTCCCCGAATAAGCGACACGCCCTTCTTGTTCAACTTGGAGAGCGGTGGCACTTTCGGATAGGTTCGATATGAACCGTCGGATGTCGCCAATCGTCCTTGTAACCCCGAGTTCTCTCGATTTCGAGGTTGCAACTCTTGAATGGCCTTCACTTTGTCGGGATCGGCGTGGATTCCTTTGTCGGTGGCGACGAAGCCGAAGAACTTGCTGGACATCGAAGGAAGGATTTGGCGGGGTTCATCTTTAGGCGATGAGTCGCATGGTGAAATACCGTTCTAAGATCTTTGATGTGATCTCTCTTGTCACGGCTTTTCCGCGACCAAATCGTCGGCGTAGCATTCGGCCGTTTTCCGGAGATGATCCCGGAAAATTTTAGTCATTGCTCATTGGTATGTTGCGGCGTTCTTTAAGCCGAGCGGCATGTAGCAAAATATACCGATGGAGTTACGAATCTTTGTGTGTTTGGCGCCAGGGGTGCATCTTAATTTGATTATACCCAAAAAACCATCCATGAATGACATTCTTTCAAATCCACACGTGTTGTTAACTATGACATCGTGATTGGAAGAGGAAAGTCATCTTTCGGGCAAGCAGCGTTGAGGTCTCTGAGTAAACCACGATCCTAATCGACCCATTCTTCTTCATGGCCAGGGACTATATTAGCCCTTTAATCCGGATGTTGAATTTCCTCGATGAATCAGATTCTATGAGTTTCTTCACTTCAGTCAACAATTGCATTTGTGGCTTGATCTTCTTGATTGCTTGGCGGGTTTGACATCCACGTTGATGTTGGCGATGTGCCCATTATTAGAGTCGAGTCCCGGCATATCCTCGTAGCTCGGGCAAATACATGATATATTTGATTCGATCAACTCTTCCCTTTCTTCGAGGGAAGAGTATTCTTGATGTTTATGAGCTTAGGATGCTCCTCATCACCCATATTAACGCTCGGACTACCTCGGTCCTTAGTAGGGGTTCTCTTTGTTGAATCTATCCCCAAACCGCTTCTTGGAGTTGATGGATCCATGGGTCTTCCCATGTGGGCATATCTTCATCGTCCTCAATAGTAGCGGGGATCGACCAGTAGCCATATTAGACATCAAAGCCTTGAAAGCTTCTCAGAACAGTGTGAGAATCCCAAGCAGAAGAATCGGGGCAGATGTAGTCTCCCTCATCGGGTGGATTATTATCAATCGACTGAGCATTCATCTAGAGGAGGATTCGTATCCCAATCCCTTCCGAATGCATAGTAGTTATCAGGCTTCCCTTTTGGGACATAGGCGCTTTAGGAGGGACTCGAGGACCTGCTTGAAACATAGACCTTCTCCTTGTGTCCAAGTCGTGCCCCACTTCTTCATGATACTCGGTGTCTCGGACTATATCTGAATGTGTTGGGGATAGGCCGTTGTCATCTTCATCTTCTTCTAAGAAATGATTCGTTGGAACCGCATCTCCTTTTCCGTAAACCAAGTCTTTTCACTACTTGATCTTAGGTGGGATGTGTGTCCCCAAGGAATCTCGGAGCTTTTGTGTAAAGCAAGATGACCAGGTTGGTAAGTGCAATCGAGGTCGTTGTATAAACTTCATTACATCATTCAAAGACAAAGGGTACTCTAAATCGTCATTTATTGATTCATCGGCAATTTGCCAATTACAATGTTCATCGGCGATTCTTCATCGTCAAGATTGATTACAAGGGGTACAATGTCATTCAAAACAAAACCACCACTATAATCAAGCTGAAGCCGATTCGGACTTCTTCACCGTGTCCCGTGCCTTGGCCGATGATTGATTTAGGACTCATTACCGGTAGAGGAGAGAATCGTAAAATAATTCTCTACCCCTTAAACGGTACATTTTGTCGCGACCGCGTCTTGACCTCATTATTATTGTCTACATATTTGAGACAGTGAAGAGTAGATGGGACTATAACGTTCCGTGGATCCAAGGTCGACCAAACAATAAGTTATAGGAAGTCTGCGTCAATCACATAGCGTGACTTGGACTTTAAGTCCCCATTTGGCACTTTATCCGGATTTTACCAAGCGGTAGAGACCCGGTGTTAAACCATAGATCATTGTGCCGTTGGCCTTGACTCTTGTGAGGATTCCAAGGTGATACATGGTAGCGGGGGCATGATGCTCCTGTGGAACCGGATCGACTTGGATCGGTTAACTTCACGACCATACCGGTGAAGTATAGCGGCCTATCGTGTTTGGAATCTCCCGTGCATATCCTCCTTTAAAAAGTAATGCAGGGGGTGTTTTTAGCCTCAAGGTTATCTTGTTGGGCCGACTCTTACGGACTCGGCTTAATGGAGGTGAAAGATTTACGAATCTAGAGCCTCTTGTAAGGCTTCGGGTCTCCTTCGACAATCGGAGCCTCGTAGAGAGTTATTCTAGCCGGATGTTTGCCAATTGGGCCATGACATCAAAGCGGTATGGAGAGCTCGATGTTCGGTCTATCCCTCACTGTCGGAGCGATTGAATCGGGATGCCGGAGTTGAGCTTCCTAGACTGAGGTTGCTTCTCCTTTGCTTGGTACTTTTTCTCGGCGACATCTGCTGTTGTCCTTTCTCTGCCGCAGTGAGAGGAGTGGTAGCCACCCGGTTGACAACGTCTTAGCATTTGGGTTTGGAGCCTACGGATATTTGTAACTATATTGTGTCCGCTCCTAGTAACAAAGACTTGAGCTCCTCTTCGGAAATTGGAAGGTGGCTACTTTTTCATCATCCTTCTCGGAATTGTTTGAGGCATGGCGTGGTTGCCTTTTCCCTTGGACTTCTTTTGGCCAAGGATGTAGTCCGATCGAGTCTTCCGGCAAAGTCGGGGTGGACCCAAAGTTTCTCCATTCTTTGTTGTGTGCGATGCGAGCCCTTCTCATCGCCCGTGAGGATCTTCATTCACCATCTTCATTCCTACTTTCAGGTTGGAAACCATCAAAGGCCCGTCCGGAAGCTTATAGAACCGCATTTGCTCCCACCTTCTTCTCTTTAGAGGGTTTTGGAGTAATGACTCAACATCGATCAAGGCTTGAATCTTGTCCTTGAGATGGTAGCGAGAACTTTGTAGGATGATGTACCGCCGTGGTAGCGTGATTAGGATCTGTAACCTTGTTTGCCTCCTCTTGGTTTACAATTGGGGCAACCGGATTTTATTGTTCTCGAGAAGATATTTGAAGATGCGGAACTTCCTCGTCTTTGAGCGAGTAAGTCTTGGGAAACCGAACGGAAGGTTTCGATTCTCGAGTTTGTTGGCGCATTGAGGCTGCGATTGCCGTGGTGCGTTGTTGCGCACCGCTGTTGTGGTTGCGATTGAGCGTTTGATTAGCGTCTGAGACTTTCTTTGGCGCTTTACCTCTACCACGGGGACAAAGTTACGCTTGTGAGCATTCACCATAGGTGACCTCTCCGCTTTCTTCCTTTTGAGAATCGCTCGGCTTGCTCTCCGCGTATCTTTAAATCTTCCGGTCTCGGTGATGTGATTCCCATTGCTTCCAACACGTCCATGGCGAGGTTGTTGTGACAAGTTTGGAGAATGAACTTCTCCGTTATTGGGTCTCGGCAATTCATTGTCTTATTTCGAACCTCTTGGCGAAGTTATCCATTTGTTTCCCGTCTTTTGTTTCGTCCAACAAAGACCCGATGGATACCTCGGTGTCATCGTCGAAGAAATTGGTGAGAAACATGGTCTCCATATCATCCGCTATTAACGCTCCTCGGTTTGAGGCGGTACCAATCGAAGGCTCCACGAAGGGTGCTAACGAATGACCGAACCATCAAGGGCTCGTTCGAGAGATAACTCCTAGATGAGACTTGAAGTAGATCAAGTCTTTGAGTGGGTGATCCCTTTCGTCAAGCGGTAAAGTTGATGGGGTGAATTTTGTGGGATCTGAGTTGATTCCCATTCCCTGGTAAGGACATGGTATACCCGTCTTCTTTACCTCTTGGCGAGAAATCAAAGTATTGATTTTGCTCTAGATCTTTATTTTCTCATTCTCCCTACGTCTCGTTCGGGTAAACTTGGGGAGGAACTACGGTGTTATCGCTAGCATTTTGCCGAAAGGATGACCATCTACGCTCCGGCCTCTTCTCCGTCTGTCGCTATTCGTTAAATTGACATTATTGCACGACTTGGCTCGCTTTGGCGTTCATTATCGCCGGATCCGCGGTCATGCATTGCTCTCATTCACGTGATGGCCGCCCATTTCAAGCTTAAAGTCGCCCTTTGCTTGTTAGGCCTTCAAGCATCTCGGGACACTTGATCCGCTATCATGAACGCCGCAAGGTTGTCCTATGCCGAAATTGTATTATCTAAGCCATTATGAGCCAGATCCGACACTTCATCATCCGAGGGTAATCCCTTCGCGATCTTGGCGATAATTGGGTCGTTTAACAATCCCGACCGCAATCGAAGCCATTCGCTATGCTCCTCGAACCGCATGTGACGACGCCCCTCTCGCTGGTCATATTGATAGTAACACTCGCACTATCACCTTGAGGCTTCCATCTTTTTATGGCAACGCTTTGACTTGGTTCGCATTCTCGCCGAGCCTATCAAAACCGACGCCTTTTCCGGAGTCGCTTAGCGCAATTGCACCGATAACACCGCTTTGATCGCCGAGCACAAGCAAGGCATGTTTGATTCTCGCTGCCTTCTTCGATTTACTGCACCCCCAAAGACGATAGTACAAACCCGTCAAGATGAATACCGGAGCAACCTATCGTAGGCCGCACGACATCTCGTATAACGCTGTCATCGCCGATGAGAGCGCCCGAGAACAAATAGTTCATAAGTCACTGCCGCACGCACGCCGAAAGTGTGAATCCTCGACCGCTCTCTGACTTCGATTTGAAGCCCGGCGAAATGCAGTTTCTTCTTATCTTTGTGGTACGACTCAGATAGAGTGACCACGATTCCTTTAACGACCTAGGCGATCCTTGACGGTAAGCCCGCTGGTCGTATGCAGAGTTAGCTTCACGGTTAGGGTACGACGGAGGTGACCCTGTCAACGCTTCACTTTGTTGAGGTGCTCACAATTTCTCGATTTGAGCACTGAGCAGGAGTTGGCCTCACGCGAGCTAGGTTCAGTTGAAGCCTCGACGACTTGGGCTTCCAAGCTAGCCGATTTGTCGACGACTTCCTTGGTTGCCCTCAACTCGCTGGTTGCACCAAAGCCCGCGGCTTGCGCTGAGGAGCTGCGCCCGGACACGTTTTGAAGGCGGAACGTTCCGCTTGACTCGACCCATTCGCTCGTCCGCCACCAGGAATCGGCTACGATCTCGCACTCTCGAGTCAACTTGATCTTAGATCGCCTCATAGCGACCCCATCCATTGATTCTTTCGCCTGGCTAATTGTTTCGCCAGCGCCGACGCCGCTCGACGGGCTCTCTTGAGAGAGTCACGACGCTTATTGGCGGACCGCACTTCCAGACAGGGTCTCAAGGTTTGGCCAAGCAGCGGGGAACCACCGCTGTCTGCAGACGACGGCGCGTGGTGGTGGATTTTCTCGCCCGCGACTGAGGCCGACCGGGTCTTCCTTGCAGCCGAGACCATCTTGGACTTATGGGGAATCTGGATCCGACGAGGAGGAGAGGTATTCTTCATACTTTTCTCGGTCGAACTCGAACTCGACCTCCTCGATGACCGGATCGATCCGCTGGGTTACATCGACGCTTTTGTTGAAGCCGCTGGCTCCCACTCGGGTCGCCACTTGTTCAAGGGAAGTTGGTTTGTTATTCATTGCTCGCTTAAATTGCGTTTTACGGCTTGTTGTACAACAAAATTTCAAACAAAAGAAATGCCTTTATTTTAGGCGCACAATGAAAGCGAAAATTACAACTCTCTTCCTTTGTGAACAAACACGAGGATCTCTATTTTAGGGATCCTCGCGTGGGTTCTTTGCTGTCTTGGGGACTTTTATTCGTCAGCTGACCACAGCGCAATTCGATCCCGTGTAAACAGGGTTGGAACTCTGACGTAGAGGGCTCGTTTCACGAAGCGAAAGCGCTGAGGATCACACCCGGGAGAGGATGCGCGGGGATCACACTCACGAAGGAGGATCGCCGGGCGGGTGAGATCTACAAGGAGAAATCACGCGCTATCCACGAGATTAAGACGAAGCTTAACCTAGAGGGTATCACGTAGTTCGACCCGAGTTTGATTACCTTCCGCCTAGATCGGCGTCGTTGGACTTGGGCTCGCGGTGCTTTCGAACCGTCGCGTCGTGGATCTCTGAAGTCTCAGTCCGCCAAACTCCCAAGAAATCCAAGACCGAGCTCTAAGATCCCTAATCGAAAATCCCCAAAATCCACCAAAATGAGCAAGACCCTATTTATACATCTCAAGGGGTTGGCTCAACCAGTCGTGAGCCACCTCGACAATGGCAGGAGGCTCAACCATGTTGAGCCGACCTCGACCTGGCAGGCTCGGCCATGTTTGCGAGCCACCTCGTGGCAGTACCTCGGCTTTGGCCGAGGAGGCTGGGCCATGTTTGGTAGAGCCACCTCGCCTTGGCCGGTCCCGTCGTCTCAGCGTCGTTTCGCGTCGTTTCGCGTCGTTTCTCCGTCGATTCTTCGGTCTTCCGGGCTTGGTTTTTCTCCGGTGATGTCGCCGTTATGTTTGAGTCCGTATCCGATCAATTTCCAGAGCTCAAACGGTTCGTTTTCATCGACGGACTAAGTACGGTTGATTCCGCCTCGTCAACGTTTGAGTTTAGCCAACTCGCCTCGTTGAGCTTCGTCGGGTTTTCTCCACGACGTGTCGTTTCGGTGGCATGCGTACCGCCCGTCACTTCATGGGTTCGTCGGCTCGCTTTATCGTTTTTGGTAATCACGTCGGCAGTTCGGGTAGCGGTCGGATGAATCGTTGGTTGTCAACCCACCGCTTACGAAGTCTTGTTCTGCTTGATAAGCAATTTTAACGCCTACACACTTAGAAAAGGGTAATTCCCTAGAGGGTTCTAGCCTCAAGGTGAATTAAAGAAAAAAAATCTATTCTAGAAAGTAAATACAAGAATTAAATACATTGCATGAAAGTAAATTGCATGAAATTAAATTGCATGAAAGTAAATCTAAGCTACAAAGCAATTAAATGAACAAGAAAGAAAATAAAAAGAAATAAAACCAACAACTCTCGATCTTAATCTAATCCTCCTTTTGGTCCTTGGATTAGAAGAAGAGAAAGAAATTGAAAAATTTCATTTATTGTGTAACAAAAGTTATAATTTTGGAAGGTCTTCTTAATTAAGAGTAACCCTCCTCTCCAAATGGAGTTTTACAAAATATTTCACAATCTCAAGCCCTCACTCTACCCTCTATTTTAGGCGCATAATGACGAAAATTACAACTCTCTTCCTTTTGTGAACAAACACGAGGATCTCTATTTTAGGGATCCTCGCGTGGGTTCTTTGCTGTCTTGGGGACTTTTTATTCGTCAGTTGACCACCGGGAATCTCAGGGTGTAAAGGGTTGCGAACTACAGACGTAGGGGCTCGCGAAGGGCTTGAGGGATCACACTCCACGAAGGAGAGGATCGCTGCGGGGATCACACTCACGAAGGAGAGGATCGCCGAGCGGTGAGATCTACAAGGAGAAATCACCGCTATCCCCGAGATTAAGACAAGCTTAACCTAGAGGGTATCTCAGAGTTCGACCCGAAGTTTGATTACCTTCCGCCATAGATCGGCGTGGACTTGGGCTCGAGGTGCTGAACCAAGGTCGTAGATCTCAAGGCTCTTCAAGTCCGCCAAACTCCCAAGAAATCCAAGACCGAGCTCTAAGATCCCAAAATCAGAAATCCCCAAAATCCACCAAAATGAGCAAGACCCCCTATTTATACATCTCAGGGGGTTGGCTCAACCAATTGGTAGAGCCACCTCGCCTTGGCCGAGGAGGCTAGGCCATGTTTGCCGAGCCACCTCGCCTTGGCCGAGGAGGCTAGGCCATGTTTGCCGAGCCACCTCGCCTTGGCCGAGGAGGCTAGGCCATGTTTGCCGAGCCACCTCGCCTTGGCCGAGGAGGCTAGGCCATGTTTGCCGAGCCACCTCGCCTTGGCCGGTCCCGTCGTCTCAGCGTCGTTTGGCGTCGTTCGGCGTCGTTTCTCCGTCGATTCTTCGGTCTTCCGGGCTTGGTTTTCTCGGTGATGTCGCCGTTATGTTTGAGTCCAGATCCGATCAATTTCCGAGCTCAAACGGTTCGCTTTCATCGACGGACTAAGTACGGTTGATTCCGCCTCGCCAACGTTTGAGTTTAGCCAACTCGCCTCGTTGAGCTTCGTCGTCGGGTTTTCTCCACGACGTGTCGTTACGGCTTATCGCCTCAGCGACTCACTTCATGGGTTCGTCGACTTCGCTTTATCGTTTTGAAGTAATCCGCGTGACGGCGTTAATCAGCCGTCGGATGAATCGTTGGTTGTCAACCCACCGCTTACGAAGTCTTGTTCTGCAATCGATAAGCAATTTTAACGCCTACACACACTTAGAAAAGGGTAATTCCCTAGAGGGTTCTAGCCTCAAGGTGAATTAAAGAAAAGAAAAATCTATTCTAGAAAGTAAATACAAGAATTAAATACATTGCATGAAAGTAAATTGCATGAAATTAAATTGCATGAAAGTAAATCTAAGCTACAAAGCAATTAAATGAACAAGAAAGAAAATAAAAAGAAATAAAAGGAAAACCAACAACTCTCGATCTTAATCTAATCCTCCTTTGGTCCTTGGATTAGAAGAAGAGAAAGGAAATTGAAGGTGAAAAATTTCATTTATTGTGTAACAAAGTTATAATTTTGGAAGGTCTTCTTAATTAAGAGTAACCCTCCTCTCCAAATGGAGTTTTTACAAAATATTTCACAATCTCAAGCCCTCACTCTACCCCTCTATTTATAGATAACAAGAATCTCTCACAACCTGGATTTGCGGCCCCATAACACTCACAACCATAGGATTTAGGTTAGCCTCAAAACCCTCATAGCCTAGTGATCTCTCCAAATAATCTAGACCATTGATTTAATCCTTGAGAGATGGGCTTTGTGGGCTTTATTTCTTTTGTATTTAATTCCTTTAAGATTCTCTTAAATGCTCTTGGGCTTCTAGAATTTAACTTGGCCTTCAAATAATTGAATATATATCACTTATATTCGGATTTCTATCATAACCCACTGCTGCTGATGAAATTTTGAGAATCTGGTAATTTGATGGCTTCGTCTCGTCGAGATAGGCGATTTTCATATATAATATGTTGAATTCGCTTCCTGATTGAGAGATATCGCTTTTCTTTGCGGTTGACCATCGGCACGAATTTGACTTTATTTTTCCATATTTGAATTGATTCTCAATTGTAAGCCAAGTTATTAATAATTCGACCAGTGATGTGTGTTGAGATTTTGCTTCTAAACTTAGTTGTGGGCTTTGGATTTAGACATTCTGAGCTTCATTAGAGATCTTTTGGGCTTGAAATAATCTTCATTTGGGCTCTTATTCAATAATACTCCATTAGCCTGCAAATTAAGATAAAAATAGTTATTAGCAGGATATTTATTCATATAAAATAGGTAATTAGGGTATAAATTTGTAATTAAAATGTGATAATCACAAACCTCAAAGGATCTCTCCATCTCCCAAAATTAGGGTTTGCACCTCTAGGGTTTTAATTATTCCTACCATTCTGCCATCCTGAGCGTCGAAATGCCATTTCAACCCACCTCTTATGTCGTCTTGCTCGCTTGTCCTCCATCATCGTCGGCGGGTCACGAATCACCCAGAGTTTCGCGCTTCATGACCTACCCTTCTACATTTGTAGTAAATTCTCGGAAGATGACCATATGACCTTTAGATCCACAACAAAAATAATAATTTTGTTGTTTCACGTTATCGATCATCAGCGATATAGGGTTTTTGAGAGAAGAAGACGGTAAAGGTTTCCTAGATCTAGGGTTTTTTCTCTTAACAACCTCAACCCATGATGGACTTGAGATCTCTACCCTTAACTCCTCATCTGAGCTACGTCTGGGATCAGATCCAACCACGTCCTTGGATTATGCTTAAGAATTGGGCCGTTTAGAACATTCTCCCACTTCAAAATTGGAGATGGGCTGAGAGAATTGCACAGAAACCATAGAATCTTCTTGATTCAACAAAAACTGGGGGTTGATCCATCAAGAATTTTATCTTTCCCTTTAGTTTGATTCTTGGACTTTGAAATCCTAGCCTCAAATGATTTAGAGATAGATGGTTGGGTCGAATCTCCTGTAGATAAAAAATCACAATCTCGATTAGACTTAGAAAACAAATAAAATTAATCACAAAATTGTTGAGGAGGAACCCCAGATCATTCAAAAAAAAATCTCTAGCCGTTTTCATTACTCCTCCCTCAATTCTTCTTTTTTTGGAAGAGATTGCCACTTTTTACCAAATTCATTATAGCACTTTTTTGCTCAATTTTCTTTTCAACCAAATGCTAAATTTACATTAAAAATATATTTCCTATAATATAATAGCAAATATGCAAACAACAAATTCAAAGTTGATTTCCTACACCAAATATTACACACAATATTTAATGCTAGCTACAACTATTGCAGTAATATATATTTTTAGCGAACCAAACAAAAGTGCGAAATTGTAAATTACAAAATTGCAATTCATCCTTTTCCTTTCAACTCAATAAATTATGATTTTTAAATCTATACTCTATGCCCGTGTGTCAGTTTATGATTGGTTCCCGTTTGTGATAGATTCACCGTAGATGTCATCTTAAAAGCTTTCTTTGGCCACTCCTCTTCCTCTTCTTGTAGAGAGAGAGAGAGAGAGGTTATCCCTAAAAATGGTAGGCAGCCGCTACGTCATCCTCTCTTCCCAGTCATTTCCTATCGCTTCCTCTCTCCTGGCACCCAATAGTAGAAGCAACCGAAGGGGCAAAAGAAGTGAGTTCCCTCTTTTGTCCTCCCATTTACAGGAAATTTCTTATCTTTAACTTACCCAAAAATTCTGTGGAAAAAAATCACTTTTATGTAACAACTAAAAGTTGGGTCTTTAAGGGTTTTCTCCAAGTAACTATGTTCAATGTTAAATTCATTGGTTGAAGAAAAATTGGTTTGATGTTGACAAATTGGGATTTTTCATGTATATCTCTAAATACTGAATATCTTAGGGTTATTGACTAGTGCAATTCCTCATGCACTGGAAAATTGAGTTATCTCTGCTTTGTAGAATTTGTAAATATTTGTGGTCATTATGTACAGCTGTGACTTTTGTTGGATTTATTTTTTTGGTATTGGATGAATAAGCTCTGCGGATTATATTGTACTAAATATCATAAATACCCAAAATTACTTGCTAAGAGAAGAAATTGAAGGTTTCTATCGTAAGTTGCTAGATTGTATTGTATTAAATATCATAAATACCCAAAACTACTTCCTAAGAGAAGAAATTGAAGGTTTCTATGTGTAACTTGGTGGATCATGCTATACTAAATATGCATAAATACCCTAAACTTTCTAGGCCTCCATGTGTGCAATCGCAGGACTTGAAATACCATAGGAGGCTAAAATAACAAATTATCTAAAGAAGAACAATGAAAATAGCAATCATAGGAGGTGAAAATAGCAGGTTTTCTAGAGAAGAACAATGAAAGCATCATCGAAAAAGAGGATTTTTGGAGAACAAGTTGTAAACTTAGAGGGCTTCTCATATATAGGATATTACCTACATATGCGCCGTGTTCTTTTTAATGAGGAGATGATTGTCATGGTCTATTGTTCCTATCAGTTGAAATTTGTTTTCTTTCTTACGTTTGTTATATGGATTTTGTTGGTTAATAGCATATTAAGTACATTAGCACCATATCAAGATTCTTCCAAGCTTATGCTAGAAATAATATGTTCTGGATGTTTCTTCTAGCTTTTGTTACACAAAATCGATGACACATTTGATGGGTTCCTCACATAATTGGAAACAGAAAATTATACTTTATTTTTTTAATGAATAACTAGCATTATTGCATGCGCAAATGCATGTGCAATGGTTGTGAAAACTTAACCATCCCAAATTTTTATATAAAGGGGCACTTACAGTAAAATTTCATAGATATTTTTATGATATTTTTCATTTGAGATAAGTTATTTTATATTATTTTATTTGAAATTAGATCGACATATATTTCAATTTCAGTGGTGATGTTGTTTTCATAAAAGAAAATATGGTGCATTGTAATTTAGTAGATTATTTTCAAAACGTCATCCTAAAACACTTTAAATAATGTTGATAAGAAGGGTATATTTCATATTTTATCTTCAAATTATTATATTTAATTATTTTTGACCCAAGTATGTAGATTTATTTTGACTTTTGATAATATTTAGATTAGAACACATTGAAATACCTATGATTAATGCTAAAACCCTTCCTTCAAGAAAAGAATGTGCAAAAAACCAAAATTAAAACATAGGTTAATTTTATGCACTTTAGGGCTGTTGCAGATAACATCCGAACACTTTTTATCTCACAAACCCCTTGAATTTCGAGATGTATTACATTACTCCCCTAAATTTTGAATATTTCTCAAACGATACCCCTCCCCATAATTGGCAAATAACTAAACTATCTGTGAGAGGAAAAACTGGTCAGTTTGGGAGGGTGGATGCATTACCTGTAATGACAAATGACTAAATTGAGGTTTTCTCTCATTATATTAAGTCGCCAAGTACAGACAGGGGACTTCGTTGAGAAAAGTTCAAATTTCAAGGGGTTATATGAGAAACCCCAAAGTACAGGGCATTTTGAACAAATAAAGTTCAGGGGTTTGTGTGCAAACCTCTCAAAGTTCAGGGCTGTTTTGTTAAATTAGTAGCCTTAAATCCTATAAGAGGATAAGAAAGTTAAGGAGCAGGCCTCCTCCCTCCCTCCTCCTCTTCCATCTAAAAAATCCACTGCTTTCGAGCAATGGCAGCCTCCGGAGGCCTGCAAAGTTCCCTAACGATCTCATCCCCAATCTCCAACAGAAACCCTAATCTCCTCATGCTCTCCTCCTCCTTCAAATCCCTCTCTCTCAAGAACAAGAAGCGAACCTCTCCGATCACGATGAGCATGGAGAAGGTGGAGGGGTTCGAGCCCAGGCAGAGGCTCGTGCTCGAGGACGTATTTAAGGAGGGGGATCTCGCTGATGTGAGTGGGAATTCGATCGGAAAAGGGTTTCAAGGTTTGTGTTTGTGTTTTCTTGTTTGGTCGGGAATTTTTGCAAATACTTGGTGGGCATACAATGCAGTGCAGTTCATAGATAGTATATACACTTACTTGCATGTTACCCGTGTAATCGCACCGGAATTTGTTAGGGTCCATTTAGTCCCACTTGTGGGTTCTCCTAGGTCCGTTGTAAATGGTGTCGGAGCCTACCCCATATTCCCCATTGCAGTGTAGTGGTTCGGGCAATTTACGCTCTTATTCTGACACACAAAATTCAAGCTATCCACTCCAGAATAGTACTTTCTATACATTATGCTTTACAATGCACAAAATTGATATCCGTCCATCTCCAAAGCCATTTACCAAGGAGAGCTTTGTTCATACTTTTCAAATCAAGAATCCCTAAGCCTCCCTGTCATTTAGGTTTACACATTTCACCTCATCTAACAATATTAGAGGCTCCTTTAAGATTATTAGACCCTATCCAGAAAAATCTCCTCCTAATCTATTAATTCTATCAATCACCCATTGAGAAAAATCATATAGAGACATTCAAAACAGAGGCATAACAGATAACACAGAGTTAACTAAAGTTGACCTACCCCCTCTAAAAAGATTTCTCACTTTCCAAGTTGTTAATTTTACTTCAAACTTGTCAATAAGAGGTAACCAATCCTCTTTAAGCAACTTCCCAGGTCTCAAAGCAAGGCCCAGACAAGTGACAGGGAAACTGCCTCCTTTGCAATTCAATTTGCAAGCAATTTGATATTGAAGCTCTTTATTATCTTCTAAAAGAATCATTGAGCTCTTAGAAAAGTTAATCTTGAGGCCATAAAGTAACTCATGCCCATATAATAACAACCGGAGAACACCTAAATTTTCATCATTAGCTTTGCAAAAAATGAGGGTATCATCTGCATATTGCAAATTAAGGACTTTTGTTGTCAAACTTCTAGGGCCTAAACCATGAAGTAAATTTGCACTTATTGCTAATCTAATCATTTGACAAAAAGCAGACAAACAACAAAGGAGATAAGGGGTCACCTTGCCTAATACTCCTGTTAGAAACAATCAATTTTTCAGATTGGCCATTTAGGATAATGACAGATTTGCCTCTACACTGAATGTTCTTGAACCACCCAAGCCATCTAGGAGGCTTTGAGAACGTCTAAGATAAACTCTGAATCCAACAGATCATAGGCTTTTATAAAATCTAATTTAATAAGAATGCCTTCCTTTTCTTTTTTCTTAAAACAATCAGTAATGATTTCTTGAGCAGCCACCACACCTTACATCAGGAATCTCTCCTTAATAAAACCAGTTTGGATAGGATCAATCAACAGATTCAGCTTATCATTGAGTCTTCTAGTCAAACCTTTAGTGATAATCTTGTAAACCACATTCAAAAGACTAACAGGCCTAAAATCACCTAGACCAATAGAATCTGTTTTGTTTTTTTTTTTGGAAATAAGCACAATGTGAGCATAGTTAAGCGGTGCCTAGCTATATCAAGATTACCATTATAAAACTCAATAAAAAGTCTCGGATATTAAATTGAATAACCTCCCAAAATTCTTGAAAGAACATGGCAGAAAAGCTATCAAGCCTAGGAGATTTGTCTCCAGTCATAGAGAAAATAGCTTCTTTAATCTCCGCTAAAGAAAAAAATTCTAGGGAATCTGCATCCCAATCAGGAGGGGGGGAAGCCTCTTCCAATCAACCTTAAGCTTATCCATAAAAAGCATCCGCTATTCCATCATTAGAACTAATTTTCACACCTTCCACCACCATACAGTGAATAGAATTAGATCTTCTCGCCTTCCTTGAAGCATTAGATCTTCTCGCCTTCCTTGAAGCATTCTTCTTGCATTTCCCTCATACTCTTTGTCCATAAGAATTTCAGCTGAAGCAGGAATCATGTTCGAAGGTTTCACTATGGGTACAAATTCCACCAGCCTATTTTCAAGCTGTTCTTGCACATTTTGATCTAAACCCATATCCATATCACTCTCTTTATTATATAATCTCTCTTGATCAAGAACCTGAATATACTCATCTTTTTCTATCTCCACCTCTAGGCTATCTTTAAAGAACTCACTTCCTAATCACTTATAATATCATTTCCCTTCATAACATTCTCATTATTTTCTTCCAAATGCACTACTTCAGGCACTTTAGCATTATCACAAGCTACGAGACCCCAAAAGTCATCATTTAACCCCATTTGATCTCTTTGTTTCCCAACAGGAAAATATCAAGAGAAATCAATTAAAGTACACTCAATCCAGAACCACAGGAGTCTTATGAACTTTGTTTTCAATAAGGTCCAAAGCCAACCTTGTGTTTTCCTCTTCATCATGCAATTTAATTTCTGTATTATCTTCAGTTAGACTTGTAATATTCTCTTACTTATGACCACAGTAAAGAAGCCGCAGAATTGTCTGGGCATGCTCTATAATCATTAGTTCTTCTCGACTGAGTAGAGTAATGTCCAAATGAAGCACTTGGTGATGCTTCCTTAGATCTTGACTGTGTAGTATCACCTATAGAAACCTCCATATTTGCATTGCCCTTGATATTAATCTGTTCACCTGCTTTCTTGTTACTCAAGTTCCTACTTTCAAGCACCAAAATGATATTTAGTAGAATAAGATATAAGTGAGACTCATAGTAAATCTTGAGCATCTTAGGAATATCCTGAATTGAAGCACATTTAACAAGTAAAATGACGTTTATATAATCCATCACCATTCTAGTAGAACCATCCAAAGCAACAATTTCAACAAAATAACGCACAACTTTAGAGAAAAATTCTAGATTTCATAAGAAAGGGGAAACCCATGTAGTTGAATCCAAAATTCAGTGCTTCTAATTTCCTTAATACTTCTATAATCAACAGAGCATTGCTTGATAGTGACACCAAGAGAAGGCAATGCTATAAACCCCAAGGAGACAAATTCCATTCGCTTCTCTCTAGGAGTAATTTTGACTTAAAAGTTTTTATCGGGCATAGATTTGATCTCCCACTCCTTAACTTCTAGAAATTTAAAACACAGTTCCCATTCTAAATTTCTAGCAGAAATATCAGAACCAGAAACTATCGACATGATCACATATTCATTCAATTTCTGAATTTCTTCATTAACGTATGCAGAAAAATCCTAAACTACAGCAAAGGAAGAAAGTCTATCCCCCGAGCTATGAGATTTGGACTCCAATATTGGAGCATCATCATCATCATCATCCACTGGTCATTTCCCTTTGTTAATGCTCGATCTATCAAACCTCAAAGGAGGAAATTTCGATCTCTCCATCTCCCAAAATTAGGGTTTGCACCTCAAGGGTTTTGATTATTCCTACCATTCTGCCATCCTGAGAGTCGAAATGTCATTTCAACCCACCTCTTATGTCGTCTTGCTCGCTTGTCCTCCATCATCGCCGACAGGTCACAAATCACCCAGAGATTCACGCTTCATGACCTACTCTTCTACATTTATTGTAAATTCTCGAAAGATGACAAAATCAAGCCATATGACCATTAGATCCACACTAAAAATAATAATTTTGTTGTTTCACGATATCGATCGTTAGCGATATACGGTTTTTGAGAGAAGAAGACGGTAAATATTTCCTAAATCTAGGGTTTCTTCTCTTAACAACCTCAACCCATGATGGACTTGAGATTTCTACCCTTAACTCCTCATCTGAGCTACGTGTGGGATCAGATCCAACCACGCCGTTGGATTATACTTGAGAATTGTGTCGTTTAGAACATTCTCCCACTTCAAAATTGGAGATGGGCTAAGAGAATTGCACAGAAACCATAGGATCTTCTTGATTCAACAAAAAATTGGGGGTTGATCCATCAAGAATTTTATCTTTCCCTTTAGTTTGATTCTTGGACTTTGAAACCCTAGCCTCAAATGATTCAGAGATAGATGGTTGGGTCGAATCTCCTGTAGCTAAAAAATCACAATCTTGATTAGACTTAGAAAACAAATAAAATTAATCACAAAAAATTTGAGGAGGAACCTTAGATCATTAAAAAAATCTCTAGCTGTTTTCATTACTCCTCCCGCAATTCTTTTTTTGGGGGGGGGGAAGAGATTGCCACTTTTTACCAAATTCATTAAAACACTTTTTTGCGCAATTTTCTTTTCAACCAAATGCTAAATTTGCATTAAAAATATATTTCCTATAATATAATAGCAAATATGCAAACAACAAATTCAAAGTTGATTTCCCACACCAAATATTACACACAATATTTAATGCTAGCTACAACTATTGCAGCAATATATATTTTCAGCGAACCAAACAAAAGTGAGAAATTATAAATTGTAAAATTGCAATTCATCCTTTTCCTTTCAACTCAATAAATTATAATTTTTAAATCTATATGCCTATGTGGCAGTTTGTGATTAGATCCCGTTTGTGATAGATTCACCGTAGGTGTCATCTTAAAAGCTTTCTTTGGCCACTCCTCTTCCTCTTCTTGTAGAGAGAGAGAGGTTATCCCTAAAAATGGTAGGTAGCTGCCACGTCATCCTCTCTTCCTAGTAATTCCCGCCGCTTCCTCTCTCCTAGCCCAATAGCAGAAGCAACCGAAAGGGCAAAGGAAGTGAGTTCCCTCTCTTGTCCTCCCATTTACAGGAAAATTTCTTATCTTTAACTTACCCTAAAATTATGTGGAAAAAAAATCACTTTTATGTAACAACTAAAAGTTGGGTTTTTAAGGGTTTGCTCAAAGTAACTATGTTCAATGTTAAATTCATTGGTTGAAGATAAATTGGTTTGATGTTGACAAATTGGGATTTTTCATGTATATCTCTAGATACTGAATATCTTAGGGTTATTGACTTGTGCAATCCCTCATGCACTGGAAAATTGAGTTATCTATGCTTTGTAGAATTTATAAATATTTGTTGTCATTATGTACAATTGTGATTTTGTTGGATTTATTTTTGGTTAGATGAATAAGCTTTATGGATTATATTGTACTAAATATCATAAATACCCAAAATTACTTACTAAGAGAAGAAATTGAAGGTTTCTATGTGTAAGTTGCTGGATTGTGTTGTATTAAATATCATAAATACCCAAAATTACTTCCTAAGAGAAGAAATTGAAGGTTTCTATGTGTAAGTTGGTGGATCATGCTGTACTAAATATGCATAAATACCCTAAACTATCTAGGCCTCCATGTGTGCAATCGCAGGGCTTGAAATACCAGAGGAGGCTAAAATAACAAGTTGTCTAGAGAAGAATAATGAAAATAGCAATCATAGGAGGTGAAAATAGTAGGTTTTCTAGAGAAAAATAATGAAAGCTTCATCGAAAAAAGATGATTTTTGGAGAACAAGTTGTACACCTAGAGGGCTTCTCATATATAGGATATTACCTACATATGTGCAGTGTTCTTTTTAATGAGAAGATGATTGTCATGGTCTATTGTTCCTATCAGTTGGAATTTGTTTTCTTTCTTACGTTTGTTATATGGATTCTATTGGTTAATGCATATTAAGTACAGTAGCACCGTATCAGATTCTCCCAAGCTTATTCTAGAAACAATATGTTCTGGATGTTTCTTCTAGATTTTGTTACACAAAATCGATGACACATTTGATGAGTTCCTCACAAAATTGGAAACAGAAAATTATACTTTATTTTTTAATGAATAACTAGCATTATTGCATGCACAAATGCATGTGCAACGGTTGTGAAAACTTAACCATCCCAAATTTTTTATATAAAGGGCACTTACATTAAAATTTCATAGAATTTTATATATATATTTATGATATTTCTCATTTGAGATAAGTTACTTTATATTATCTTATTTGAAATTAGATATGACATATATTTCAATTTCAAGTGGTGATGTTGTTTTCATAAAAGAAAATATGGTGTATTGTAATTTAGTAGATTATTTTCAAAACATCATCCTAAAACACTTTAAATAATGTTGATAAGAAGGGTATATTTCATATTTTATCTTCAAATTAATATATTTAATTATTTTTGACCCAAGTTTGTAGATTTATTTTGACTTTTGATAATATTTAGATTAGAACACATTGAAATTCCAATGGTTGTATTTATATTCATTTTATATCAATAATTTATTTAGAAAAGAAAATTATCATTTTATAGCCATATCTCTTACAACACAAATTGTCATAGATATTTAATTTGTGAGCTCTAATTATATACTCATGTCATAGTTTAGAATGATCTACAAAAGAAAAGAGAGGAAAAATATCTCCTATAGCAAAATTACCTATATACCCCTCACATGTATATTGAGATGTAAAATGTCCTTCAAACTTTTGGTACCCTCACTAAGTTTTTAATATAATAGTATATATAGTTTTTCTCTGGCCATTAAGAGTTAGGTTTATGCTACAAAATGATGCTGATATTTTTCCTGTTTCAGTATTAGCCAAATCAAAGCCCTTGGGAAATCGCAGCATCTTAAATATTGAAGATGACACCAGTACGGAGATTGATACTCAATCATCATCAACTTCTTCGAAAGTGAAGGTCTCTTATGGTGCACTTAGATTTAAAATCCTTTAAACTGGATAGTCACTAACTTATTGCATTTCTGTCTCACTGAACTTGTTTATTAGCTAATACATATTTGGATTGTTTCTTTTTGGGTAAATTACAGAAAATCCCCCTAAAGTTTGCATGATTGACAGGACAACCCCCTAGGGATTTAAAAGTGATAAAATTTCCCCTTAATTTCAATTTTTAGTCAAATTATGTTCATTTTTGTGATGATGTGATCATCAATTTTGATTATGATACTCATATATATGTTTATGCGGGAGTGCATATAATTGTTATAAATCCTATGATATTAGCTTTTATATCCAACTTACTTTTGTACAAATTAAGGGGTTGGGGGCTTTTTTTGGTGGGGGTGTGGGGGTTGGGTTGAGGGGGTGAGGTGCAGAGTAAACTGACTTTTTTAAAATCTTAGGGGGATCTCTATCAATCGTGTAAATCTTCGGGGGATTTTTTTCGTAATTACCTATTCTTTTTGGTGCACCAATAAACATAAGAAGTCAACATATAGAAAACAGCAGATATTGAATATGATTTTATGGCTATGGGAAAACTACCTCAAGCTACCACACTCCATAAACTTTTCCAACTTGATTTGTCACATGAATTTCCTGAAATTTACCAGTAATTTCTGAAATAACCACCTTCCATTCTGATAAATTCTGTAACAAAAGCAGCCTCAAGTAGTGATTATTAAGTAATCGGACTGCAATACTGCATGCATGGCCTGGTTGCATCTCACATCTAAAAGTTGAGCAATATCATTTATCAGCCTCTGTCTGAATGCTGAATTCTAGACTTGCTAGATGGAAGTGAGCTTCTTTCAACTACTGAGAGGGTATAAGTTACTAATATTACTGGTTGAGCTTTCACGTCTTTTCGATTCAAGCCTTTGCATTCTGATGGATAAGATTGAAGTGCTATTAGAATTTTTTTGGGGTGAAGCCAAATTGCATATTGGTTTGAGAGACATATACTTGCTCAAGTATGAAGAGGTTCTTGCATCCAATTCCAACTTGTTGGAAAGTAAAATATTTGTTTTTAAAATTTTGCTTGAGGCACAGTAGATTATTTTGAGCATAGCAAGTTTCCGATTCCATGTCAATGATATTATAACTTTTTTTTGATAATTTTTATTTTATAAAATATTATATTTTGTACTCATTAAAATACAACATAAAGTTGGAATTTGTCTACACGTAGGTAACGACTTTTAAGACATTAATACCAATCTCTTGAAATGGGAAGTAACTAAATGGTGATAGTTACAAGGTTTGGCATCATAAAGTCTCATACTTCCTCTATGAAAACTGGGCACTTGATGCTCTCCCAATAGTTCTCAATTCAATAGGAGGTTCAAGTCTACATCCATTTGTATTTGAGTGACCAAGTGCATCGGGACATCAGCAGGAAGTCATGCTCTTGGAGCCACCATTTCATATTATAAGTTCACCGAGAGGACTCCTCGCACAGTACATTAGTTCGAGTATTATTCTCTAAAAGCTCTTCTAAATTCTTGACCTTTCAAATAGTACACACACATGCACCAACCCAAGATTGCTCCACACTGTACATATACATACATGTATATGTGTATATATATGTATGTATGTGCTAAAAAGCTTTAAAATAAGTTGTTTTTTATAAAAAAAATTTATATTGTGCAGCAGGAATCTTTACCTTCAAGACGTAGATGCCTTTCTTGTTTATGCGCAACTCTGGGATTGATTACTGTTTCAGGCTCTTTTATAAGAGCACCGAGGGGATTGGCCTTGGACATGATGGATGATTCCTCTGGAAAAGAGAAACCAGTGTGTAAAAACTGTGGCGGCAGTGGTGCTATTATATGTAAGATTTTTTTTTTATAATCGTTATTTTTCAAAATTCTTCATGATATAACAGGCAAACTAGCTTTTCCTAGAGTCTTTGATCGAGAATAAGCTATCCCACATTTGGAAGTCCAATGCTTCGTAAATTATTTTGAATTTAAACTTCTGAAACTTTAAAAGCAATTTGTTAAAGTGATGTTTTTGAAGTTTCTTTTATTAGGAAAACATTCAACTCGGAGGACTTATCATGAAATTGAATTTGTTTATGATATTTGCATATTGTTGCAAAGAACTTGTAGTTCATATGACCACATAATGTGAACAACGTGTACTAGATTAAAATTGTCAGCACAAAAGCAAGAATCTATTTTGTCGAACTTATAAATTCAATTGAGACAAGAAATATTAACGGTCAGATAATCTATAATATGTTTAAATTAGTTTATAGCAAGAGCAAGTGTGCATATCTTACGTTCTTATGATGCAAAATTGTATTTTTCTTTCCTTTGTTAAAATCAGGTGATATGTGCGGAGGTACTGGAAAATGGAAAGCACTTAATAGAAAGCGAGCAAAAGATGTTTATGAGTTTACTGAATGTCCGAACTGTTATGGTAATGTCTCCATTACTGTAATTATGATTTAATATTTTCAAGATTGTTTAAGTCATACTCCGTGCCGCTCCAATGAAGCCTTTTCCGCTTTTTTGAATACTTCAATAGTTATAAACTCATGACATTTTCCTTAAAATTGCTCAACCTTTTCCTTGGATAGACATGTATGTGACTTGTGGTGTACTCTCATTGTTACAAAGTAGAGTTAAAGGTTCAAGCTTTTCCTTGGATATTGATGCCTTGAATCTTTAGTACTAGTCCCTCAAAGCACTGAAATTGCTGCCTAGTCCTTCAAATCCTATTAGTTATTTTAAATTAGTCCCTGTAGGTGGCTAGAGGAGTATTCCATTTAACTCAACTTTGTTATGGATTTGAGTTATACCTCATCATTTATGTTACTCCAAACCCAAATCTGTTCTTTAAACCCAATGGTTATTTCTTCCCGTAACCCATTTAACAATCTCTCCTGAGGGTAGAAATATAATTTACACTAAGCCAGACTGAGTTAGCAATTTAGACAGAACAACAGCAAGAGGAACTAATTTGAACTAACTATAGGATGAGGAACTAAATAATAATGTCAGTGATTTAAGGGACTAATTTCAAAATATTACAAATTTAAAAGACCAATATTTAAAAAACCCAATTTTTTTCAATGATTATTATGCTTTGAAACATGTCTTTTTGATCATTGAAAGCATAAATTTTCTCTCTCGTAAAAAATTCATCCCTTCTTTTTGTGGTTTAGGTCGGGGAAAACTAGTGTGCCCGGTATGTTTAGGGACTGGTCTACCTAACAACAAGGGACTTCTACGGAGACCTGAAGCACGCAAATTACTGGACAAGATGTACAATGGCCGGTTATTGCCTGGCTCTTAGACATTTATCATACCAAGAAGAAAATACTTAACTCCATACATCTTGGAGCTCTCCAATAGTCGAACATAAGCGTCTTTAACAGGAATATGCAATTGGCTTGAAGTCTTCATTCAGAGGAGTCACACTCCAATAATCGAGATTTGAGTTGCGTATAGATTTCTTTATGCTTCTTTTTTGTAATAGTGATATATCCTTGTAGATGTTTGTATTATAGCTTTTAGCGGGGTTCTTGTCTAGATTCAAGGAATTGCACTTAAAACAGTGACGTTTGAGCTGCCTATAGATTTTGTATGCGTTTTCTTGTAATAGTGCCACCTTTTTGTTGTACTAAAGAATGAGAAGCTTGTAGAAGCATTTTTTCCCCTTCTGATTTTGCTGCAGGAGGAGCAAATGTGATTTTGCTGGAAAGCTGTTACAGGTTGTCAGTGCTTCCAATTCTTCTCAATTCAGATATTTCTTGTTCTTTTGTCGTTTTTAGTCAGAATTTTAGATTGCTTATTTTCAATCTTTCATTCTTTTCAATGGTACAATGATGCTTTTTTTTTTGCGCAGAGCAATCGGGAAAAACACAGCTACATTTGTCCGCATTTTGATTTATTTCATTTTTGTAGTACTTATCGATACATGCACATCACGTTAATGTTAAATTCAATTCCACTATGCTAAAACTAGAAGTTGTTTCTGAGGATGGAGGATAATTTTTGACTGTAACATACGTCTGCATGTTAAATGTCTTTTCCATGAGCCGAATCCGATACATGCGCAACAGTGCTTTTTTAAGTACTTTTCTCAAAATCTGTTTTTCAATATGCGGACGGTGAGATTTGAACATGGTTGTTCTAATATCATATTAAGATATTTTCCAACACCAAAAATCTAAGTTTCTGTATAGTGAAAGGGGCCTTTCGACTTGTATGTAGGCTACCAAACTTCAGGAATTGGCATGCTAGACACCCATTTTATACCGATATGTGCTTCTGAACATGAACTGTCTCTTTCAAGAATGAATTTATGCCATGTATTGAACTAGACTTTTACCAATAGTACTTAATATAGAACACCATCAATTTCTCATCTTTCCAGTTAAACCTTCTTGCTGAGAAATAAAATCAGAAAGAAAATAAAAGCAAGTAATAATAAATGAAAGCAAGTAATAATAAATGAAATTCAATGAATAAATACTTCAATCTTCGTCAAGTAAAAGAAATAAACAACACGAAAACACCTGAGTTCTCAAAACAAACAAAAAGGAGGAAAAAGAAACTTGAATAGAAAATTATCAAGGTTGGAAGGAGGTAGTAGAGGAAATATAATTCAAATTTTAGTCAAGAAAAATAATATTAATTACTAGCACGTGTCCCATGCTTGGAGATCATTTTTCATATCTATATTTAATATTACTAGCACGTGTCCCATGCTTGGAGATCATTTTTATATCTATATTTGGTGGGACAATAGAAAAAAAGAAACTCATTCAACCCTTGAATGCATTCAGTAATCTCTTCAAATTGCCCAAGTATTTATGAATGAACACAACCGAGGTTATTAAATGCTCAAATTGAAAGAAGAAATAAAATTATAATCGTCGAAAAAAAGTAGAACTACTAAAACATGTAACTGAAATCTGTTAAGAATGATATGAAAATGATTAACTTAGCAGAGGAATTTTCAACAATGAAAGAACATGATTCATGTAATCGATCCTAAAAATTTGGATAAAGATTTTGCTATTAAAAGTTAAATAAATTGCAAGAATTGTTTAAAGAGACACAAACATCCTCTTTAGATAAAAAAGGGAAAAAAAGGAAGTAAATATAGAAAAAAGAAAAGAAAAGAAAAACCATGCGGTTCAATGGATGGTGTTAACGGGTAGCGGATCCATTACGCAAACCGAACACCCAATAGTTAGGTAGGCCACTGGCCACCTAACGTCATCTCCATCGTCCTTCACTCTCTCTCCCCGACTGATTTGGCAGTTGACTGCTATTCTCACTCTCTCTGAAACCTCGCTTTCTCTCTCTAGAATCTTTAAAAATCACAGAATGAGACCCAAAATTTGACCTAATTTCTCCCAATTTCAGTTGGAATGGCCTCTAATACGAGGCTTGATCTCAGTGGAGCAGCGATTTGTGGAGATTCAATGGAGAGAGACCCTCGGATCTCTCTCCCAAACCAAGCTTCAAATGCCTCTCTAGCCTCTCTGGACATTGGAGGTTACTTAAATTTTACTTCTTTTGTCTCTTTAATTTAGTTGCTTTGGTAATTTTCACAAAACCCCCTGATCTTTGGGGTTTTTATGAAATTTACCCTTAGTTTTTTTTTTTTCCTTTTGAATAATTTGTTGATTGGGTTGATTGGTTCTAGGGACATTGATCAAGTTGGTGTATTTTGAAAACGGGAAGCTGAATTTTGTGAAGTTTGAGACTAGCAGGCTGGAGGAGTGCTTGGATTTCATTCAAGCTAAGAAGCTTCTTAATGGTATTGCTATAAATTTTACTGTTGATTTCTTTTAGATTTTACTCGTCTTGTCAATTAATAGGGTCTCGGCATTAATTTGTACTATTTTTGAATAATTGGCATACTTCCACTAGTTTGAGTTAGGTATGGGACAAGGTAATTGTTGTCTACCTGTGCATTGCACATCGTAGAAAAGAATGTTCAGAAGTTACATTGCAACGTATCATCAATTTTCATGCAAAATGCGATTATTTAATGTGACAGGGGAAATGGGATAGTGAGGATCTTAGATAACTAAGATAAGAATCATGAGTAAAAAGATAATGTCTTTAACTTAAGCATGGTAATGATATAACACGATGCTTATAAAATGAGTAAAATTATCTTATAATAGGTAGATCCTAATGAAAATCCTAATAATGTTGAAAAGTTGTAAAAAGGGTTATAAGAATTGAACACTGGATAAGGAGCAATAGGTTGTCTTTGAATTGGAATATCAAAGATTTGGGAAATTGAGAACGTACAGTTTAGAAAATATCCGATTCAATGTGGAATACCAAAGCTCCTGGTCTAACTTAACATGTTAACACATAAGTATCTTGATGCTCAGAGGCTAGCTCAAAGATAGCATGCTATTTTTTAGGATGAATGAGTTTCTGGTTTATGGACATATTGAACATTGGAGGAAATAGTATGCAACAAAATACGGTTGAAAAGGAAATTATCTGTGGTTCTTATGATGAAATCTGTTCTGAACTGACCAGATCCCAACAGAGCCCAGTATTCCAGGCTATACATCTGTAGCTTGATGCATTAGAAATTACATACATGTTCAACTTCATGATTCTCTAAAGTGGGAGAATGAAGTCAATGTTGGAAAGGAAAAGGATCAAACTTCTGTACTTAACCTTGCAAATAAATTACTTGTTGGTCACTGATTTTTTGTATTTGTATAAACTATGAAGAGCTTTGAATGGCCAGTCTAATTATCTGTGCTATAAGGCCTTCATGTTTAGATATGTTAGGCATTTAAGTTTCTATTTTAGATGTAACTTTCTACTATTTGCAGAGTACTGAACTACTGGCTACATGTTATTTATTATCATGTTGTTAACCCTATCCCTTTAGTGCATATTTCAAGAACAGAACAAAATATTTGGAATGCACATTGCTTTTGCAAGTTGTCCAATGCTATATATCTATTGATACAGTAAACGTTTTCTTGAATTGTTGCTTTATATAGTATATCATGCTAAATTTGATCAATTGTTAATGTTGGCAGGAAGGCCTCCAGGAGTATCAACTGCAAATAGGGTGATGAAGGTATGCTTTAATAATATATCAAAAAGGATTTACTGTGCATATTTATTTAATTATTTATATAGCTTCTGGTGGTTTCTTTTTGTCATGTTTTGTCCCTTTTGTGTATTTTGTCTGTCATTTGAGTATGTTGATTGCTTTGTCTAGGTTACTACTTTCGGAAAGAATGAGTTTGCCTACTCTCTATTTTCCTTTTTCCAATTTAGGCCTTTGTTTTTTTTTTCTCTTTTCTTTTTTTTGGTGGGGCTGTGTATTAGGTGTTTATCTTTTCTTTCTTTTTTTGTTGCAGTGATGGTTCTTTTTTTGGGGTGGGTGGGGAATGGGAAAGAAGGGGACTATGCACCAAAAGTTGATAATTTCTTATTGTATACTTGATGAGTTAACAAGCATAACTTTTTAGTACATAATAAATAACTAAGAGAGCTTCTTGCTGAAACCGGTAAGAGGTTGGAATTAAAAGGTTTTAAGTTGGATCATTTCTTGTTGTATACTCGACGAGTTAACAAGCATGACATTTTACTACATAATACATAACTAAGAGAGCTTCATGCTGAATGTGATAAGAAGTTGCAAAACACTTGAATTTTCAAAGGTTTTGATATGGTTATTTTAATTCTTTTTCATGTAAGTATCCCTTTCTTTTTGAGAACCTGAATGGCAGTTTAGGAAGCAAGTAACATGGAATAACCTCTATGGCAGTGCTCTGGCTCTTCATGTCTCTTGTTCCATTTGTTTCCCTTGTATCAAGTGTTCTTTGTCCGCAAGCCCCTGCATGAAGCAATTGTCTAACTTCCTTTCTGTATCTAGCTTCAAATTTGCTCCACGTGTTTCAATATAGCTGTTTCCTTTTGGAATTGCCGTGGAAATTTTCACATGTGAGGCTTCTACCTGACTGGCTCATGTAGCTTTTTTTTAAACCCCTAATACTAGCATCATACTATTATGTCATATGAGAGGATTCTCTCGTATACAATATGTGGTTGAATCTTAGCCAAGTGTGATTACGAGGAACAAAAAAAAAAAAGAAAAAGAAAAAAAAGAAAAAAGAGTGGTTATGAGGAATTCTCTCCTAGACTCCTCTCATATGACAAGAATACCCATTATTCCCTCTCTCTTTCTCTCTCTACATATATGCATGTATGTATGTGTATATATGTGTGTGTGCTTGTTCGTGTGCATGTGTTACAACTCAAATGAAAGATGGAGACCATTAGACATGATCTTTCTCATAAGCACTTAAAATTTAAAAGAAAACCAACATCTGACTATACAAAAGTTATTTTCTAAGAAGTACTTTCTTAATAAGTCTTTTTTTGTTGGCCTGTTGTTGATCAAGTTGCCCAAACCTCTATTATCATATCCTGTAGTGTGGCTGGATCTCTGTCAGGAATTCAGCCTAACGACATCTCTCTTATTCTTTAGAAGTGAGATTGGCTTTCTGCAATTTTGAAAATTTAGGGATGTCATTGTCCACTGATGCCATGGACTTTCTTTGCAAAACTGATTGTGGCTAGAATAAAAGCTTCCCTTTAGGAAATATGAGCTAACTGTTTATCTCAAATCTAGCTGCTGTACTTGAAACCTTGAGAATATCATGAACTAGAAGCACAAAATTCTCTGTGCTTTGGCATCATTACTATAAATTCTTTCACAAGCATATGCCCGATAATATTCACTCTGAAGTGGGCAGTTGAAAGCAGAATTAGTTTATTGTTTCAAATTCTCTAATGTAGAAGTTATGTCCTTTTATTTCTTTAGGATATATTGTATCAACAGACTGGTTCTTCAGTAGTGGTGCATAAGTCCTTTCCACTATCTTATGGGGGCACTTAACACTTATAGTTCTCTCTTCTTGGCTTATCAATTATTTCCCATTAAATTGTTTGAGAAGGCCACAGGTGGCGGAGCGTTCAAATTTGCTGACGTTTTTAAGGAGAAACTAGGTGTTTCACTTGATAAATTGGATGAAATGGATAGTGCCGTTGCTGGAGCAAACTTTCTGCTGAAGGTAAATCACTAAAACTGTTCAACTATGGTCTTTTGTTCCCATTCAAAACTCCATTCTATTCCTTTTGAAGGTTTGTTACCCACATGTGCTTCAATGAGAAACAAGAAGAAACATTATTTTTGTGATTTCAATGATTAGACAATTAGATATGCTTAGTAAAAGGGTGTCTTTTTCGTATAACTAGTCGTTTTGGTGCATGGGCATGTTTAACTGGTTGATGAGAATATATCAGATAATCCTTTTTTCCTTTTACATTCTTTTTTTGATAATCATACTCAGAAATAAAATACATAGAATTTGTTTTGTCTATAATGTTGATCTTTTTGTGGCAGAAGAAATCTGTGAAAGTGTTCACAGAGTAATCTTTGAAAATTTTCTAAATGCACAAAGGTACTCAGATACATTTATGATATATCTTCAATGCGTCTATAATGCATTGCAAATGTTAAGATACATCAAAAGAAATATCTTATAAGTTATATGTATCCATCAAGTATCACAGAGTCAAATTATCTGTTACAGGCACTTCACCTCCTTTGAAGTGTCGATGCAGAATAGGTTCTCTACTCAACAAAAAGGAAGTTAACATTAAGCTATGGTTCTCTAACACAAATCACTAGCAATAAACTTGTTGATCCTCCAACTAAATTGAGGGTAAAGTGGAAAAGGCAATGATTTTGGAGGCATTTGTTGAATATGATTTATGTAAAGCTTTTCCAGGTCGCTAAGAAATATTTTGACAGCACCACTTTGTGAGTAATAATTTAAATGATTTTTATACCAATCATTGTCAAAAAGTACTTTTTTTCTGTTAATAAACTAACAAAATATTTATCTTATGATGAGCAGAAGATCCCTGGTGAATCCTTCATGCACATGAGCGGAAAAAGGATGCCTGTACATGTTAACCAAGATAACTTATTCCCATATCTCCTCGTCAATATTGGCTCTGGTGTTAGTATGATAAAGGTATTTATGGTCTTTTTTTTTTTTTGGATAGAAAATTTGCCTGCAAGATATGCAGTCTATTATAAACTCTCCTGGACTGTTCCTAATTAACTTTCTAAAAAGTTAATATACAGAAATTCATGGTATCAAATATTATGTAGGTCACTGGAACCAAGAAATTTGAACGAGTAACTGGAACACATATTGGTGGTGGTACAATATTTGGGTTGGCAAAACTTCTAACAGGATGCAGGAAGTAATATTTGAATAACAGATGCTTCTTTTTATATGCCTATGTACAAAAGCATTTCTCAATAGTTAAAATTGACCCAGCAGGGAAGTAATCCAGTTCTACTTTATATTTTACATCCATCAGTTGTTCTCATTTTTCTTTCAGATATGATGAATTCTTAAAGTTGAGCCAGCAAGGGGATAATCTTGTTCTGGACTTAATAGTTAAAGACATCTGTGGAGAACTAGCTTGTCAGAAGGTATAATGTAGGTTTAATATTTTTTATTTGGTGACAATGGAACATGCACTTTGATTTTATAAAATGTTGTGGGTATTTTTGGCCTTGATTATATTTTTATTGGCTTACATGATGCATTGTCTTCTAAGAAGTACTTGTTTGGAATAGTTAATGTGAGTATTTTCTTATTAATTTAGGTTAACAAGAGAATTTGCTGTCGACAGGGTTACAAGAGTGGAATGCATACATCAAAATGTAAATTTCTAATATACACGCAAGAGTTGCATAAGGTCTTTATAGGACAGATGAATGTGCAGCCCTTATGTATATCACAACTTGGTTACAAGTAGATGAAACACCAATTTGTTTGTACTGATGATATCTTCACTGGGTGCTCTTAACCCCTTAAACATTCTGATGGAAATAACATAGTGGGGAGTAGAGTGATGACGAAATTGGAAACTGTTCTTGATAAGATTTATCCTTTCAGATGAAAACCTTATTATATCTACATTGAACATTGTTGTCATAGTAGATGCTGTGACTCCTAAGAATAATGGCTAGGATGAGATATGGTGAAAAGGTCAAAAAAGAATTTGGCATCAGTTTGTTCTTTATCCAAAATCAGCCTTCAATCTAAATGCTTGGATTGAGAGGTTTGTAGAAGGTTTTATGGAAGCCTGTAGGTAGATATTCTTACATCAGCTTCTGATTTAGATTGTTTTCTAATAAAATCAAGAATCCTGGTCATTGCATTAGGTTTCGGATCAGTATTTGAAGATGTTAGAATATAAAAATGTAACTCTCACCACAACTTTGGCGTTTTGGTGTAATGACAGAGACTTGGATGGTATTAGAGCAACCCAGCTTCACATCTTGCTGGCCAGGAATTCCTTAAGCGGATTAAAAAAAACACCATTCTGTGAGTCCAGATTTCAGCCATTAAATAGCCCTCAACCTGCGGGCGTATGTTAGAATATAAAATTATGACCCTCGCCAGAACTTTAGAGTTTTGGTGTAGTGGCAGGGACTTTAAGAGAAGAGAGCCTACGAAAATTAGCACACCATTATTCATTTGTTTGTAAAGATTGGGCAACTTCGCCTTGATTTCATTGATCTGTCTGAGACCCAATTTTGAGGCCATCTAGAGTCATTTTCCATACTCTTACTCAGAATGAGTGTAGTGTAAAAGTATAGGCACTGTATCTGTAATTTCCTCAAAATATATGATTTCTTCCACCAATTTCTTGCATTACATTACTCTTGATTTTCCTTTGAAAATGTAAATATATGTGATTCTATATCTATATAATTTAAGCAATCCTCGTTCACATTCTTGTGTTTAAATATCTACTGTGAAGCCCACTTCGAATATGTGGTAGGGGTGCTGATTATAGTTTTTTCTGTCACTCTAACCTATATGTGGTATATATAATTTTTGCTTCCATTTTCTCTTGGAGTAGCCTAATGAAGCTCATTTGTCTATATCGTGCAGCAAGGCCTTTCAGCATCAACTCTTGCTTCCAGTTTTGGGAAGGTGATAAGTTCTCAAAGGAAGCTCACAGATTACAAAACTGAAGACCTTGCTACAACATTGTTAAGTGCATTTACTTATAACATCGCACAGGTATGTTACTTCCTTGATTTCTTGTTTGTAGTCAATGCTCAAACAGTTTCTCTAAAACAAACTCATCATACTTCCTTGGGAGCTTTTCTCAACTTATGCTACAATTATATGTCGTACTCTTCTGCAGATATCAGTTGCTACCTACAGTGATCCTTTTTTGTTCTTTAGACAGCATTGTGTCTTTTCATAATTATTTTCATAAACATGGCTTGAGGATTGCTTTTATAGCTGGATTTTGTATACTCTCTATTTCTTTAGGTGATAATGGATACACTTCCTTTTAAATAGAAACTTTTTACCCAAAAGAAAATTTATGCTGTTACTTTTCCTTCTGCATCATGAATTTTTGTAGATAAACTTCATTGAAAGTCAAAGAATCAAGCTGATAAGGATTCGGTAGCAAGATATTAGTAATAGAGGGACCAGAAAAAAAGTTGAATGAAGTACAGGTTAGCATAGTTCAGGATGTAATCTTGAATTACTTTTCCTTTTGATGGACATCCTCTTTGCAAACTTATCTCTACTATGGAGTTGGTTCTTACCATCCAAGAATCTATTGTGCATCTAGGTGTTGATGTTTTAAACTTCTATTGTGGAACTTTCTCGACTTTGACTCCTTCATAGTATTAATGTCCTTTGATGGAAATTTTCTCAGATGATGATGAGGGTGAATTCGGTAACTAATACCATTGCAAATGATATATATGCATGTTCAGCTCTTTCTTAGGGACAGAAAGTTATATGAATCTATCTTGAAAGCAATTTAGTCATGTCTTCTTAATATTAACAGTAGTGTACTATCAGAAATTTTGAAATGATGTTTTCTTCCTAAATCCAGCATCTTACCTATTTGATAGTACCCAAATATCACCAATCCTTGTCTCCATATAGTTGTATTCTTGAGGACATCCTGTAAATCGGAAAATCTGTGTAGATTGACTGTCGATGATATTAATTGAAGCAAGCACCTGACTTCTGCTTCATTTGGTCATTTATCAGTGTCATGTTTAAGGTTATACCACTTTATCAATTAACACTTTTGAAATTTTCATTTGTTTTCATATAGCCTTAGCTATAGTATCTTAAATCAGAATCTCAAGCTACTTTGACTAGGTGCTTTCAGTTTGAAAAAGAATCTTTTGGCCCATTTTGTTGAAATTATTTTATTTTATTATTCCTCCTTAAATCTGATTATAGTTAATAAGTTGAACATGAATATCATAACCTTACTTTTAGTTTTCTGTTAGAAATTTCTCTTAATTCTTACTCTATTGGTATTTCAGGTCTCCTTCCTCGTAGCATCACTGCTTGGTCTCAATCAAGTCTACTTTGGGGGATCTTATATCCGTGGTCATGCTAGTATAATGGACAACATTTCTTATGCCATTGATTATTGGTAAACACTCTTGTATCCAATGTTTTAAAAGCCTCCGCCTAGCCCGCCTAGGCCTAGATGGTACCTAGGCTGTCTAGCTAGCGCCTAGCGCCTAGGCGGTACCTAGGCTGCCCGCCTAGGTTTTGGGAGCGCCTAAGGGGGCGTGGTTTGCCTACATGGTATGCACCCTTTAGGCAATGATCATGATTTCCTCCATTACAGTCTCCACGTCCTCCAACCTCCTCCAAACTCTAACTATGAACACCTCTACCTCTCCCGACCTTCAACAAAACATCCTCCACCACCACTTAAGAAATCTGCCTAGGTGTCAGTCCAACGTGTAAGCTTTTATAACATTGGCATTTACTATTAGTAATTATAATTAAAAACTAAAAAAAATAGAAAAACGCCTAGGCCCCGCTTAGACTTTCGCCTAGGCATCTAGGCTCTAGGCGTCAGGTCCAACGCCTAGGTCGCCTAGCGCTTTCTGTAACCTTGCTTGTATCCAAATGTATAACACTTGTAGCATTCTACGATCATTTGGCATTATAGTTTAATTTGATTTTGAGTTGCAATTTCTTTTGAACTTAATGTCCAGAATAAAATTTTGTATTTGGTTTATTGCTGAGTAATTTCTTAATATTTTTCAGGTCCAAAGGTCAAATGCAAGCAGTTTTCCTACGACACGAGGGATTTTTAGGAGCTCTAGGTGCATTCATGAGCTATGAAAGCCTTAATGTCAATGGCTTGATACTCAATGATTCAAAAGAACAAGTAAGTGAATAAAGTTAAATCATATGATTCTTCAAGGTTATTGGTCTTTTTCGTTTTAAAAATAAGTAAAGGACGGAAATGAGATGCAAAAAATGTGTTGACTGACAGAAAACAGAAAGTTGAAAAGATCAAGCAAGTCAAAGATTCAGCATATGCTGCACTTGTGGCATTTATCTGTTTCAATGCAATTTGTTCTACGTATTTTAGGGCATTGAAAAGTAAGTCTGAGAAATGTGGAATGTTGGGGAACTGTCAACGACCAAAATTTATATCAGATTGCGGATATCGGGGAAATATCGGAGATATATAGTACATATCGGAGTGCCATATTTGGTGATGTGCATATATAATATAATTTCCTAAAATGTAATCTAAACATGCTTAATGAACTCTAAGCATACAAAAAAAAAATGTAAATATATGTTTAGGATCACTGAGCAATCTTTTAAAAGAAATAAAATTCCAAATCGATAATGCAACATCTCGGCCAATTTTTTTGAGGCCAAAATGTCACTTTGTTATATCGGGGAAATAATGATATATCACCCAAGAATTGCTAAAAGTGGTATATTTTTTGCAACAAGTCATATAAAAGGACATATCGGCCAACATATATGGTAATATATCGTCTATGTTGGAGATATATTGCCCAAAAATTGCCAAGTGATATTGAGACCATATTTTTTGTGGCAAGCCTAATAACAGGGTTTATCTGCAAATATGTTAGCTATGTCGGGGATATTTTAACAATAATTGGGATGATCAAATGGGCACTCTGGAGGAAGTACTATCATCATCAATTAAAGAACCGTGAACGTGGTATGATACATTGTTGGTCAGGAGTCGGGCACTATAAGGTGTACTTGAATGTTTTGAACCTTTCAATCATAAAAACGATTTATGATTGAAGGGATCAAGAAGTTGTATGGCATTGAAGCTTTATGGCCCTTATACTGCAGAGCCTTTTAACTGTAAAATCTGCTTCCTAAGTTTTATATGGCAGAGCCTTGTGAGCAATCCAACTGCACGATATTCTTGTAGACTATACTGATCAATCATTGACACTTTTATGTATGATTTAGATACCTTTAGGGTTCAAATTCATTAAGTTCATCTACCTGTATGTTAAAAGTATATTGCTCTTGACTTTTTGTTGTTCAATTTGCAGGAATCCTCTCATAAAGATTCTACACCTACAGATGCAAAATTAACGAGTGACCATAACGATAGCAACATATTCCCATATCTTCTTGTTAATATTGGCTCAGGTGTCAGTTTGATTGAGGTAATCTTCAGACCATTTATTACTTCAGCTTAGTGGTTGTATGTGCTTATGCATATACTTCTTTCCTATGTAAACAGGTGATTGGGAAAGGGAAGTTTGAGCGCATCATTGGGACACATTTAGGTGGTGGTACTGTACTTGGCCTTGCAAGACTTTTGACTGGATGTACGAGGTATTATTGTATCAAAACAAGAGATCTTGTTCAATAATAAATGTCTTTTGCTCTGAAACCCTCACAAAAGTTTCTTGCTTTAGTTATGATGAGTTCTTAGAGTTGAGTCAGAGGGGAAATAATTTATCAGTGGACCTGACAGTTGGTGATATCTATGGGGAGCACGGTTACCTGAAGGTATAAAATTTTTTTTAATTAGCTGAATGTATACATACTTTCACTGTCTAAAATAATATTGTATTTGTTAATATAACAACAAAAATAGATATCTGTAGGAATTAATTGTACCTCCTGCAAAATTTGATTTATAAGAATGGAGATCTCAAATGATGATCTTCGATTATACCTGAGAGTAAGTGAGAACATCTTTAACTTACTTAAAGATAAAAGGAGATTTAAAAATCGAACAAACTAATGCATGGTAAAGGTTTGTTGTGGACCGGAAATCCAGTAGCAAGATTAATTTTATATTACTCTGATTTGTAGAACCACCCCAAAATTAGGCCCCATTTTATGTTACCTCCCTTAATTACCCGAGTTTCAAAATTCCACCCTCATGTGCCATCCTGTCAACATATAACCACCTATCCCACTTCCATTCAATTTTTTCCATCCATGAAAGTGTTTTGGCAGATTTACTCATGCACATGCTAAACACATGCCCATTTTCAAAGGGGTGTGGCCCAACATGAAAGCAACAACCAAGGGGAAATTTCAAGAAGTTGGTCTTTCGTTAATATTAACGGAAAATTGAACAAAACTGTTTTGTGTTTAACTTTCTTTTGCACGTCAAACAAGGGGTATAATTGATTTTTTTAATTAATTTTAACGGAGAAATTGGACGGAAGTGGGTATAGGTGGTTATATGTTGACGGAATGGCACATAAAGGTGGTACTTTGAAACTCGGGTATAAATGTGGTAACATGATATTGGGCCTAGTTAGGGATGGTTCCCTGTAAAAAAACCATGCCATGCTCAAGTCTTATCTTGACTGTGTACCGCAGTGCTTTTTACAGAGTATAGGTTAAGCAATTCAATGATCATCATAGAAATTGCAGCATCTGTTGGACAGCTATATGCACATTATCATGGCCAGATAAGCTTATACAGCTCTGAGCTTTCATTTTTTCTCTATAGGTTAAGTAACAATATCTTGTTTGTTTTATTCATCATAGCATGGACTTCCAGCATCGACTACCGCTTCTAGCTTTGGAAAGGTATCATCAAACAAGCTTTCAGATTACAAAATAGAGGATCTTGCCGCAGCTCTCTTGAATGCTTTCACATACAACATTGGACAGGTATTGGAGATCTTTCTTGTTTCATCAGGAAATAATTGTGTAGTTTCTTCTGTTCATGGATAATAATTTCGTGTAGGTCTCTGGTTTTTTTAAATATTGCTGTATGTTTGGTGTAAAGTTGATATCTTAAATAAAGTAATCCTCATATTTGCTGCTACTATGTAGAAATTTACTTCTTTTTTATTATATATGTGCTCAGGTTGAACACGAAGCTATATGAACTGCTTAAATAAGGATATACTGGGGCTTTATTAAATCTCATTCGTCTCTTCCCATACCTTGAAATTTCTGGGCCCATTATATTGTTATCTGAAACTATTATCCGTTAATGTGACGACTTTTAAACATTATGTTCTATTTCAGCTTGAGTGATCTTCAGAATGAGATAAAGATAGCTGATTAGATGTTATTTAAAGTCAAAAGTATCTGCCATTCTTTTATGGGAGCTGATAATAGGTTTGCCAAGCAATTCTCGACCATTCCTATCATTTCTTGTTATAACCATTCTATCCACATAAAACCTCTAGCACTAACCTCCTTGCTATTGTATTTTGATATCAGTTTGATTCACCATACACCTGCAAGCCTAACTAGGTCATAAACATTGTCAACCCTACCAAGTATCTTTGGCACATATTTTTTAATGCTTTAACCGATGTACATGTTCTCAAAAGATTTATGTGATACAGATTTCGTACTTTGTGTCAAAACTCTCTGGACTCAAAAGGATATTTTTCCGAGGTTCATACATATGTGGTCATGCTAAGACAATGGACAAGATTTCTCGTTCACTGAAGTATTGGTAATAATCTGAATAATCTTTTCCCTTTGGTCTTCATCTTTCTAAATAATTTTCCGTTCTCATTTGACTTGTGTTTGTATTGCAATGTGTTTCAGGTCCAAAGATCAAATACAAACAACATTTTTATGCCATGAAGGATTTATGGGTACTCTTGGTGCATTTTGGAGTTACGAGAACATGGGGATCAATGACGTGGCAGCACATGAATTCATGAAAGAAGTGCTGCTATCTGCTCCGTATATGGGAGGGAAGAGTCAGTCATCACCTCAGGAACATTTTCGTGGGAAGGTCAGTATCTAATATGTTTCATGATTATTAACATTTAGATAAACCAAAATGTCCTTTGTTTCTAATTTGTTTTTGTTCTTTCAAATAGACAATTTGCACAAAAGTCGTCTTTGTTTTTAAATCAGGAAAGTTATTGTTATCATCTTAGTTTCGTCATTATGCAAGAACTAATTGATGCGCTTCTCTAACTGTCGACTAGAATGCATAAAAGTTTTTAAGGGTTTTCTTTTGATATTGTTGTGTATAACTAGGACTTATTTTCTTATGGTATATCTACAAAATTACAAATCTTTCTTTTGTAACAATTTGACTTTGTTCAATTTTAGAGTTCTGTATAATTTATTAGTTGTCATGTCAAGATTTGAAATTTTGGTATTGGCTCTGTTTTGATTCGCATTGGTTTTGATATTCGTAATGGATGTTTCAGGGATCGAAAAGTTTTGGATTAGAGTTACAGCCTATGGAATAAATCAGTTTAATCACAAGCTTTCCATTCATTTATTTCTTTCTTTATCTTTGCCCAGTACTAGTATTTTGGGTACGGGCTCTTAATATTCTTCCCCACTTTTATATAGTTTTTATTAAATTATCGTCTTTTTGTAATTAACCTTTCACTTCCCTTTCTCCCCCCACCTCCACATACCCACTCTTACATCTTTAATTTAAATTTTTTCCTCAAGTACTAGTATGTAATAATTAATGTGATAACAATATTTGCTTAGTATTGTCAATGAGCAAGTGAAATTTTTTCCAATTTCCAAACTTTTACAATAATCAAAATTTGTCATTGTCTAAATATTTTTTTAATCACATAGTCAACAACGTACATAATTATATTGGTATACTACCCATAAAAATTTTAACATAAGCACATAAGATGTAGATGTCCTTGATTGTAATTTCAGCTCCCAAAAAACGTGAAATTCCTCCACCATCTCCTATTCTCTTTTAACTATGTTGTGTCTGAATAAATTCTGATGTATGTGGTGGTTATGATGACAATGAGAAGGTTTGGTTACTGAATGGCTGCATGCAAATAATTTTTTTCAAAGGTAAAATTGGTATGCTAAATGAATGGATGCATGCAATGAAAAATTTTCAGGTTGAAAATATTATTGGATGTAAAGTTGATATGTGAAATAATCTTGCTTTATTTTTCATGTCCTGCTTTTTGGTTAATATGATTTATTTATAAACCATAAACTATCTGTTAATGTTTTAGCAGCAAAATCAATTTATTTCTTCTTTCCAGTTTAAGTGCATACCTAGAAACGAACAGATAAATATCATTGTTATTGTAGTGTTAAATTGCCAACAAATCCAGTGTGTATAGTTAAATAACCAATAAACTTGTCTTCTTAATTAACACCAAGATCGGTTTCAACTATATATTACCATAGTTAAATACAGATGAGCACTGAATGGAACAATTGAAGCTGTCTGCCCCAGTAAGATGAAATCAAAAGAATCAAATAATTAGAGAATGTAGATGAAGAGAATGTAATAAAGTGCAAATAAATGTGAAGAACTAACCTTGCTAACAACTGTTGTAAAATTTCTTGTAGATGCCAAATGTATATGAGAGCTTTAATGGAGGTAGAGAGGTTGAGAGAGCTTTAATAGAGCACATATTTTTTTTGAGGGGGAATGGTTTATGAGGGAATTTTTGATTTTGAAAAGTTGATATCTTCAATTATTGGGGGAAAATTCAAACTCCGAAGGACCAATGGCATTAAATGGACATGGCATTGTTCACATATTTTGAACTTTATACATTTGAAATAATTAGTTATTATTTGGCAAGAGGATGAGTAATTAAATGCCAGTTAGCTTGCAGTTGTGATGGAAAATTAAAATTCAAACTCCAAAGGACCAATGGCATTAAATGTACATGGCATTGTTCACATATTTTGAACTTTATACATTTGAAATAATTAGTTATTATTTGGCAAGAGGATGAGTAATTAAATGCCAGTTAGCATGCAGTTGTGATGGAAAATTAAAAATCGTACTGTATTTGCTACAGTGTTTCTCAATGTTTTGCTTTATCTTATACAATGTTTCTCAATGTTTTGTTTTAATATATGAGATAAGATAAGAAGACATAGATAACACTATCAAATCAACTTTTGATACTTGAAAGTTGAAACCTCAGGTGCCCTGGTCTAAGTTGCTATTGCTCTATATTGATCTGTATTAGTTCCCTGAACCACTAGTGATAGTATCAGTTGCTGTTGGATGGGTGGGATTGACATGTTTAAAATCCAATTCAGTATGGAGATACCTACCGATATTGACTGATACTTCAACTTGGTCTATGATTCTACTTCTGTTTGTTGTTAATTGTGATTATTTTGAGAAACTATTTCCATTAACAACCAATGTCCTCATGTTCATTCTGTTTCCTTTCATTCTTGAAGAACAAATTGAATAAATCCCCATCCTCTCTAGATATGGGAGAACAATATTTTCAACATGTCGAAAATGAACACCAAACCTCTAATGTCCTATCATGTTTAGGTGTATTTACTAACGACGCTCATCAAAATCCTCATAGCAAAATCCAAATGTTACCCTTCTTTTGATTGCTTTCAAGCTTGCCACTGACAAAATTATGGCAATAAAACCCATTTCATTAGAATATAATGAAAATGCTGCCACAGTTGGTTAGCTAGGCTGGAAAAGGTGTTAGTTAGTAGTTACACAGAATTAAAGTCTCTTTATGAATTTTGACTTGTCACAGAAGGATATAGGCTTCGCTGTGTACTGTGGTGTTTGTGCTCTAATTAGAGTTTTATCTTTCAGTCATTGGATCATAATTGGTTTGTTTGGATTACAAACATTATTGAGAGAGAATGACAAAAAGACCTATTCTATGAATCATATCCTTGAACAAGATTATGATGGAGTATTGTGAAGTATTGTTGACATTATTATTGCTAGGGCAATACAACGTGGGTTCGATCTCTAAGTTAACGGTCAAGAGCATTATGCCATTATCTTTAGTCATTTGAAAGTAACGAGCTTTATGCCCAAGAATATACTTCCAATAAATGGCATATAATCTGACTCCTGCATTGCACACAATTAGACTCCAACCAATGGTCTTTTATTCTGACTTTGCTTCACAACTCACTCTTGACTGGCAATGTTACAACTTACAACCTAAGATGTTAAATGATGGTCCAACTTTTAGTTATGCATAAAACAGAAAAGAGACTCACAACAAAACATGTGAAGGGTTTGAAGTTGTGATGGCTTTATGTTTAGAGACCACTTACCAGAGTATAAACTTTTCTCTCTGATTTTGGCCTTTGTAAAATCAAAAGCACCTGAGTAAGAACTTTATAGATAATCTCTTGATAATAACATGGAATGACTTCTGGAATACCATCTCATGCTTAGTGATTAACTCAAAAGTATACATTATATCTTTATTCAGGTGCTTGCAATGCTAAGGGTTTGGATTATAGATTTTAGTTTTGGAAACCTGACAAAATCAGCTATCTTCAAATCCCGAACTTTCCATACTTATTGTTAGGATGGATGTTGAGTGTGGGATCCAGTTTTCACAACTTTCCCCCCACAAACTCTTCCCTCAAAACAAACGGTTGACATGTGAATTTGGTGTTGACAGAAGTATTAGCTTGGAACCCACTTTCACAAACAGACCCTAAAATAAAATGGGGATGTAATCTCACCTTGTAAAAGTCCGTAAATAGTTCAGTTAGTACTTTTCATGTTCACAAAATACCTAGACCATTATTTATGAACCTTTTTATTTCTGTTGCAGGATGATGAAACAAACCTAAGAGGTGAAATAGAAAGTTTGAAACACAGCAATGCAGAGCTCAGGGCTGAAGTAGAAAGATTGCAGCAAGAAAGATCTGAGCTCAAAGCTAGACTGGAAAAGCTGCAGCTGATCATTAGTTCACAAAGTCGTGGATATGATGATGAGTTGGGTACATGAAGAAGGTGACATTGCTCTCATTTCTTTTATTGTTTCTAATTATCTTGTGCACTCATTGGTGAATGAACTGGTTTCTGTGTCATAGACCTTTATGTCTGCAATTATTATTTTTTACTGTTTTTTTTGGCCTATTTTTGTGTCATAATCTACGGTTAGCTTGGCGTTTGAGAACGAGTGTACCGAAAGCTTCGACGCATTCAAAGAACCAAGCTCAAAATTGGAAACTTTTGGTAAGTGGCTTGTAAATTTGTTCTGTGTGTTTATTTTGCACTGACATACTGTATGGTTAGTTGCGGATATACCTCGTGTAATAAGGTGTAGCCACTTAAATAACCATTTTTATTGTCATATGATTCTCGTATGACATCTCAAGCTAATTTAGAAAATAATATCATCCGGAGTCCAGAAGTGTAAGAACTAATATAGCATTTTTGAAGATACACGCGAGTGTACTACCAAAGTACTCGTCTATCTATATAATTATCAACCCTATATAAGATTCTTTAGATGACTTATTCAATTCAATCATTGGCAATCATACACGCTTGTGCTGAACCTATTTAAAAAAAAAGGGGTTTTGTCTTTTAACCCAAAATTTTACCTTACTTAATTAATGGCCCACTCACTTCCGTAAACACACATATACACAAAGTACCCAATATGACTTATTTTTAAATCCAATCTATACCCTCAAACTTTATATTGTGTCTCCCAAAAAAAAAAAAAAAAAATCAAAATAGTCCTTTCCTCTCTTCTTGTAAATGGTGGAAGAAATTTATTTTTCGCAGGCTACTTTCTTTACTTTCAAATCGCAATTTAACATACTCATCTTCTTCAAAATCTCTCTTTTCCTCATTAATATCCAGGTCTCTTCCTTACAAAACTCTTTCCTCCATTAATATTTCTCTTTATACAAGACATTATATTTGGTTTTCATATGATTTCTATTTACAAGCATTAAATATATCTTTTCTATAGTCCCAGAACTAATAAAGAGCTATATTACACCAATAAAGAAATACACTGTAGTCGTAGATAGCTACTAAGCTTTCATAATTTATGTTAATTAGTCCAATGGATATTAAATCTTCCTCTATTTTCTCTAGCAATTTTCTTGACGGCATACTACATACTATTAATTTCTTTCATGTAGTCTCATAATCAATAAAGAGCTATATTATAACGATAAATAGATACACTTTAATCTTAAAGGGTTATGCTTCTATATAAAGTGTTATACTTTTCTCCTAAATAGCTATGTTTTCGTATAAAGCGCTATAGTTTGATCCGTTTTGGTGGATTTCGGGGATTAACTTCACCTAGAATTTGAGGATCGGTTCTGTGAGTTTAGTGTTTTGTGAAACGAAGGAACATAGAAAAAGAGAGAACCGATGGGTTTATTTTGGGAAGAAAGGCAAATCTGTATTTTAGAATTTTTTAGAAAATACAATATAAAGTTTGAAAGTATATTGCCAGTTAGATTTATGAATAAGTCACCAGGGGTATTTTGGCCGTATAGGTATTTACGGAGGTGGGTGAGTTTTTAAATAAGTGATGGTATAACTTTGGGTTAAAAGAAAAAATCCCTTAAAAAAATTGCAGTCAACTGGCAGAGTGGGATTTTGACACTCGCTTGAAATGTTTTTAAAAATGTATCATTGAGTTACAATAGCATATTGAGCATTGCTGAGAACGGTTGGGTCAAGTTGGGATTTGCCTATTCGTTGTGCAAACAACACTCGCCGAGAATACCCCTCTCAAACAAAAAACATAAACTTAACATTACGAAATTGAATCAAACTGACGCACCAAATAGGAAAAACTTTCAAAGTAAAATAATTTGAAAATTGAATAATCTGTCGAATGGCAACAAAATCAAATCCCGAGAACGAAATAATTCAAATACAAGCCCAATAAAGGCTTCAAAATCAGAATCTGCCCTCGTAGCAACCGGAAAAAGAAGAATTCTAGGCCTTGAAGCTACCCTCGTACAGAATTTTAGCGGATAAATACATGAGTTTGGCATATCCATTTTCGCAACTGGTTCTCTCATACCAATTTTACATCTGCATTTATTTGTGTCCAATTTTAATTTTGGCAGATGCATCCGCGAGGTTTATTTTAGACAAATCCATTTTCGGAACTGATCCGTTTCCACTACAGAAAACACAATATATGTCGTGTCTTTTGAGTTTCATTGCACATATACACTCTAAATCATCCATATTACAAATTTACCTTCCAAATCTAGTTATTACTAATTTATTCACCTAATCTCTCAGATTCCAGAGAAATATCACTATCATATGAAAGAGGTGGGTTTTAACGGAATATGGATAAATTGAAAATTATAACCTATTTCTCTCCCTATAGATTAGGAGTGGGCCGGGCCGGTTCAGGCCCGTGACCCGGCACGTCGGGTTCAAGGCCAGTCTGGGTCTGACCTGGGCCCGTTTGGATCAGAGTGGGCCGGGCCTATTTCTTTAATCCTAGGTCTGGGATTGGACCCGACCCGGTCCACGATCCGCCTAGGAGCGGGTGGGGTCGGGCCCGGCCCACGGGTCGTGGGTCGGCCCGTGGGTTTTTCTAAACTTTTTCCTAATTTTTTATTTTAATTTTTAAACTATATTAACTTTATATTCGTAGCTATTAAATTATATTTAAATTTTATATATATATATATATATATATATATATATATATATATATATATATATTCTCATTTACTAAAATGAGCTCCCACTCACAAACACCATACCCCACACTCAATTGACATGACCACTAAGTGGGCCTAAACACTATACACATTAGTGGGGAGCTCATTTTAGTAAATGAGCTGCCACCTCATATTCCTTTTTTCATATATATATATATATATATATATATATATATATATATATATATATATATATACACACACACACACACACACACACACAAAGATAAACATCACACAGAAAAACATCGCAAACACAAAGATATACATAGTTCAGATTTTGAAGGAAGACCTACATCAACGGAAAGTAATTTTTATTTAGTTTAAATTTAAATTACAAAGACAAGAAGAAAAAAGAAAAAAATATGTTAACCACTAATATTCAAGGAGCCGAATTCCTCCAATTTATATTCATCAAATTCTCCAAGGAAAGATCTTGTTCGCTGTCCTTGCGACTGTTTTTTTACATCGAGTCGGATCAATGGTGGGCTAGGCTGGGCCAAGCCGGGTCAATGGTGGGGCTAGATCCAGCCCGGCCCATTACCCGAGTATATCACGGACCGGGTTTGGCTCGATCCACTACGGCCGGTGGTCGCGGACCCATGTATGGTCAGCCAGTCACCGTGGGTCAACCACCCACGCCCAACCCTACTATAGATAGTCCTGTAATTGAGAATCTTCTTTAAGTGATTATAGTGATTCTTGAATTGGTCTATTTACCCAAAAACAAGTTGAATTTGATTGTTACAAACTAAATGCCTAAGATATAGGGTTAATTTAACAAAACCCTCCTGAAATTCGAGAGTTGTTGCACATGACTCTCTTAAACTTTGTTTATCTCATATAACCCCCTTGAAATATAAAGTGTCTTAAAAACCTCCCCAAACTTTATTTTATCTCACATAACCTTCATTCATATAATTATAAATAACTAAAATATTTTTAAGTGAAAAAATCTTAAACTTTGCCACTTATAATATAGCCAAGTAGGTTATGTGAGATAAGATAAAGTTTAGAAAGGTTATGTGAGACACTTCATAGTTCAAGGGAGCTAAGCAAGAAAAACAAAGGTTAGTGGTTTTCGTGCAACACTCCCCAAAGTTCAGAGGTGTTTTGTGAAATTAACCCTTAACATATACGATATGCTAAAAAATCAACTTAAAATTTCCTTTTTATTCTTTTTCTTTCTTACTTGAGTGTCTATCATATTACATTATTATTAGATTATTTGAGTGTTTATCATAGTATTGTTTTCTTTTTCTTGATTACTTGAGTGTTTATCATATTACATTATTAGAGTGTTTATCATAGTATTGTTTTCTTTTTCTTGATTACTTGAGTGTTTATCATATTACATTATTAGAGTGTTTATCATAGTATTGTTTTCTTTTTCTTGATTACTTGAGTGTTTATCATATTACATTGTTAGATTATTTGAGTGTTAGTCATATTATTATTATTTTCTTTTTGTATAGTCTTGCGATCATGAATCAATCACAGAATTCATAGGTAAATCTAAAGATATAAAATTGTTTGATGATAACTACAAAATACAATGCTTTCATAGTTGTAACTTGTAACTAAACATTTTTTTCTATTTGAAAACAATGGGATTTTTATATGTTCTCTAAAGACATTGGCTAAATGGCACTTATATCTCTAATTATTTTACTCTTATAGCACCTAAATACCCCAATTACAAAGAGTAGCGAAAAAATAATTTGTAAAATTGTGCCCTTTTGCTCCCCAACCATGAGACTATTTCTTAGAATATCACATGTACTGATCATATTAAAATATTTTATACCCTCATTCATTATAATATTTACTATGTTACCTAAATCCAAGCTGAAGTATTTTTTTTTTTTTGTTATGTTTTGTAACTTAAAATATTTAAGTTCTACAAGAGTATATATGTGCCGTTTAATCAAAGATGTTGAATCTCTTTCAATACATATTTGATGTCATAAATTGTCCTTACTAATACTTTCTCGTCATACTTTTTTAAAGTCATAGATTGTCCTCACTAATCCTTTCTCATCATACTTTTTTAAAGTCATAGATTGTCCTCACTAATCCTTTCTCATCGATCTCACCTAATTATCTCATGTCGAATATCTAATTATTTTAATTGTTAAAATTAGTCACCTCAAGCCGATAAACTATGGGTAAATTACACTAAACCCCCATGAACTTTCATCCGTTTGCACTAAACCCCAACGAACTTTCAAAATCATACTAAACCCCAACGAACTTTTTGGATATGTAGAAAACCCCCACAAAGTTTCAAACTTTTGCAAATTACCCCAAACGGTGTCAATTTATTTTAGTGTGGACTAAAATACCCCCAGCTTAAAAAAAACACAACCACTTAAAATCTTCTAACCCCTTCACCTTTTTCCCCAACCGTACAAAAAAAAAAAAAAAAAAACCCAACCCCTCTGCGGTGTCAGCTTCTTTTGTGATAAATTTGTTTGTCAATATCATGTTTTTCTATGATATGCCTTTTATAAATTTCAATATATCCGACAGGAATTTAATAGCCACCGTAGAGGGGCTATGTCTTAAATTGTTTAATTTCATGGGTTTTTTTTTCTTTTGGATCAAGATAAGGAAGTTTAGGTGGGTTTTTTTGACAAATTGAAAGTTGATGGAGATTTTCTATCACAAAATGAAAGACAATGGGGATTTCTAGCAAAAAAAAAAAGAAAGAAAAGAAAGTTAAAGGGGGTTTCGTGCTTAACACATCTCCCTAAAAGATAAAAAATAAGTTTTCTAAAATTAGAACAAAACAATAACAACAAAAAAGGCATAAATTTTAATTTTGGCGGGAATTTTTGAAAAAGACTTTGAAACCTACGGGTTGGGTCTGATCTTAAGAGGACAGTCAGAAAAAAAAAACGAGAGATTTATGATTAGATCTAAATATATAAAAAAATCATAAATAAATTTTTAATAAGTTAAAGGGCACTTTGGTCTATTTTAGTCACGTGCATTGCACGTGCTTAGTTAGACTTACGTGCTTAGGATTGAGTTTGAACAAATTCTTATTTAACTAGTTTAAGTTCTAAATTTTAAACTAAAAAAATTAATTCAAACTTAACCCAAAATGATCAAATTTATAAAATTTGACTATCTTTTCTGATTGTCGTAATTCTAATATCATAGACAATTAGATTACGCCAGCTTCAAGTAATCACAAATTACTAAGGAGGTGCTTATTTAATTGAGGTTATTTCAATATTAGTCCCTCAAAATCTTCAATATTTCCAATTTAGTCCCACAAATCATAGAAATTCTTATGAGGTCCCTCAAATCACATCATATTGTTTCCAATCAGGTCCCTCTGTCTAAGTTAACGGTTATATGGATAACTGGGGTTGAGTAAAGTCTTAACTCTACAGAGTAAATTACAATAGTGCTCACAAGTTACACTTTCACCCCAAAACCCTTAATTCTCCCTCTGCCTCTGTTATCACTATAGAAAACGGAAATATGTCAATCTCATACCATTCTGCAATAGGTAAAGTGGTGTGTAGAAGATAGAAATATGTCAATCTCATCCCATTCTGCAATAGGTAAAGTGGTGTGTAGAAGATAGAAATATGTGAATCTCATCCCATCCTGCAATAGGTAAAGTGGTGTGGAGATGAAATATGTCAATCTGTGCTGATATATGCCATTAAGCACACATTTTTAGTGAATGTTAACTGTTTATGTTCATATGACACACATTTTACTACATGTTAATTTATGTGTGCGCATGATACACTTTATCCTTGGTCATATGGTTCTGTATGTGTGCTTGGCACGCCTTTTGCTATGTTACTTAAGAAGCAGAAGTACTTATTTTTTTGGTATGTTTTATAACTTATAATATTTAAGTTCTACAAGAGTATATATATACCGTTTAACCAAAATGTTGAATCCCTCTCAATACATATTTGATGTCATAAAATGTACTAAATTGGCCTCACTAATACTTTATACTTTTTATACAACTTATAATATTTAAATTCTACAAGTGTAAATACATATACATGCCGTTTAACCAAAATGTTGAATCCCTCACCAATTCTTTCTCATACCAATTCTACAAGTGTAAATACATATACAAGTGTAACACATATTTGATGTCATAAAATGTACTCTATTGGCCTCACTAATACTTTTACTTTTTACATTTTAAGGTCATAGATTGCCCTCACCAATTCTTTCTCATCGATCTCACCCGACTCTCTGATATAGAATATCTAATTTATTTTAATTGTTAAAATTAGTCATCTCAAGTATATACAATAAACTATTTATCTTTATAGTAGGATTGAGTTTAAACAAATTATTATTTAACTAATTTAAGTTTTAAAATTTAAACATAAAAACTAATTCACACTTTATAGACCATACTTGTAATCCACTAAAAACTAATTCTTTGGAATTGCCAGACACCCAAAACGATTAAATTTATAAAATTAGACTATCTATTCTGATTGTCGTAATTCTAATAAGCGTCAAATAACCACAACTTACTAGGCATGTGCTTATTTAAAAATAAGCATACCATTGTAGCAAAATCTCAATTCCCAGGATTAAAAGTTACAAAATTCAAACAAAAGTATGAAGTTTCCGAACATCTGAATGCAGAAGCAGCAGAGGAATAACCACAACCGCCAGAATCTCAGCTCGATTTCGATCTCGGCAACGTACAGCGCTGAACACGTTATTGAAATAAAACGTGACAGAGACTCTAATTTATTGCCTTCACTAAAATCCTTACTAGCAAAGTAGTTTCGAAAATGAAAATTAGGGGAAAAATATTAAAGAAAAAGGCTCAGACATGTTATAATGATATCAACATAGGGATCTTAAAAGATCTCTTGAGAGTTTGATGGTATCTTTATGAAATCATCACAGCCTAAAATAAAAAATTAAAAAATGAAAAATCAAGAAAATGATAATTGAGATCGGAGATCCTCAGAAGATAAAAGGCTAAAGATTGATCATCAGAGAAAAGATCTCAGATGGTACGGACAATAAAATCTCTTCATCGGAAATTTCTCGATCTCAGAAATTAGGATTTCATTGAAGATTAAAAATAGAATCTAGGGTTTTCATTGGGGCAGGACTTTGGAGCGGCATGACGATGAAAGGATATCTAGGGATTTTATAGAGATCAGAGAGGAATGGAAACCCTAGATGGCTTTAAATTACAGGTTTGTCCAAAGGAAAGTTGTTTATTTACCAATAGTGCCACTGACAGTTGATTACGAATTTACGAATTTAGAAAATCCTCTTTTTTTTTAATTAAGAAAATTCAGAAAAGCCTTGGTTTTATTGAGATAAACTGAATATAAATCCTATAAAAACACTTATCGTCTATTTAGAAAGCCTAAATCTCTATTCTGGTCTCGGTTATTTAAAAAAAGACATTAAATCTTAATCTCCATCTTTTGTCTCTCTTCTTTTTTAAAAAAATTCTAACCCAAAAACCTTTTGCATTTAGGACCAGCCTGTTTGGTTTGATATAAGTACTGGAAGCAGGAAATAAATTAAAGAAATAGCTTTCAAATTTATGAAGTAGGAAATAGTAAAGTTAATACTTTTTGTTTTATTTTACATATGGAAATAGTACTTCTTATTCTTCACTCTTTTTGTTTGGGTAGCAATGAAAATATGTTAGGAAGTAACAAATAAAAGAACTATTAATAAGAAAAATTATTTATTTCTTAATCAATGCACATTTCACCTACTTCTGACTAGTTTTGAGCCTTAACAAGCGAAAAAATATTTAGGAAATAGTGATGACACGTAGGTGCCACATTAGTGTTTAAGGAAGTATTGAAAGTAGAGTTTTCAAAGAAACAAACATGTTTTTTTTGTTAGGGATTAGTAGATATAGCATCTGCTTTCTTTACTTCAGTTATTTCATAATTATTTTCATGCAAACAAACATGACCTTAACTGAATATAAGGATTATTTAAAAACAATTTGGGCTAAATATCAGAAAATCACCTTTTTAACTTTGGGTGATTATCAGATAATCTCATTAACTTTGAAAATATCAGACAACCCCCATTAAACTTAGGAGTTATCACAAAACCCCTTTAGCTTTGAGATCTTTTTTTGATAAAACCTCAAAGTTAAAGGGAGGTTTTCTGATAACCCTTATACTTGAGGGAAGTTTTCCGATATTTTCAAAGTTAAGAAAACTTGCGAAACCTCATGTCATGAATCGTGAGCACTAATTTGGAGTGTATTAAATGACGCGGCAGAGTAATTTATTTTGAATGGCAGAGTTAGTTGAAGCATGTGAGAAGCATGTTCTCCTTTCCCTCTTCTCCATTCAAACTTAGGGTAGAAATTAGGGTTAAGGTTGAAATCAAAGTTCCCTCTTCTCAATCTTATCTTCAAATTGAGAATCTTAGGGTGGGACTGAAATCAAAGTTCCGCCTTCTCAATCTCATTTTCATATTTCATGATATTCAACATATGCCCTCTTCAAGTTCAAGCTCAAATTCAAAGAGAGAGGATTCTCAAAGAAATGGAGGGCACACATTTATCCCATCTCAATTTAACTAAGGCAAGTCACCTAATTCCACTCATGTTGGACTCTTAATAACAGTCATTTTGAGTCATGTGACCTCACGTGATACCCTCCGGTAACTAATTTTTGACAGCGGCACAAATTGGGGTCTAATTGCAGAGTGTCCAACAAAAAATACCAACATGATGCTGGAGATAGAAAAACACCAAACTGGTAAATGGGATAAAAATTAAAAAAATAAAGAAGAAGAAGAATATAGTTTAGCCTGTCAAAATGGAACAAAGTGCTTGATGTTTTTTTTTTTTTTTGAAATTACACCAAAATAAAATTGGGGGTTACTTTTTTTTTTTCCCCAACCACTTGGATGCCAAATTTTGTCAGCTAATATCATGTCCACTATCTTTGCATGCTTGCATTTCCGTGAGAAACGGAAAATGTACGTCGTGTGCATAATATTGGATCAGTCCATCCACATAACAACGCATAAAGAATCAAGCTCATTATGCTCTCGTTGCTCTCGTTGTATCCAGAACAGCGCCCTTTGATGTCGAAAGCAACTCATCGATTACATTGAACTTAAATGAATAACTTATATATGAAAAAAATTATATTCTCAATATCAGTTATATTTAGCTCTAACAGTGGCGCCCTTCTCAATGTAATATCTGTTAAATATAGGAATAGACCCCTTTTTTGTTTAGTCCCACATCGGATAGAGTAGAAGAATGAGACCACTCCTCCTGTATATATAGACCCCAATACTAATGAATAGAATTGTTCTTTTTCCCTTGATTTGCTATACTTCTAACATGGTATCAGAGCCAAGCTCTCATCTCTCTCTCCAATTCCCTCATAAACACTAGTTGACACTGTTCATCGGCGTGGGTACTGTTTATCGGCACTATTCACCCGGCAGTACTATTCATCCGATGTTAAATTTTTTTTAAAAAGCTAGTCGTTTAGCTTATCAACCAGAATAGCTTGTTAGGTTCCCTCGACAGGTCAGTCCTAGAACTGATGAAAGGAAGAGTATATATCCCACTTTGCTGAGATATATCATTGTCAATTCTTGTTTCCTTAGTAAAACGGGGATTTAGTTATAATCTTACTCTCTTGTTGTGCACCGAGGTGTCATTTAAATTTTCATCGCAAGACAACAAGAGTTCATAGATCTCAGATCTTCATAGATCTTACGCCAATCATTTGGCTCATCAACCGGATCTTTATAGATCTTACGTCAATCATTTGACTTACCACATCTTGCGCCAATCATTTAGCCGGCAAACTAGATCTTTTTAGATCCTCAACATCAAGTTACTATGACGACGCCTGAGATGCATTTTCATCAACAATCTATTGATGTAAAACTTGACGGCGATAACTACCGTCTCTGGTCCTACTCCCTACGAGTTATCCTTCGTAGTCGTGGGCTCTGGGGACACATCGATGGCACAACAAAACTCCCAACTTAACCAACTCCTACCGGCGATCTCATCAAGGACTCGGCTGCCCTCTCTCTTATGAGTCCAATCTCATGACCTGGACTCTCGCTGAAGATCGTGCCATCGCTGCAATTGTTCAATCCGTCTCACCCTCCATCCGACTTCAGCTCGCATGATTCGACATTGTCATATCCCTCTGAGCATATCTCCAGCGTCTCTATACACAGTCAGACGACGCTCGAGAGTTTCAACTATACTAGGAGATATCCATGGTTACACAAGGCGATTGCTCGATCCGCGAGTTCTATACCCACATCTTCGGTCTCTGGGAACAACTTGCCGCCCTTGAAACACCTCTCACTGATCATGCTTCCAGGACCATTCACCACAACAACAGAGATAGGCAACGTCTCTTTAAGTTTCTGATGCAGCTCCGACCAGAGTTCGAATCTGTCCGTAGCCAACTCATCCACCGGTCACCAAGACCCACCCTCGAAGTAGCTGTCACAGAGTTACAGGCCGAAGAAACACGTCTTCACCTCAACACCCTTTCCATCAGTCCAAGCTCCGTCCACACCGCCCCACGCTCATCCACCCATAGTGGTCCTCCTTATCATCAGCACACCTTGTCGACGAGACAACAACAACCCGGCCTCACCCCCACACGCAAACAATGGCGTGACACCCACAAACTCTGCGGACACACTACGAATCAGTGTCGCTCAAGGTCAGCTAAGAGACCGCCACCAACGCCCCAGGCTACCGTCAACGAAACTTCATCAACAACACCATCATACACTAACCTCCTACAGGCGTTACATCCATCTACCTCCTCACCTAACACAGGTTCGGCAGCTACCTCGTATGTCACTCAATCAGGTACAAAAACTAATTCATGGATTTTAGATTCGGGTGCTACACATCATCTTACGTCATCACAAACATACCTCCACAATCAAACACCCCTACCGCCCACAGCCATGGTTCGCACAGCTGATGACACACCACTACCCATGACCTCTGTAGGTCACCTACATATTAAGCCCCAATTCTCAATCCCCAACGTACATCATGTCCCCAACTTCCAAATGAACTTACTTTCAGTTTCACAAATCACTTCACACATCTATACTGCTACCTTCACAGCTTCATCTTGTCTTATACAGGATCCTCGCACGGGAGAAACGGTTGGGACTAGCCGTAATATCGGTGGACTATACTACATGGACAAGCTCATCCTTCCCACTCCCATCGCATTTGTCATTCGCCTTCTTAACTCCAAACTAACCACCTGCGATCTCTGGCATCATCGCCTCGGTCATCTCTCTTTATCTCGTCTTCGCACCCTTTCCACAACTGGTAAATTAGGAAATTTCTCTGCTGACACTTTGTCACCTTGTATCGGCTACAAGTTGGCAAAACACTTGGCCCAACCCTTTCCAATAAATAATAAAATTACTTCCGCTCCATTCGACCTCATCCATACCGATATCTGTGGACCCTCTCCTCATCCATCTCGTGGTGACAATCGTTACTACATAACATTCATTGACAATCACTCCCGTTTCACATGGGTCTACCTGATGAAACATAAATTCGATGCATATGACATCTATAAAAACTTTGCCATCATGATCCTCACACAATTCTCCTCTCGTATCAAAACCCTACGCTCAGATTCCGGAGGGAAATATACATCCCGTCGCTTCACAGAATTCCTTGCATCTCAGGGTACCCTTTCTCAATTCTCCTGCCCATACGCTCATCAACAAAATGGTGTTGCCGAAAGCCGTCACCGACACATCCTTGAAACCACCAGATCATTGTTACTATCTGCATCTGTACCCGTTTAGTTTTGGGCAGAAGCTCTCCTTACGAGTGTCTACCTCATTAATCGCACTCCCTCCACCACTCTAAAAGGCCTTACACCCTTTCAACAGCTACACCAAAAGCCACCAAATTACTCCCATCTTCGAGTCTTCGGCTGCACATGCTTCGTCCAACTACCATCCTCAGAACGCAACAAATTCTCCCCACGATCTATCATGTGCATATTCCTGGATACGCTTTACATCATAAGGCTATCGCCGCTATGATCCTCACTCGATCGCCTCGCATCTCTCCCCACGTCACATTGTTTGAACATCTTCCATACTATGCTTTACCCTCCCCACCCGTACATTTACCACCATCCACACCCACAGATCTAATCTTTCTTGAACTTGACACACCCAACTCTCCGGCACCACAAATCACTCCATAGCTAAGCTCAGAAACTAGTTCTTCCACCAAGCAAGTGGCCAGTCCTGACCCACCTCCTGCTGCACAGGATCAACCAGCTCCTCCACAAAGCTCCATCGGACCTGAACCACCTACTACTGACATCCCACCTGAGACCCAATATCCCACACGAGATCGCCAACCACCAGCCAAATACCGCGACCCCAACTTCACATCCATTGCTTTTCACACAGTCACTATGATGACGTCAGATTATGTGGAACCCTACTCTTACCATGATGCAGTCAAACACCCTGAGTGGCAACAGGCCATGCAGGTTGAACTTACAGCTCTCCAGCAAACTCATACGTGGGATCTCACCCCTCTTCCTTCGGGGAAGACACCCATTAGCTGCAAATAGACCTACAAAGTCAAGACTAAAGCAGATGGAACCATCGAGCGTCACAAGGCTCGGCTAGTCGCACGAGGTTTTACCCAACAATATGGGGTGGACTATGAGGAGACATTCACACCAGTTGCCAAAATGACTACTATTGGCACACTGCTTGCTGTCGCCGCCTCCCGACAATGGCCACTATATCAAATGGGTGTGAAGAATGCCTTTCTGCATGGCAAAATCAATGAAGATATTTACATGACTCCTCCACCTGGACTATCTCACCCCAAAGGCCTCGTCTATCACCTTCGCCGAGCTCTATATGGCCTCAAACAGGCACCCCGTGCCTGGTTCGCCCGATTCACACAAGCCATGCAACCAGCTGGCTTCCTTCCGAGTGAAAACGACTCGGCAATGTTCATCTCCTCTTCAAATGGCCAACGGACCATCCTACTTCTCTACGTCGATGACATGATCATCACCGGTGACAACCCATCGACCATCCAGCACATCAAATCCTACCTCCAGCGAGAGTTCGAAATGAAAGACCTCAGCCACCTCCATTACTTTCTCTGACTGTGATGTAGAACACATTGCGGATACCTTCATGGAGAAACGGGATCGTAACAAACCCAAACGCGGACCCGGTCGAGGAAAATAGGTTGCAACGAAGAACGGTCGTAACTTTCAATCCGTAAGTCGGATTTGGACGATTTTTAAAAATCGCGATTTTTCGAGACGAGCCAACCAAACCCACCTACGTTCGGTTTGATCGCCGTTCGTTTCGCCAAATTCCTTCCGAATTGAGAGATATCGCTACGATTTTTACTATTTTTAGTAATGTTTTAGGAGTCTGTTTGGATTAGGAAGCAAATCGGTTTGATTCTAAATTTGACCGATTTACTTCCCTAATCGTAGGAGTCTTTTGAGGATAGTTTTCTTATTTCTATTTTTGGTAAAGTTCGGTCAATTAGAGTTCTTATTTCTATTTTTAGTAGGAGTTAGTCATTGTAGGATTCTTATTTGTTTTCTATTTAAACGAGTCTTGTAAGCCCTAGAGGCATATCTTTTCATCAATAAAATTTTCGTTTAATATATTTTCTTCGTGGATTCAAGCTCTTCGTGGATTCGAGATCAACCCTCGGTGGATTCCGAGATTTTAACTTCGCTGCAAGGCCAATAGTCTCCCCGCTGAAAAGAGCTCGACCGAGCTTATACTGCATGAAGAGTTATTCCCTCGGCGGATAATACTCAAACAAATCGCAACATTGAAACTAGGAGAAATCCCCAAACCCGCAGGAAGGTCAACGACATAAGCATTGTCATTAATCTTCTTCAAGATTTTACACGGACCATACTTTTATTCTTGACTTGTTGTAGGTGCCCATCGAAAACGCCTTTCGGTAAATACCATCACCATGTCTCCCTCCTCAAACACCTTCTTCCTCCCAGGCCGACAAGATCCGCCTTGTATTTAGCATTAGACTTTCTATCTTCTTTTTCGGTTCTTCTTTGGATAGCACGTATCTTTTCGACCATTTGATCTGCAGCAATACTCGTCACGGAAGCTTAGGTAGTGGGGCTAGATCAAGATAATGGTTCGGAAGCCTTCTATACACAATCACAAAGGGAGCCTTGCTCGTAGTTTGACTCTCTATCTGATTATAAACAAATTCAAAGATGTGCTAGAGCAAGATCCCATCTTTGGACGATCACCAGAGATGGATCTAAGAAGGTTACCGAGAGTACGATTGACCACTTCAGTTTGTCCGTCCGTTTGAGGGTGGTAGGCAGTACTGAATTTAAGTGAAGTATTGAATCGCTGCCACAAAGTCTTCCAAAAGTGGGATAAGAACTTAGAATCACGATCAGATGTGATGGATTTTGGCACTCCATGAAGGCGAACTATCTCCCGAAAGAAAAGATTGGCAATGTTGCTAGCATCTGCAGTCTTCTTGCAAGGAATAAAGTGTGACATCTTTGAAAACACATCAACAACAACAACAAAAAGAATCCATGCCTCGTTGGGTTCGAGGAAGGCCTAACACAAAATCCATCGATATGTCATGCCATGGCGATCGTGAACAGTAAAGGTGTATACAATCCGTATTTTGGGATCGCCTTTGAAACTTGACACACCGGACAACGCCAGACGTATTTTTGTCCCCTTCTTCACCGAGGCCGCAATATCGCTCTTCAATGGAAGCGATCGTCTTGTCACGTCCCAAGTGTCCTCCTAGTCCGCCAAAGATGAAGGTCTCAGATATCCGCTCTCTCAATGAACTCGGGATATGCACAACTGATCTCCATGAAATAAATAGCCATCCTGAATATGAAAACCTCTGACTGATTGATTTTGTTGGCAGTCGTTCCAAACCTCCTTAAAGTCTTCATCTTCTGCATACAGCTCCTTCAAGTATTCAAATCCAGTCACCTCTGCCTGCAAAGTCACCAACAAACTAGCTCTCCGACTGAGTGCATCTGCAACCTTATTCTGCTGCCCTGACTTGTGCTTCAAAACAAAGGTGAAATGCTGCAGAAACGCTATCCAACGAGCATACATACGGTTGATGGTAGTCTGACTATTGATGGACTTCAAAGCCTGATGATCAGTATTAAGTAGAAACTCCCGCGAGATTAAATAGTGCTCCTAATGCTTCAAAGACTGAACTATGGCATACAACTCCAGTTCATACGTAGTCCACTGCCGAAGCCACTGAGTTTCTCACTATAGAAAGCAACCGCCCTTCTTGAGATAGAACACCGCCAATTCCTACGATGGACGCATCACAATCAACTTCAAACACCTTTTGAAAATCTGGAAGGGCAAGTACTGGTGCGGTGGATAATTTCTCCTTGATCAATGCAAAGCTACGATCCGCATCTTCTCCCCAATTAAACTTGTCTTTCTTCATGCACTCAGTAATAGGTGCTACAATGCTGCTGAAATTTTTAACAAATCTCCTGTAGAAAGTGGCTAGGCCATGAAAACTACGAACTTCGCTGACGGTCTTCAGCGTAGGCCAATCTCGAATAGCACGCACATTCTCTTCATCAACATAGATGCCCTCTGCACTGACGACAAAGCCCAAGAACAATAGGCTACTAGTCATAAAGTTGCACTTCTTCAGATTGATGTACAACTTATTCTCCTACAAAACTGTTAGTACCTCCCTCAAGTGGTCCAGGTGCACGGACTCAGTCTGGCTATAAATCAGGATATCATCGAAATAAACTACAACGAACTTATCGATAAAGGGTTTCAATACCTGATTCATCAACCGCATGAAAGTGCTAGGAGCATTGGAAAGGCCAAAAGGCATGACCAACCATTCATACAGGCCTTTTTTTGTCTTGAATGCAGTCTTCCACTCATCTCCTTCTCTAATCCGAATCTGATGATAGCCACTCCTGAGATCAATTTTGGAGAATACTTTTGATCCAGATAACATATCCAGCATGTCATCTAGGCGCGGGATAGGAAATCGATACTTCACGATAATCTTATTGATAGCTCTACTATCCACACACATGCGCCACTCTCCGTTCTTCTTTGGGACAAGTAACGCCGCACGGCACACCGGACTCATGCTAGCTTCGGATAAGGCCTTTCAGTATGAGTTCGTCCACTTGTTTTGCAAGATCTCTCCTTCCTTCGCTCATTCGATAGTGTGGCAGTTTGGTAAGCGTGATCCGTGGATGAAATCGATCGATCTTTGGGCGTTTGAAGCATTGATAATTTAGAAGGAAGCTCGTCAGACATAACTGCATCAAATTGTTGCAAAAGGGTCTGAACTTCAGGTGGAATTTCGGTGGAGGCAGAATCCTCTTTTCCTGAAACAACAAGAGCATAAATCTCATCAGACTGTTTCACATCTTTCATGAAATCTTCATTGTTAACCAAGAACGCCTTCTTTTCAGCAACATCTGTTTTGATTGACCCCTTCTCAGTAAGAGGCAAAAGCACAACTCGGCGACCATCCTTCTTAAAGATGTAAACATTGTCCTTCCCTCTGTGCGTGGCATCAACATCAAACTGCCATGACCTACCTAGCAGCATATGACAAGCGTCCATCTCAACTACATCGCATATAACATCATCAACATAATCACGGCCAATGGAAAAAGACACCCGACACACCTCATCGACTTGTACATCATTACCCTTGCGAATCCATCCGATCTTGTAGGGAGCAGGATGTTTCTCTGTTTTCAGTCCTAATTTCTCCACCATACGCCGAGAGACAATATTCTCACTACTGCCACTATCAATGATAACATCACAAGTTCTCTGTTTTACCGTGCACCTCGTGCGAAAGATATTATGCCTCTGGGGTGGTTCTTCTGTCTTCGGAGCCAATAATAATCGCCGCACAACACATGAAAGTTGATTCCCATCATCGCGACTCACCCTTCACGGTCATAGTCTTCAAGATCGCTTCGTCAGATCCTCCTCTTCATGATCCACCATATGCACAAGACCTCATTTAGGGCATCGATTGATCGATGACCGTGTTCACCGCATGTATAGCACTTGATTGGATCGGGGTTGGCATATGGGTTCGGTGGTGTAGTCTTCTTTGTTGCTGTTGTCGTTAGCCTTGTACTCTTCTCAGCTGTAGAATCTTGAGTAGGAGCGGTTTGAGACTGTTTATTCCCGTCACGATTGTAACTCGTGGCGACCGCCTGAAGTCGCCCACGATCCTTTATTATTTCGCCCAAGTTGCCGCTCCACCTTTTGGGCTAGGCTAACTGCGGTCCGCCAAAGTATATGTCCGCCGCAAAGACACACGATCCCGCATTGCTAACCTCAATCCCCGATGTAGCGAGACATCACATTGCGACTTCGTTCTCATTTAAATTGTTGCGGAGGACAACCGATAAAACTCCGTGTACTCATCAACTATTCTTCCACCTTGTTTGCAATTTCGATATTATCGAACAAGACTTGTTCATAGTCACCGGGTAGGAAACGGGCTTTCAGCAACTTCTTCATCTTCTCCCACCTATTGACCTTTGGCTTTCCTTGGCGAGATCGATTCATGCATACGGATTCCCACCAAGCAGATGCTCCACCCTTAAGTCGATAGGCCACCAACTTAACCTTTCGATCATCTGGGATCTCCATATACTCGAAAAATCTCTCCACCTCTGCAATCCAGTTAAGAAATTCTTCAATATGAAGTTGCCCGTTGAAAGATGGCAGATCCATCTTCATCTTGAATCCTCCAAAGATCATAATTGTCCGTCGGCGGCGGTCTCTGCGATCATAACCGCGTGGGGCTTCATAGTATCATTGTCATTGTGGAATTCATCTTGTGGAGTCGGATCACGTCGTTGGCGACCATCAACGCGATATTGAACTCCTACCGTGTTCAGACGCTCCAGTGCCGACGCAAGTCGATCTACGGTAGTCTTAATCTGAAAAACATCGGTCTTCATCTGATTAAAATCAGTCTTCAACTCATCGAACTCAGTTCGAGAAATAGTGGCTTCACCACCTGCCATCGGATCGGAGGAACAAGTCTCTGATACCAATTGACGCAGCGCGGAAGTTGAAATCTCGGAATCCACCGAGGGTAGATCTCCGAATCCACGAAGAGCTTCGAATCCACGAAGAAAATATATTAAACGAAAATTTTATTGATGAAAATATATGCCTCTAGGGCTTACAAGACTCTGTTTAAATAGAAAACAAATAAGAATCCTACAATGACTCGAACTCCTACTAAAAATAGAAATAAGAACTCTAATTGACCGAACTTTACCAAAATAGAAATAAGAAAACTATCCTCAAAAGACTCCTACGATTAGGGAAGTAAATCGGTCAAATTTAGAATCAAACCGGATTTGCTTCCTAATCCAAACAGACTCCTAAAACATTACTAAAAATAGTAAAAATCGACGAAAACGCCGATATCTCTCAATCAGGAAGGAATTTGGCGAAACGAACGGCGATCAAACCCGAGCGTAGGTGGGTTTGGTTGGCTCGATCTCGAAAAATACGCGATTTTAAAAATCGCCCAAACCGACTTACGGATTGAAAGTTACGACCGTTCTTCGTTGCAACCTATTTTCCTCGACCGGGTCCGCGTTTGGGTTTGTTACGATCCCGTTTCTCCATGAAGGTATCCGCAATGTGTTCTACATCAGACTGGAGATCAATCAAACACCACGTGGCTACCATCTATCTCAACAGAAATTCGCCACCGACATTATCAACCGCGCAAATCTAAGACACTCCAAATCAGCTCAGACACCCCTTGAACTGAATGTCAAACTCAATACCACTGATGGTGATCCTCTACCCGATGCAACTCAATATCGACATCTTGTAGGAAGCTTGGTGTACCTCACCATCACCAGACCTGATATTTCTCACGCAGTTTATGTCCTTAGTCAATTTGTCGCTACACCCCGCTCCCCTCACCAATCAGCACTACTCCGCGTCCTACACTACATTCGTGAGACACCATGCAGAGCATTATTCTTCTCAACCTCATCCTCACTAATCCTTCGCGGCTACAGCGACGCAGATTGGGCTGGTAACGCCACAGATCGTCGATCTACTATTGGCTATTGCATCTTCCTAGGCGACTCTCTCATATCCTGAAAATCAAAGAAACAGGATGTTGTCTCTCGCTCTAGTGCAGAATCAGAATATCGCGCCATGGCATCTACCAGAGCAGAGATCGTTTGGCTACGAAGACTCCTCCTTGACATGGGTGTGTCCTCCACAACTGCCACTCTCCTACATTGCGATAATATGAGCGCCATCAAAATAGCCAGCAATCCAGTATTTTATGAACGCACAAAGCACATAGAAATTGACTGTCACTTTACTTGTCATCATCTACTGGCCGGCACAATCTCTCTTCCCTACGTCAACACCGATCTTTAGCTAGCAGACCTCTTTACTAAAGCTCATACGATAAAACGACATCTATTCCTCATTGACAAACTACCATTGGTTAACCCAACTGCAGTTTGAGGGGGGGGGGTGTTAAATATAGGAATAGACCCCTTTTTTGTTTAGTCCCACATCGGATAAAGTAGAAGAATGAGACCACTCCTCTTATATATATAGACCTCAATACTAATGAATAGAATTGTTCTTTTTCCCTTGATTTGCTCTACTTTTAACAATATCACTCTTCTCCTCAACTCAATTTTACAAGTCTTTGTCCATTGAATTATGAAACGTGAGCTTATCTCAGTAATGCATGTATATTACAATATAATACATCAAGTATGTTGGTATAAGTTCATATAAAACGCTGCAATCCAAAGCACTCATAGACCTGATGTCAAATAATCATCACTGTAAATATCAGACGTAAATAGCTCTGGCATTCATCTTTCTCTCTTTCTCAACACATTATCCCTCTGATCTCATCTCACATTTACAAAATCCTCATCCATACAATTCATAAAACATGAGTTTACCTCAGTAATGCATGTCTGAATGTCATTATGAAGATTGGCATCAGTTCATACAAAATTCCTTTGATTCAGAAAACAGAGTCATCAGTCATGCTTGCTGATCTCCACCGGGTTTCGCAAGAAGAGGTTGTAGGGCTTTCACAACGATTGTCATGTTAGGTCGGAAGTCAGCTTCATATTGAACACAAAGTGCTGCAACTGCTGCCATCTGAGGATTGGAAGTCATGGAAACAATAAGTAACTCAGTTCCTTGAGAAAACTAGTTAAAAGTTCAAGATTATAGAATAAGTCTTGACCTTGGAAATTTCAGTATAATATTTTTTGGGATTAATTACGGATAAATCCCTGTGCTCTAGCTAAAATAGAGCCTAAAGAATTCTATTGTTGCAGATAAAACCCTGAAAGGAGTCAAAAAAAATAAAAATAAAAAATAAATAAAATCATCAGGTCTGTCTGCAACAACAGAACTATAGAAGTAATAAGTTCAATTTGGCAATAGTACAGGGGGTCTATCTGCAATTAAACCTATTTTGGAATTTTATGTATATCTGTATGTGTGATAGACAACAATAACAATAAAGCCTTTATCCGAAAATTTGGAGTTGGGTACATGAATATTATTATTCCATTCACTTCTATTAAGGACTATCTCCTTAGTTAAACACTAGACACTAATCAAGTTCACATAGAACAACCTCTGGTCCTCCTCCCCCCATTAAATTATTTCTGTTACATATGACAAAACATAATCAAGTGATTATCTCTCATGTTATCCTCAACAGGTCAAACTTCGGACAAACGCACTTATTTCTTACTGAACTTGTGATTTAATTGCATTTATATCCAGAAATTACATGAATAAAACAAGAAAAAAGATACTGTAGAAAATAACAAAGCTCAAGTGTAAAAAGAGTAACCTACGAGTTTATCATTTTATCATTTTATCATGATTTTCTTGGCTTACTTTTCTTTCCAAACTAAACCTGAGCAGCAAATGTATATAAAAAATCTACAGATGATTCTTGTGAAATTCATGTTTTCTTACAACAATATTCTCTAGCATATACACATAAGAGAATAAAAAGGCACCAATATATGTATCAAGAAAAGGTTCGGAGATAATCTTGTGCTGCTCAAACATAACCAAGCAAATAAATAAATAAATAAAAATAAAAATAATTAAAGAATAAATAAAAAGTTAGAAATTGTTCATAAGTATTTTTTCGCAGATAAGTAGATTCATTTTAGAGAATAATACTGAACTGGAAGTGCTTAAAAGCTTATGAAAGAAATCAACTCTTTCATACGAGAGCGTAGAATCATACCTTTGCAACAGCTTTCGGAGGATAATTGTTATTTAGCTTTGGATCAATGCATTGCTTAACTTTATCTTCACTTAATCTTGGAGTTGCCTGTATTGTTATAAGTTTAAGAGAGATAACATAAAGAGAAAGATCTAAGGAGGTAGCATCACTTAATAAGCAGCGAGCTCACCCAAGTAACAAGACTCTGTTGCCCTTTAGGCATTGTATGATCCACTGGCTTTCTTCCAGTTAAAAGTTCTAGAAGAATGACCCCAAAGCTATAAACATCACTTTTCTGAGTCAAGCACCCAGTCATAGCATACCTAGAGAAAAAATGTACAGAAGAGGAAAAATAATTAATGAAGTTTTATAGTGTACAGAGATTTTCTACAAAAACCAATAGTCTATAATATAGAAGTGATTGCTAAAGTTTCAGAGAAAATGCACTCATAAATATCACATTTCATCTCTGCTGCAGTTACAAATATCACATTTATGAGCACACTACAGAAATAAGAGCTTGAAATTGATATCTTCAACTTATATCATTTCTGATGCTTAACTGTCTTTTGACAAAAGCTTTGATAACTTTGCCTTTAGTCTGAGTTTAAATCATCTGATACGTAATCTTTACATTATGACGAAAAAAACTTACTCTGGAGCATGGTAGCCAAAAGTTCCTAAAACACGAGTTGAATGCAGACGAGCTGCTGTGTCAGGAGACTGGTTAGATAAAGTGAAATCAGCAAGTTTAGACTCATAATTGTCGAAAAGAAGAACATTGCTTGATCTGACATCTCGATGTACAATTGGAGGCTGCACTTTTTCATGGAGATACTCAAGACCTCTTGCTGCACCATAAGCAATCTTCACCCTTTGGTTCCAGCTTAAAACGGGACCAGGTGCAGCATCCTGTACCCCTTTCCTTCCTGCGTTAAAAAAAGAAACTCACTTTTAACAGAATGAAAATGAAAATAAGTCTAACAACTAAAGACGAATGTCATATAACCACAAACGAAATAATTAACCATCCTATAATTTTGACAATTTTGGCAATTTGAGATGTGAAAAGTTGTCAATTCTTTTTCTTCTTTTACAAGGAAATTCATATATGGGTAAAGTTGACATAGGGTTAAGTGCATATTGACTCCCTATACTATCGCCCAATTGCGGAGAGAACCTTTGAGTGATTTTTTTTGACTCTTTTATCCTCAAGAGGTCTATTTATAAATAAAAAAAATTCTCTTTCTCTAAGGGTAAGCAAGTAAATAAAAATAAAAATAAAAAAAAAGTCAAGAGGTCTATCAACAGCAGTAGAACTACAGGCTGTCTATCTTCGATTGGACGATAATACAGCAGGTATATTCAGAAATTGACCTTTCACAAAACACCACAAACGTAAAGTTGTTTTGCACAATATAACAAACAAAAAAACTTAGAGAAAACTACCATGAATTGTTCAAAAATACCACAGCTGGTGGCAGATATATAAGTTGGCACATGCTTTGCACTTGACCATCTTGCCCTTATGTACTTTATATATCTATATTATCTTATGAACTATGGGTTGATAAGTTTAGCTAACGGGTAGTTTAGAGTTTTATCCGAGATATTAACATTGTTTCCAATAGTTCATAATATTTTCACTAGTTGTTAGTTCCCCTAAAGAGTTTTGTTAGTTTTTTGCAAAACCCACCAACATTCATGATAGTCTTGTGAAATTTACCCCTCATATATATTAATCAGTTCAGGTACACGTTTGTCCACTACTACATCTTGAAGTTAAAACATGTAGAAATTTACAAAAAATGCAAATCTCGGATTAATTGCGAATGGATCTTTAGAATAAAATTCCATTTAATGAAAAAGGGGGAAAGCAAATCTTACCATGTAGAGTATCATGTAAGGAACCTAGTGTTGCAAACTGATATACCAATAGCCGGTCATCCCCCTCCATGCAGTAGCCCAACAACCCAACAAAATACTCATGCTTAAGTCTGGAAACTGCTGATAACTACATCAATAATGATAAAGGAAAGCAATTAGAACCAAAAAGTTGCCTGCATGAAAATAATCAGAGCAAAGTGAAGCTTTTACTCAATGCTAGGGCTAAAAATGATATTTGATATGAAAAACAGTGAAAAGCCAAAAATTAGAACACAAATGGGTTGGGTTCCAAGATTAACTAGATAACTTCTCGGTTTGTGTTAGGGTATGGACAAAATTCTAGATAATCAAAACTTGCATAACAAAACTTAAAATAAACAAAGAAAGTATGAACATTTTAGTTAAAAAAGCACAGTTTCATATGTCAAAAAAAAGTTATCATGGGTCTTTCACATATAGTCAAAAATATTGGAATTTCAGATTTGATAAGACCATTTAGATATGTATGAATATTATGAAATTGAAGTAACAGTTCTATAAGACAACGATAAGACCAACATTGCTTCATGGATAAGAACAACGATAAGACCAACATTGCTTCATGGATTAGAATGTTAGGCAAAAAGAACATGTGAAAAAATTGAGTAGCATAAATTAGAATGTTATGATGGTCTTACAGATATACATTAAGAGATAGGATAAGAAATAAATGCACTTGAAGGAGAGGTGCTCCTATTGAGGATAAGATGAGAGAAAATTCATATATCATTTAGATGATGAGGCAAAAGGAACTAGAGATAGATTTAAAAGCCTGGTTGGAAGCAATTAAGACATATATGATAATAGTTAGCTTGACAGAAGAGACGACAATTAAAAGAATTGAATCCTTTCTTGGATAAGACCATTTCTATCCCCAGTCGGTAAGCACATCAGACAAGGACCGTCTTGTACTGATAACAGTTTTGGACGGAAATAACGCTATAAATTAATGCCATGGAAAGCATTCCACCTGAGTTTCAAAATCAGCATCTGAATCTTGTGATGCGCTTGGATCCAACTTCTTGATAGCAGCAGATTCTCCTGTACTTAGAATTGCATGGAAAACCCTACCATAAGAACCTTCTCCAATCAAAGCTTTCTGCCCAAAATTACCAGTCAATTTCTTCAGCTCAGCCAAGGGTATGGACGGTATCTCAATAGGTAAAGCTTTTTTAGGAGCACCTGTTTTGGCAGGACCTCTTCGCTCGCCATCATTACCTGACTTACAAGAATAAAAGAGAATTACTGAATTAGTTTAAGAAAATCCCAAATAGAAAAGAAAACATAGATTCAATTTAAACCAATCAGTATAAGAGAATATACAGAATTAAGGAAGCCTAAGATATTAAAACCGTAATAGCATTATCTCTAGTAGTATGGACACTGGTAAATGTCTGCATATAATGGAGTAAAAATGATAATGTATTCAGAAAGATTTTCAGCATTATTGACAAATGGTTTTGATCCTGCTAAATATCATCTATTTGTTGAGATTCCAAATCCAGATACGGAAAGATGACTATTAACATTAAACTAATAGTACTATCAATAATTCACAGGCTCAGACCCCGTTGGCAAAAAAAAAATTAAATTAAATGATCATCCACTATAGAAACTAGGAACTTGATGGTGGCAGTTAATATTTTTCTACACAATAAAGTACTTTTAGAGGGCATCATCTGCTTCGCCCGACCATATCTGAAATTAGAGGCAGGAGATACACATCAGCAAGCAAAAAAGAATTATACTGATATATGCGAGAATTTAACTGACATGCTCTCAAAATATCCTGATAAATAGTTAAAAGTTTACAAAGTTAAACTAACTGCTCATTCATCGAATTGCCATTTATCAAAGCCATTCAGAATCATATTTAACTTGTGGGTTTAGGTAACCATTTTCAACTAGCTAGTTTGTCCTGTATAACTATCTCATTTACATCACAAAGTTGTATGTAAGTTTAGTTTCAAGTTAATAGATATTACATGGATTTTATGGGCCAATTTGATCATTATTCCACTAGGACATCGAGAGTTAAGATATTGATGGAAGAATATACTAAACAATTCATCACATATTGAATAGCAAATTGACACGTTACGTTCTCTAAATTTCAGTGTCAGGCCAATACATAGTTGCGACATTGTAGCTCAATATGCCTAAGCTCAAAACAATGCTCATAAATGCCTAGGGATGAAGTCTCTTTCAATGAAGAAAGTACAGAAGGCTTCGTCAATCCTAAAAGTATCACATACTATCAAAAGCAATCCATGAATTAAAGTCAGAAAACTAGTCAGTAAACTACCATGATTTTCAGGTATCCCCTACAGTATTCTGATAGCATGCGATAATTTTTGCTAATTGGATAGTTTGTGTTGTCATCTCTTAAAACAACAACAACAACAACAAAACTTTTCATGGTATATTTTGTGAATATTACCCAAAAAAGTTACATATATGTAAAATTAAATTGGGAAGTTTACCCGGGGCATTTCGGTTTGGCGGTGGCACGGCTGGGTTAACCGGCTGACTGTAAATATCCTCTTCTACTCCTCCACAGCACATCATTTTGAAGCTCAGCAATGCACAGAAACCGAGGTAGAAGAGATCATGAATCCATCCACAAATTCATCAAGCCTCCAATTCCCTAAAAAAACATTTTTTTCCTCAAATCTAAGACAAGTAAATCGATCCCAATTAAGGAATTTGAAATAGATTATCCCTAATTGAACCTCAATGCAAACCCTAGCGATAGGAATTGGAGAAAAGAGGGGTAATAAGAGGGTCAGAAAACTAACCTAGGGTTTGCTTTAGCGAGGGCCCATATCGGTTTTGAGGAATTTGCCCAATTCCCCAAACCAAATGAAGGGTGAAAAAAATGCAAAATTGGATAAAATTTAGAAATTCGAAACGAATAGAGAGGAGAGAGAAATCAAAGAAGACAAGAAATCAGAAAATTTTGAGGTGAGAAAGAAAAGAGATTGAAACGCTAGAGGAGTTTCGCGGGAAAACCGGCCTTTGTTTATGCGGGCCCCAACTGATCGGTCGCCACGTCATTCTTGTTCGCGCCAAATGTCTGAAGCACTGATATTCTAAGGCTAAACTACCAAATTGACAAAAAATACTCATTTTACCACATTGGTATTTAAAATATCTCCGATGACGTTTTGGTATTTAAAGTCGGTATAAGTTAGCACCTGGGTCCATTTTTTCGTCGGAGTTAACTTTTCCGGCGAAACAACTCACGTGACCCTTAATGACCGTTAGAAAACGCTGATGTGGCATGGATTAGTGACGTGGACTTGATTAACTGATCACGTGGCCCTCACGTGTCCTAAATAACTGATTTTCGGAGACCAAAAGCCTAAATTTGACAGATTGCCCCATTCTTCATGCGTTTTAAAAGATCGACCGATCGGAGCGGTGGTTAAGGAGAATTACAAAGAAACTTGCAGTTGCTGATGATCTCGCTGAAGATTTCTTGAAGGGGAAGTGAAAGCGGTGTGGTGTCTGAGAACCAGAGCGATATCATCCTCGTCAAAAAGACAAAGGTGACTGTATTATGCATTTGCTTGGTCCTTGTTGATGCATGTGTTTAAAATTTTATTTCTTAAGTGAAATTATAATGGTTAGAGTGTTTATAAGTCTTATTATTAACAGACTAGGGTTTATGTGAGTGACATTGAAGTGGATTTTTCCAAAATTGAGGGATTTTGTAAGATTTAGAGCAGAGCAAAATGTGATTGTGCTTGTAATCATTTTTAATTTTTGTTCATAATGCAGATGGGTGGGAATATTATGGTTAAATTCAGACATGGTGGTTCTTTTGAGTTTCGAATGTCAGAAGAGTATATGAGTGGCTCCTTTGACGTGCAATTCATTGCAGAAGAAATCTTAATAGACTTGTTGAGAGAAAAAAATTAGCGAGTATGGATGTACTGATGCATTCACTTTGTGGTATGGAATACATCGTGGTGGTGTTGGAGCCGTAATGCCTCTTCTCTTAGATACAAACTTAGCAAAAATGCAAGAATATGCACGTAAGGAGAGTAATTGAAGTGTTTGCCAATCATTTTGTCGATCAAGCTATTGAAGTGGACATTCCTCCAGTTGAAGATCCTCAAGTGCTAGCAAATCAGCATGAAGTTCCTGACCCCAATGAGTGTACTCCTCCTAAAAAAACCAGTGGCTTCAGAGGAAAAAAGAAGATAACCCCTCAGAGAAAGAGGACAACCCCTATCAGAAAGAAAACAACATCTAAAAGAAATAAGCTAACCCCTATTAGGAAAGCACTATCAATTGATGAAAAGGGGAAAAATATTGTCACTCCAACTCATCCTGATAAGCATGCATCCTCTCGATGATGATGACTCAGTAGAGGATGAAACATACAAAATGGACCCAACTGATATGGTAGATGATGATGATGAGGAGTTGTTGAAAAGTCTAGAAGGAGTAGGCAGAAAAAGGTAGTGACTGATGAAGGCCTTCTAAACATGAAGCAAAGGGATATGAAAGTGATATCTCAATTGATAGTGAAGTAGAAAATGCATTGAATAGTGACCATGAGGAGCTTCATGAGATGAGAGAAAGAAATATTGTCTTGTTAGCTGCGCAGAAGGGTAACATAGCTTTCAATTCGGTGCAAGGATTGAAAAGGAGCAGCCAAGTGAAGGAGATATAGGACAAGCAACTGAGGCTCATGCACAACCAAGCGAAGCACATGGTGAAGCAAATGAGGAACAACCAACTTTAGCAAATGCAGAAAGAGCAACAGAAGCAAATCCTAAACAACCAACACAAGCAAATTCTGAACAACCAAATCTAGAACAAGATGATGATGATATTGAGGGTTTGATTGTAGGTGGTCCTAGAGCAAAAGGAGCAATGGCAAGCAATACAAGATGGCCTAAATACTGGACATCTTATAGTGGAGGATATGAATCAGATCAGAGAGATAGTGCTGATGAGGATGCTTTGGAGCCAAGTGATGATGAAGCTGTAGTTATCCCTAAAAGGAAAAAGAAAATGAAGGAGCCAATCAACTTCAATGAAGATGTGGACATGAAACAAGTGGAGCTGGAATCTGGATTAAGATTCACTTCAAGAAAGGTACTGAAAGAAGCTATACTCATGTATTCTATGCAAAAACACTATGATTTGGTCTATATGAAAAATGACAAAAAAAAAGAATTCACATTAGATGTTCTTTGTACAATTGGGAGTTGACTGCTGGACCAGATCTTATAGATAGGATGGCATGGCAAATCAAGCATGTATCCCCTTCACACACATGCAATAGGACATTCAAGAATAGACTAATAACTGAGAATTGGATTGCTCAAACTTACCTAGACCAACTATTAAAGAATCCTAAACTGAAGCCCAGGGAAATTGCTGCTGATATGAGAACAAAATTTAGAGTAAATCTAAATGAGAGAAAATGTGCAAGGGCCACGGACAAGGCACTCAATGCTGTGCATAGCTTAATGCAAAGGCAATATGGATTGCTCAAGCCTTACATAAGAGAGTTGTGCAAATCAAATCAAGGCACTAGAGCTGTTTTAAAGATCCATGAATCAGAACCAGGTCAACCAGCTATCTTCATGAGAATTTACATATGCTTTAGAGCAATGAGATTGGGTTTCCTACATGGTTGTAGGAGGTTCTTTGGCTTTGGTGGATGTTTTCTCAAGCATTCATGTGGAGCACAATTACTAAGTGCAGTTTGGAGAGATGGAAATAACCACATGTATCCAATTGCATGGGCTGTAGTGGAGGGAGAAAATAAGAACTCTTGGCAATGCTTTCTTAGCTGTTTGAATGCAGATTTGGAGATGAGGGATGGTCAAGGATGGACTGTGATGTCAGATCAACAAAAGGTAAGATATAATTTACATTTCATCTAAAATTATTGCTATATTATTTAAATTGACAGCCGTTTGATAGGGCCTCGTACCTGCCATTCATGAAATGTGGCCAGAAGTGGAGCAGACAATGTGCAAGACACATATATTCTAACTGGAGAAAGGCTCACAATGGTAGGGTTTTGCAAAGACAGTTTTGAAAATGTACAAAAGTAGCCACAATGGGAGAGTTTGCATATGAAGCTGCCAAACTGAGGGATCTTTCAGAGAAGGCATATGATAATTTCATGGATAGGGACCCTCATACATTTTGTAAGTCTCATTTCAAGACTCATAGTCAATGTGACTCCATAGATAACAACATGTCTGAAACTTTCAACTCTTTTATTTTACTGGCGAGATTTAAGCCTATAGTATCCATGTTAGAGGATATTAGGCTATCTTTGATGGAGAGGATGCAACAAAAAAAGATGCTAATACATAAATTTGTTGTTGGAATATCGCCTAGAGTGCATAAAAAACTGGAAGAGGCTTATAATGAACAAATTAACTGTGAAGTACGTTGGAATGGCTCAACAAATGAGGATGGTTTTGAAGTGATACATAGACATGTAAGCCATGTACTTGACATAGGCAAGAGGACATGTTCTTGTAGGGTATGGGAGTTGACAGGAATCCCTTGCACACATGCTGTAAGTGCAATTTTATTCCTTAGGAGGAAACCAGAGGAATATGTATCAGATTGTTATAAGGATGAATGCTACTTACTTATCTATGAACATTTGTTGGGTTCAATGGAAGGTGTCACGCCCCGCTTCCCAAAATACCCGGAAGCGCTACGTGAACAAGTCCGCGACGTATTAGGTTGAGAAGAAATACAAATAAATAAAATATTTCTCCTCAATCTAATACGCCAAGCGTCAAGTAATAATAATAAGAATCACAGTCACAGATACCAATCACAGCTAGTAAGAATAAATAAACATCCAGAATAAGAAGTACATATCACCAGAATAAAATAACATCCCAGACTATAAAAGAATCCACATGTCTGAAACAATACATGTAGCTAAAGAAACTAGAGAATCATAAACAAATGTCAACTGAGCTGAAATGGAAATACTAGAAGAAGTCTAAGGTTCATCAACTACTGAAAACAAAGGGGAACTAAGCTTCAGCTCGATCCACTCCATCGTCTGGGAGGTTCTCCTGCTGAGAAAACTCCGGCTCAAGTGTGATTGCAAGCTCAAGTGTGACTGCACACTGGACCTGTCCGTCATCTAAATCTGACGTACACCAAGAGAATGGAGTACGTCAGCGTGTATAACACACGGCAAGATCCCACAAGAAATAGCGGTATAATAATAATACAAATGAATGCAAGTAATCAGAAAAATGCGGACAAATAAAGTATAACAATACGGTTAACCACCCATGTAAAGATCCGAATGAGATTAATATTAAGAAATCTACAAAGCGAGGCGTGAATGCGTCGGCGAAATAATCAAACAAGGAAACCCTCATGTATATACCGTATGTCTCAGATTGTAAATAACTAAATAATAACCCCAAACTATACACGGATGGAACATATAACTGGAAATTAAGCATCGACATGTGCATCTCAGGTGTCCGTATAACCAGGTGCCCTACGGTCAAATATCTCAACTCGATGTCCGTATCTAGCCATCCTATAACAGTCACCGGATCATAAGTCTCCAGAGTCGAAGTTCATATCACGGATAATCGATCGTTCACAAATCCTCTACGTGCATCCAATGCCGCTACACGAATCGCAGGACTACACGCAAACCGATTCTACCGTCCGGATACAAGCGAGACTGGTGAATACACAAGTACACTGACTAAAGTGACTACACAAATTTAAACTTTAGCCCTACAAACCAACCCCAGTGACTACACAAATTCACTGGTGCGAGTATGGAAGATACATCAACAGCCATATCCGATCACATGAACCAAGACTTTCCCATCCCACGGTCTCAGGTAAACCAATCAACGATGTCGATATATCAAACACGGGTTCACCCCCTAAGCATGGTCAACACACACATGTCACTAGGTCATGTTCATGACGAACCAAGTCCCTTAGTCATGAACTACTACGGTTCTGGACACAACAAGACTGTGAATAAATGCAATTAACACGGCAAATCAATACAAGAATGCATCGAAAACATGAATAACCAATAAACAATATGAAATGCGATAACAAGAGCCATGAACAGCTAACTACACATGTAAGCGGATAATATCGGAATTTCACTAACGAGATTTTGAAACTTTTAAAATAATAAAACAATAATCCCAATATTCCTTTAATAATTCAAAAATCCCTTCATAAATCAAATCCTTTAAAATATTATTCCTCACGTTTATTCTAGAATAACATTTTGTCAATAAACTTAATAATTCAAATATTCATTTTATAATAAATCTAATAATTCAAAAATCCCTTCATAAATCAAATCCTTTAAAATATTATTCCTCACGTTTATTCTAGAATAACATTTTGTCAATAAACTTAATAATTCAAATATTCATCTTACAATGAATTAATACTTCAAAATCCTTTTACCAAAAATTCCTTTAAAAGTATAATTTTCCTCATGGTTATCAAAAATATATTATTGTAACAAATAACTTAATAATTAAAATAAATCCAATATTTTGAAAATTATTTTTCAAAATAAATCCTTTAAAATCATTTCCCTCGTGATTATTCTAAAATATTATTTTAGACAATAACTATCTCTCGATAAGTCTTTTCAAAAATAAACTCATTTATAAAATATTTCCAATTTCTCCTTCTTCAATAATATCTCACATAATCACGCTAACATCAATAAAATCATCATCGCAATCCCACGCAGTTCATAATACATCATAATTATCCGATATATATAATAATTCATAAATAATCTAAAATGTAATATCTGAGTCAAAAGGTAGTAGGATCTTGCCTACGGCCGAAAATGGTGACGGTGATGGAGCGCGGCGGCGCCACTGACGGGTCAGAGGCAACAATATGAATAAATCAATCTGATGCAGGCAATGAGAGAATCGAAAAGTGAAGCAATCATGGAGAAATGAAAGGATGAATAGTCGGATGGTGGTGGCAAAAATGAAGAAGATCAGTGTAATGAAAACAAAGTTCGAAAGCAGTCAGTTCTTTGGAGAACAACAAAGAGAGAGAGAGAGAGAGGAGAGAGAGAGAGAGTACGGAAATTTGGTAAGGGTTTTCTTTATTTTTCAAAAATAAAATATATTAGATATATATAGGGTTAGGGTTAGGGTTGGCATGCGTGGTAGAAAATGCACGGAAACTAATATCATCAAGCACGTAATAATAATACAGTCAAATATTATACACGATTCATGACAATTTGTAACGATTAATCTAATAATATTATTAACTAAATATTAATAATCTCTATCATTATATATATATATATGATTAGTATAATATCCAATATCTAAAATATTATTTAGTATTTAATATCGAAAAATATGTATCGAAAAATATTAGAAAAATAATACTAGAAAAATACGTCTTGAAAATATTAGAAAAATACGTATCAAAAATTCAAGGGTGTTACAGAAGGCTACAAATACTCGGACAAAGAAGGGGAAGGCATGCTACTGCCTCCAAAAATTATTAAAAAGAAAATGGAAAGACCAAAGACTGCAAGGAGGAGAGACCCATCTGAAGGCCCACGCAACACTGCTAAAGCATCATGGCAGGGAATCCCTCAAAGGTGTAGTCATTGCCATTCAAATGACCATTCAATCAGACACTGCCCACTTGCACCACCAGGGAATCAAAGACCTTCCACTAAACAGGTAACTGACTAGTTTAAAGCATTGTAATTAAGTTGGTTTATAAAATAATATTGTTAACTCAAGTCAAATTCTAAGTTTCAGGATGCACCATCTCAGACTAATGCCACTACTGATTCAAGTCAACAAAGAAAAAGAGGAAGGCCAAGAGGAAGCAAAACTAGAGTTGGCTTAAGTGAAGATGATTTGACAACAACTAATCCAATTCCTAAAACCTAGTTATTTATCGAAATAGGTCTACAAGGAATGATAACTCAGGTTTGTGCATTTTGTGCATGTTGGCTTATCAAGGCAGGGAATCCCTCAGGTTTGTGCAATTTTGTTGTAAGATATATGTTTAATTTACCTTTTTTTTGTTTGCAAAGGTGAACCTCAATCTCAGTCAACAGAACCTATTAGAGGAAGAGAAAGAGGAAGAGGTAGAGATGGTAGAGATGGTGGAAGGGGGAGGAGCAATCAACAAAGAGTACCTCAAGACTTTGGTGTTTGGCAGGGAGAACATGATGAGATGGTCTTCAAGGATCCAACTGTTAGTCAATCACCTATTGTGATGAATAAAAGTCAAAGTGCATCTGAAATTTTTGACCAAAGTCAACAACAATGAAGAATACACCAAATGGGATGAGACTAAAGCTTGTAATTTCTATTATTAGATTTGTATTTTGATATGACAGGTTATTTATGAAAAGGCTACTTGTTCCCTTGTTTGTATGGATGGTTTATGCATGTTTGGACAAATTCTGGTTGTTAATGAAAAGACTACTTCTTTGTATGGATGGTTTATGCATGTTTGGACAAATTTTGGTTGTTTATATGGATCATATGTTATAGTCACTATTAGGTTTATGCATGTTTGTGCATGTAATTGTGATAGAGAATTTTTGCAACAAAAATATAGACAAAATGCTGCCAAATTTGCATATAATATTGTCAATAAGCACATCATTCATTTGCGCAATAAGCACTTCATTTAAACACGAACAACATACATATAACACCACTACATTAAACATTACATTAAACACCATTACATTACCCACTCAAATACAACAAGAAAAACCAGGACATAACCAAGACTATCATCAAAGTAGCACACTTTTACAATTTTAGAGACCTTTCCTGTAAAACAAAAGCATACTTCAATCTGCCAATCTCTTCCAAACTAGCTGCAGTTTCATTTTGACACATAATCACCTTCTTCTTCAACATGTTGTTTTCCTCTTCACAGCTATTGATCTCATTCTTTAACTGATGATTTTGATGAATGTGCGAATGCAGATTATTGCTCCTCTCTTCAGACAATCCATCTAGTTCATTCATGTGGCAATTCAACTTCATAATTTCATCTCTTAGAAGAGGCACTAAATTAGAAGCAACTTTGCACATTGGCGGATCATGCCATTCCCACAATCCACAACTAATATTCTGAACATTTAGATCAAACAAAATTTTAAAAAATTAAAAAATTACCCAAAAAGAAAAATCAAATTGAGCTCAAACTCACCTTTTGGCATCTGTAGAACCTTCTACCTGGATTTTCTGAAGTGAAGGAGGTTAGATAGATGCAATCTAACCCACACTTACACTTCTTTACCCCCTCAAATTTTGCTTCATCATTCCACTGTTGAATAAAGTGCAGTTTGTTGAATCCTGCAGCCATTCCGCTATTCCCGCCACCGACGCTCCTCCTTGACAGCGCGCTTGAGCTTGAAGACGACATCCTTGAGATCTCCCGAAGCAATTTCGCCTATCTTCCCTCACCCAAATAAACCCCAATTCGAGTTTTCCCCAAATTCGTTGTGCCCTAGTTCTTCATTTCATCCCGCCTTTATTCTCTCACGTGATCAGTTAATCAAGTCCACGTCACTAATCCATGCCACATCAGCATTTTTAACGGTCATTAAGGGTCACGTGATGGTCACGTGAGTTGTTTCGTCGGAAAAGTTAACTCCTGATGAAAAAATGGACCCAGATGCTAACTTATACCGACTTTAAATACCAAAACATCATCGGAGATATTTTAAATACCAATGTGGTAAAATGAGTATTTTTTAAATGTCAATTTGGTAGTTTAGTCGATATTCTAATCAGTTTGGAATGAATTTAAAATAAACAGACTTAAGTAAATGGAAAATGCTAAGTGTACACAAGATGTGTACACATCTTGTACACAAGAAGAGATAATGGGTGGGATCCATTGCAAAAGTGGGATTTTTTTTCAATGGCCCCACCCCATTGTCTCTCTTGTGTACAAGATGTGTACACATCTTGTGTACAGTTATCATTACTCTAAGTAAATTGATACAGTTCGTAATAAAAATTCACAGAACTATCATGAATCCTCGAATGTTGCACAAAATTCACAAAACTATAATTGACTAGTTTAGACTTTTTATCAAACAAGTATAAGCACCATTGACAATAATTCATACGGTATTCTCCTTTTTTTTAATTATAGATTTTCATATGGTATTCCTTTTGCATCATTGGAAGTTCATTAATTGAGATGAGTATAAGTATTGTAAGGAAAGTTATCTCGCATCCATTCGATTGTGTATGATTTAGTTTGGAAAAAAAAGAAGCAGCATGGAGTGGGATTTAGTCCTACATCAGATAGAGAGCAAGATGAATAAATAGTTAAATATGTTTAGACTTATTACCCAATAAAAATTAGTCCTTTTGAGTCAATTGGGTCCAAATATATTAGATTAGTCCATCTTCTTAATTGGTCTTTCCAAAATCCTAACAAGCATGTTGTGCTTAATATCAATAAATGAATGGAGAGTAAGAAAAAAGTTTGAGAAAAGTTTGAGGCGAGTGAGAGTTTGGAAAAGAAATGACTTAGATGCCTTTAAAAGTTGGATGCCTCTTTTTAAAGGCATCAAGAGTGCCTTCAAAAGCTGGATGCCTATATAAAGGCATAAGCATCTCCAGATTAGCAAATCTACCCCTACTAAGAACACAAAAGTCCACTCTAATTTTAAACCTATCAAATGCTGACCCAATTAATAAATTGCTTACCCCACAAAATTTCCAGATAACCAAATCTTACCATCCCTAATAATAATAATAATATCTATTCTTAGGATCTCCTGTCTTTAAGAATCTTGAATCACAATCTCTTTCTCCTTCTGTCTTTGTTCGACAATCCTAGCAGAACCTTACCGCCTTCTCGACTCCTCCTTCAGTCCTTCACCCCTAAACATGTTGAGGTGATAAAAGACCAAGTTTCGGGCCTGCTTTTTCAAATAGCGCCACATATTACAACTCGGTGATAATAAGTTAATTTAGATTATGATTTAGGTAAAACAACACTGATACATTAATCCAATTTTGTACTTTTTTCAAAATTTGAAAACTCATCAAACAATTATAAATTGTTGCCATTATTGATTACAGAGTGATACCACTTTCTAGAAATCCTAGATCCGCCACTGCTCGTGAATCTATCTCCTTATATAAGCGTGGAGTTTTTGCTCAATCTAATAGAATGAAATCTAGCTCACGCACATGATTTGGCTAGGATTTATGTTTGAATTTTTATATAACACAACATTTCAATGGTAATCTAATAATTTCCATTGGAATTGAACAATGGAGAACGATTATTATTTGTCTAGAACTATATATATATATATATATATATATATATATATATATATATATATATATATATATATATATATATATATATATATATATATATATATATATATAGATTAATGGGTATCATTGACATATGAGGGGATTCCCTCATATACGCTGACGTGACACAATCTCCACCAAGTATGATTTTAATAAAATATGTAAAATAAGCACCAAAAGGGGCTGTTTGTTTTATGGATTTTTAAGAAATCCATGGGATTCGAGGGACGCACAGAGTATTTGTTGTTAGATTAAAATTTGAGCTCAAGGTTTCTTGTTTGTTTTTGTGGATGGAGATCATGTCGGAAATCACTTTTGAATGAATGAATTACCTAATAATAATAAGTGTGAAGACATGGAAAAGAGTCAATATTATACGGTATTAAATTAATTAATATTCACTAAAAAAGTAAATTAATTCAATTCAATAACAATTCAGATGGTTTAATTATTAAAAAATATTAATTGCTCAAGGGACTGAATACATAATTAGCTACAGTCAGGCCTACATAATGCAAAGCATAAAAAATTCAGTAAACATGAGGGAGGGCGAGAGGCAATCATTAATTAGCATTTATACCATGTTATCGTGAACAGAGTCAAAATTTACTTCTTTATTATTATTATTATTATTACTATTACTACTATTAGTATTTCTCCTCCCACTTTTACAGCCGTTAGATCATATCTTTATAGTAAGATAGGAAGGGACATCGATGGGGTATTTTGGGTATTAAACTATATACTCCATAAAATCAGTAATTTAGTACCAAATTATATTTTCCTCCGCTTGTGCTTCTCATCTCTCTTTCTTCATCTTTCTTTTCTTTTTAATGTCCTGTTTTTCGCCTGTATATGATCCGGGATGCTCCCAACAAGCAGCTGATGGGTTAAGAATGCATCGTTTTAAATTTGTTGATTGCTCAACTTAAATGAACCATGGATCATCACATAAAAACAAGATGGAATAATGAATCATTAAAAAGAGGCTAGGAAGTCATGGGTTCTACTATCTACTCTGTAACAATGAGTTTTGTTCTTCACAGCTAAACAAACAACTAAACAAGATGCAGATCCTAGAGCCCAATTTATGCTCATATAAACTTGTTGGAAAAATCAACAACTAAACCAATACTTGTGGCAAGTGAGTCATCGATGAGCTGCCTAATATTATTTTTCTATATTTTTCTATATTTATTTTGCCCTATTGTTTTCCGCGGTGGACACACAAACACAATAATTAGGGACGGTTTTGAAATTTTTGAAGCTTGAAGGCATTTTGTTTCTTCCCCAAACGTTCTATTTCTTCTGATCTCCTACCATTGCCGATGAAATAGAACAATTAAATCTTTTATATTTAGCATTATTTCTCCTATGTTTATGATCTTTAGTTGTGTGATGAATGATTTACCTCTTTTAGAATTTTTAGAATTTAAAACCAGTTTTTTCTTCTACTTCATTCTTCCCTTAGCACCGAACTCTGTCATTCTGTATGTCGCCTGAGCCAGTGATCTTAAGGGTCCAAATCAAAGCTGCAACTACCTCCTATCAGCATAATTATTGAAAGCATTTTTTAAAGCATAGGCATATGAAGAACTGGGAACCAATGACAAATGGGGGAATTCAAACAAAAATAATAAATTTCTTTTCATGGTTTTTCTCCTTTTATCATCCTAATCTCTCTTAAAGTCTTGGTGGGTGCATGCGATTAAGAGCTTTCTCTTCATGGGTTTGCTTCTTTCAAAGAAAGCCCCTAATTTTCCCAAGGTTCTCTAGAGAAAGTGTAAAGCAAAGAAAATTGGAGGAATCTAAACAGGGCTTTAGTCCCTCTCTAGCATCACTATCTTCAAAGAAAGTGTCGGATTTAAAAGCAGAGACTATGATCTCTTTTAATAAAACCCATCTGATCAAAGAAAAGGACAAATTTTTTGTAATTGGAAGAACGGGAAGATGAAAGTGATGAAGTGCGAGGGAGAACACGAATTTGGTATATATAATTTTTTGTAATTGGAAGAACGGGAAGATGATTTTAGCCTTTTTATGTTGAAAGCCTAAATGAAACTGATTTTATTGCCCTTTTATTTTTATGGCTCTAAGAAATTAATGATTGGTATATATAAATGGTCAAACTAGTTTGACCAATAACTTCAAAATGGTGTTTTCAAACACTTTTGAAAAAAACACCATGACATGATGTTTTTCTACAAAAACACAACAATAAAATCACCTTGATTACCAAGCACACACTTAGTAATTCTATATATACATATAAATAGAAACCTATCACATCAAATATCTCTCTCTCTCACCTATCACATCAAATATCTCTCTCTCTCTCTCTCTCACAAAAACTATTACTTTGAAATTGTACAAAAATTATTGACTTATTTAAACATATGATAGATTTAAATTCCAATAGATTTTTCTTGAGATTGCATTGGATTAAACTTAAGGATTAGGCAAAAAAAGTATATTCATGACATTTTGTATGTTTATATTTTATTTTTCTTACAATGCAAATTATATTAAATAAATATATCTACTTTTATCATGTGCATTATAAACACATGTTTTTCTGTAACAATGGAAATAAAACTTATGCAGAAATATTAGTGGAGGAGAAAACTTATATTTCCGACTTGAAAGATCATAGTTCCTTAAGATATTAAGATCTCATATTACAATAAGAGTTATTATATATAATTTTTTACATCATGGAATTTATTTAACAATATCTTTATGCCTCTGCCTGTGCATAATGAGAAATTTGAGAAAAGAAAGTTGTAGAAATAAGATAAAAGATGTGTTTCTAGGTTTTATAGAAAACTGTTTCTAGGGTTTTGTTGTTGTTGTTTATTAATTCTATATATACTAGTCTACAAACCGTGCAAAACGCGATAATAAATATTATTTTTGAATATTGACCAATATTTTTAAGTGTATTGTAAATTTTTGCAATATATTTAAAAATATTAATTTTCAAAAGGTTTTAAAATTAATAATTTTAAAAATGAAAAATATTAATTTTCAAAAGGATTTAAAATTAATAATTTAACCGAAAATTAATATGCTAATTTTTTCTGCATTGTTAGATAGAAGATATTAGAAGTTGTTTCAAGTTTAAGGGTAAGTTGGACATGAATACGAAATTAAGGGTAAGTTGGACATGAATATAAGAAAATAAGGATGTCACAAAACATGTGAATAGGAAGGTAGCTTCCTGGTTCTCAGGAGGTTGTTTCAGGCCTTGAAAGGAAAATAATCCATAGTAAGCAGGAAGCAAAACAGTCTTACAGATAATAACCATGCAAAATAACTAAAAGTTTAAAAAAAAAAATGAGGCATCAATCAGCTCTCCAAAATCAGAAAATAGTTGTAACACATTATGCAGGAATCTAATATCAAGGAGATCCAATATATGCAATATATACCTAAGGGTAGGGCATCAAGCCTTCCTTTCCAGTGGAATTGCAAATGTTTCACTTATCTATCCAAAGTCACCAGCGTCCTGATAAATAATAAGCCTTTTAACTACATGAAGCACATCTTCCAGACAACTAATCTATGTTAATTTCTTTTGATCCATTGACATTCTTAAGCATAACACATAAAAATAACAAATAAGATATTTTTCTTTCCTCAATATCAATTGCACAAATGAAATATGCTTTATGTAAGAGTAGATCAAAAGAAGGAAATGAAAACGAAAGCACTGGATCTATCTACGATGTTCTAACTTATTCAAAAGCTAATATAGTTGTACAAATTAATTTCCAATTGTAGAAAAATATACTTACCAATCCTCAAACACCATCGACCCATTTGCATTTATTTGTATGCATAATGGTAAATCCATGATAGTGTTGAGTCTCATAATCACATAGACTCCAAATACTCACAAATTACTCCTTTGTAAGAATATACTAAGATATGAGACAAATTATAATTTGTATTTCTTGAGTTTTGCTATTAAGACAACTGCGTTGATGTCAATGCAGATAATCCTTAAAATGTGATTGGCGGCGAAGAGAACCTATTTCAATTTCATTTCATTTTGTCTTTATATCGCTAATATCGATTCTATACAAATGAATTAGAGTAGAGGTTGAACTTACGGCCATGTGGAAGGATTTGGAGATGAGGCGCTTTGTTCGGATCGCCATGGTTGAGTTTGCGGAGGATTTGTACCTTTGATATCGAATGCATAATTAAGTTCTAACTTTAGAGATGAAAAAATAGAATTATAGAAGAAGAGGGGTTTTACGGTGTGTCCAAAGGAGAGATGCAATGGAACTGCTCATGGGAGAAAATGGAAGGAGGATGAATTCATTCCGTTGCTTTGTTGCTTTCTTAGAGAAGTGGTGTTGTTTAGAAACTACCTATAACCGTCGAGAAAATGGAGGGAGGATGAATTCATTCCGTTGCTTTGTTGCTTTCTTAGAGAAGTGGTGTTGTTTAGAAACTACCTATAACCGTCTCTTATCTTTTCAAAACTAATAATAATAATAGTGATATAATAAGAATTGTCTGTTTACTGTTCACATTCCTCTACTCCATCCTTCTGCTTTTATACATAAAGTAGTTGATAAGCCCTCAAGTCTTCCTATTTGCTCAAAATGGAGACCTTATGAAACTTGGCTAAATTCTAGGGAACCTCCCTAACTTCGAAAGATAATCAGATAACCCCCATAACATTCAAAATATCAGAAAAATCATTTAGGGTATATCTAATTCGAATAATATGATAACGCTAGAAAAATTATCAATAACCCCATAACTTTCAAAATATTAGAAAAATCATTTAGGGTATATCTGATTCGAATTTTAACATAATAATTTTCGGCATTGCAATCTTCTTCCAGTTTTGTTTAGCATATTATGCCATGACAGTATACCTCACATCTAATCACAGAATATGACTAACCATAGAAGATTGCATGGTTGTCCCTCTCATCCTATTCCTCCTCATAGTAAGAAAATCAATGGAAGGAGGACGATAGAAATTCAATTTCCTACCCACACCCCAAGCTCTATTATCCCTAACTAGGTTTCGCCAATCTTTGCCTTCATCCTCTTTAGCCTCAGCTGGGATTTCTTGCTCCATCTGAACCTCCTCCACATGCTCAGCTTTCTCAGCCCAATTTGGGGAAGAAAGTCTACTTAATGACGAAAAATCCCCCAAATTGAATGGAGACTTCTCCATCTGAACCTCTAAATTAGCAAGTACTTCCTACATCAACACTCCTTGTTCCTCAAAACAGCCATCATCAATATTTTGTTGAGATCCAATCTAACACCAAGATTAACGACACTCTTAGTTGAATTATTCCTCTTCCTCGGCATTTTTTTTCTTAGCTAGGTGCTCGTTTGCAAGGGGATGATCGCCCGCTAAAATGCTCCATAAAGACTGATATATTTTGTTGAGGGTTATTTTTCTATATTATAACACTAATCTCATGAATTTATGCCCGAAAATAGTTTTTTTGAGCAATCAAATCCATTCTACTACAAATTACACTACTACAAAAGCCCATTATAGCAATGGTTCCAACTGTTGCTTATAGGCCTATTACAACGGTTTGGGCCGTTTCTAATACATTAACAACGGTTAAAACCGTTGCCAATAGTCTGTTACTATTAAGGCCGTTGCAATTAGCTTATTGCAACGATCAAAACACATTGCAAATATAACAACCATTGTTATTAGATTATTTTTTATAAAACAATAAAAATCCACGTCATCAAATCTTAACCGTTTGTATAATCTATTAACAACAAAGGGCAACCATTACTATAAGATTTTAATATTTATTTTTTAAAAAATAAAATATCCACATCAGGAAAATCCTAACCACCGCTAAGGTGTATTAACAACATAAAACCGTTGCTATAGGGTTTAAAAAATAGTTTCACCAAAATATTACTGCCTATTTTCGCAACCATTTGTAGCAATGATATTCATCTATTTTTAATCATTTATTTCAATACATGATATTCTCACAATCACTCAAATGAAATAAATAATAACCATCGTAAATACAAAAGTAACTTAATCAATTAAAAAATAATCGTGTTCGATACGGGTTTTGTCAATAAATCCAACAACGTGATAATCACCTATAAAACTTATAGTTCAGACCATTTACAAGGTTCCTAAATTCTCCACATCCTAACACATATATGCTAGTATTTCCCTTGTATTCAAACCATCATCATAACACATGTCATATGCACAAGTTGATGAAATAAAAATAATGTTATGCCAATAGTTTAGTATTGCAAGACATTATTTCTCTAAACCATTTCTTGATAATATGTTTAATTTTGCAAGTGTTTAAGGTTTTAAAAATCTAAGAGCAAGTTGTATATAAAAATATAGAATGTTATACATGTACTCAATCATTGTGTTTGTCCATTTAATCCAACAATTGATTGAAAGGTAGAGACCATTTTTTGAAAATCTTGCATTTGTCGATCTCTTTCTTCGATTTCTCGTTCCTTTTCTCTTTTAGCTTTCTCAGCACTTTTCTGTAACTTTTTGATTTTTTTAGTTCGTAGAATGTAACTGTTCTTCAAGTTCAGAATTATTTACATTACCCTCGACGTCATAAGATATAGAAAACTTGTGGACTCTTGTCCTTCCTTTGTATCCAGCACCGTATCCTCTCTCATAAACCCCGTGGTGCTATCCTGCTACCTCATCGAGAACAACTGAAAACTTCAATCGACGAGTTTTTATTGCTGGATCTACATTATAAAGTTGAATTTTGAGCTCCTCAACCCTTTTAATAACCTTCTCCTTCATACAAATTAAGATTCATAACCTAACGAAAATATTATTAAAAAACTAAGATTCATAACCTAATAGAAATATTATTGAGGAAGGAAGAAGAATTGCAAATAAAACTTACACAAACATCTTTAGTATCCTCATGTGGATACTCTCCAAGACCCCTCTTTCTTTTATGGGACTTGACAAATACATCGAACTCGTCACAAATCATCATCATCATCATCTTTGTTTTTTTAGGTCTATTTGATTAATCAAATCATCCCAGAATCTCAAAAAAGTAGAAGGTTTTATCAAAGGTTTTTAATATATTAGGAGGGAACCCAAATCCCTTATAAAGGGGCATCAAGACAATCATTGTCCATTTGTAAGGGATCCATGAGAATCACCCCTAAAAACTAGCTTCAGGAGATAGGGAACCTAAACGCCTTAAAAACCCACATCAAATAACTCTTATAACCGATGTGGAACTAAATAGACCCTAACATGTATACCCCTCAAAATTTTCATATCAGATAATATTAAAAAACTAATTGTTAGTGTATATTAATGAGGGGGAAAAAACTTCTAAAATAAATAAATATATAAATAATAACGGTGTTAAACATATTGATCAGTAACTTTTAAATTGGCTCTACCTGTAGAGATTCGATTTTCAACTGGGCCTTTTACTTGGGCTTTTAGTTGAGCCCAATTGGAACAACTGAAGACTCTGAGATTTTCACCCAATTCTCCTTCCCCCGCGCTTTCGGATTTCCATTAGATTCTTGGATTATCACAAAAAAAAAAAACTTTTTGAGGACTTGGGCTGAAAAAGGAAAACTCTATGTCTTACTACTTGGAATCCTCTTAGGATTAGGAATCCTATTTTCTGTAGGTGAGGATTGATCACCTATCCTATATAAATGACTGTGTTGAGACGGAGATTTTCACAGAGAGAGAGAGAGCGAGAGACACACAGAGAGAGAAGAACTAAAGAGACTCTGGGTTGTAGTTACTCATGCATTAAATGATTGTAAAATTAACGGTTTTACGATAATATAACTAAATAGACAATGAAAAATATGTGTTAGAAATATTTAATCATCATGATTTTTATTTCATTGATGTTTTGAGAAATTTAGATCAAGATGAATGGAGCGGATCATCAATTGAAATAGTCTAATTCATGAATCAAGAGGCTACCTTAAATTGATTCTAAGGTACCACATTATACACACTTTTCCATATATATATATATATATATATATATATATATATATATAGAGAGAGAGAGAAGGCTCCTATAAACTTAAGTTGATAGGGAGGAGTGTCCACCAACTTTTATATCTATTGATCTTGTCTTGAGATCCGTGAAATCAAGATGCTCACAAATCTCAAAGTGGGCTTTATATCTTTCACGGATCCCAAGGCAACATCAATAGATAGAAAAATTGGTGGATGACTATTCCCTATCAACTTAAGTTTATAGGAGCCTTGCTCTATATATATATATATGCTAAGATCATATTTGCAAATTTACCCCTTAAAATCTAGATATTAGGTAATTTACCAACTCTATACAATGAGCCTATTCACAAACTTGATGTTCTTTGTTTTAAACACGGAAAACAAACTTTTCAGCTAAACAACTAACAAAATATTATGAATATTCTGGAGATATTTGGTAACTTTTGTAACTCAATGCGACAGAATTAAGGATGAATTAACAAATATCTAAATTCGGAGGTAAATTTGCAAATACGACTGAGAGTGTGTATAGATTACCCAAAAAAATTTAAGGGTCTTTTCATATATTGACCCTCAAGTCTTCACTAATCTCACATTAGTCTCTCAAATCTCTAAAATTGCTTATTGGTCCCTCAAATCCTATGCATTCTTGCAAATTGGTCCCTCCGGTTAACTTATGTCAGATTTTGAGGGGAATATTTCCTCAAAGTTAACGGTTTGAAGGGAAGTTCATGTGTTACCTCTGTTGAGTTTCCCAACATATTTCTTCATAGGTTTACTCTTAGGAGAAATTTTTCAAATAGACCCATTTACAACTTTATTCACCAAATTCAGCCTATTTAAAACTTATTAATAAAAATCGACCCAGTTTCGGCCACCTTAGCAGTGCGGGCTAAAACTGGGTCGATTTTGAAAAAAAATACTTCTTTTTAGTTAGTCGGGGTTGCCAGCCCCGACTAGTTAAAAACCTAGTTAATTATCTTTCAAAATAGTCGGGATTGGCAACCGTGATTATTTTGAGCTGTAATTTTAGCTCCCACACTAACCCCAGTAATTAAGCTAATGTCTAATTAGTCAGGGTTGGCAATTTTAGCCCCCATTACTAACCTCGACTAATTACAAATAAGCATTTTTTAAAAAAAAATTGATCTAGTTTCAGCCTGCGCTGCTGACGTGGCCGAAACTAGGTCAATTTTTGTAAATAAGTTTTGAAATAGGTCAATTTTAAGGAATAAAGTTGTAAATGGGTCAATTTTTAAAAAAAATCTCCTTTAATCTTAATATGCATTTGAAAAGAAAAAAAACCAAAGCCACTTAGATCATTGTCTCCACTGGTCAATAGAACGACTCTCCCCCAATTCTGAGCTTCCTAATCTCTAAAATCTATACAATCCTCCACCTAAGGGGTAAAATTTAGCGAAGGTGTTCGGTTAGGAGCTAATCCAACCATGGTTTGAAATTTTAACCGAACTAATTTGCTAGATCCCAATACAGTTCGAGGGACTAATAAGCAATTTGAAAGATTTGAGGGACTAATAAGGAATTATTGAAGATTCAAGGGACTAACATAGCGGGATCCACGTACTTGCAGATAGGGGTGGAAATGAGCCAAATAATTAACGAATAGTTCAATAATTGTTCGAGTAACTATTCCGTCGTATTCGATTCGGTAGTTCATTTACCACTAAACAAATATTTTTTAGTATTCGAGTTTACTAATGAATAAAATTTAACCAGATATATATTTGATTCGTTTGTCTATCAAATATTCGTTTAAAATTTGATCACTTATTATTTGCATTATTGCACATATGATGCCATATTTTTAACCCACTTACCATTTCTACTTAAGTTTTATGTACTAATTTTAAGACTTAAATAATCTTAAATCTATTTTCTAATGAAAATTTTAATTTAAATATATATATCCATCATATATTATAAAGGAATAATTTTTATTTATGAATTTAAATACTATTTGAAAATTAAATGTTTTAGAGAATAAATATACTTTGATATTCGATAAGTATTCGTGAATATTCATGAATATTTATCAAATACCAAGTATTCGAGTTCGAATTCAAAAAACTCCATATATGAATATTAGAGTCTGCATTCGAATTCAATAATTTTAAACAAATACAAAAACGAGCATTTTAGTATTCGATTCGATTCGATTGTTTACCACCCCTACTTGTAGATCTCTGGGATGCGGTCCAGATGAAGCAAGCCCGGCCCGAACCGGATCTGGTTGTATCCCTCCAGCTGACAGCGGCAGATCGGAAAACGTCGAAGTTCGAGGCATAGGAGACGCCGCCGACGAATTGGCGGGAGTAGTATCGAGATCAGATCTCGATGGGGAGCTCGTGGAAAGATCGGACGGCTGAGATCGCGCCATTGAGGACGGGCAGTGGGGCACCGTAGTTGATGACATGGAAGAATTAGACGGTTCTGGCGGTGGAGCTGATGAGGTCGACGACGGCAGAGCAAGGGAGTGAGAGATCGATGGTCGTCGAAAGGATGGAAATCCTCTAATTTGGGGGTTTAGGGTTAGGGTTTGGATGGAGGAAGAAGGGAGGGTGGGTGGAGATGCCGGAGTCGACAAGGCCTTTGACGCCGAACTTCGACTCGTCGAACTGCCCGGTGAGGAGGCACTTCCGTCGCCCGTACGATGATGTTGCTGTTAATGATGTCAAAAACTAATTAAATCATAATAAGCGTCATAATAAAGGCTTATGCAATAAGTATGTATTGCGATAATTTTGTATGATGTTGCTGTTAATGATATCAAAGACTACTATGTACCGAAATATTCAGAAATTTTAAATTGATTGAGGGAGAGCATGAAAAGCACTCCTCTTAGATCTTGATTAGAATTTTGCTAATAAGAACAAAAACTAAAAGTTACTTTTTTGTGTATAAAAGAGAAAAACGGAAGGTTTTTCTCTACAGAATTAGATGCATGGAGTTAATAAGGGATTAGGGATTTTTACAAGTTAAATAAATAATTTAATCATAATAACAACAAAATTCAAAATACCTTTGTGGAGTGAGGCGATCAGCGCATGCAATTGCAAGCGATCGGAAGGAGAGAGACGTAACCACAATTGCACCCCAAAGATCTGTTATTATAAGGGAAAGCGGAGGTCTTGAGGTCTTGATGTGAGATCGAAGTTCAATGGAAATTTTGAGAGCTGAGGTTTTGGGTCGTGCAGAGGTCTTGAGGTGAGAGCGGACGGGGTTTTGAGGGAGAGCGGAGGCTATAAACAAAATAGAAATCACCGCCTTCCTAATTAGTTTCCCCGATTTTATTTGGCCCCCACAAATTTAGCTTCCCACCTTTATTTTAATAGAAATATCTATTTTCTCTTTCAATTTAATTGAGATATAGTCGGCAACTGTTTCAAATAGGAAAAAAAAGTCAGGTTTTATAATAACCATATCAATAAGCCCTAATAGAAATAGTTTAATCAATTAACTGTTATTATAAGGGGCTTTTGTAGTAGTGAAAGCATCAAGAATAATTTTATTACTGATATGATCTGGACCATCCTAGGTATCAGAAAAGGAGGTACATCTATATCTATATGCATATTGAGCAAGCTTGTGAACATACACATTTCTGAAACGCTGAACATGACTGACCAAGGATGAGGTGAAGGTCTTGAAGAGGGTCCATTAGTCACCAAATATTCCAGAGAGATGATGTGGGTGGGAGATGGCACCATGAAGCATAAGCACCAAGTCAAGGCAATCAGTTCAAGAATAATGTCCTTCTAGTCATTAGAGATGGCAAGACATGAGCTCACGAGAAATGTCAGGAGTTCACTCTCAAGGGGGGACAAAGGTAGGCCAAACGAGCAATAAGATAGAAGATTGTGGCCGAGATGACTTCGCTTGATAATACCAATAGCAGAGCAATCACTCTTAGAGGCAGCGTCCACATTGATTTTAACAATATTTAGGGGTGGTGAGACCAAAATTGAGGTGAGCTAATATTGAAAAGGGTCCCCGAGGAGATGATGCCAGTAGAATGTAAGCGCGTATAGTCTTCAGCTAGGATTAGAGTGGCTGTAGGAGATGGAAATTTTCCTTTAAAAACTGCATCGCACTTGGATTTCCAGATGAGCCAACATACGATGGCGACAAAGGCAATAGCAGGGATCTTATGGGCGGGGAAAGTTATAGGGAGCTCTCATGCACAGAGCTCAAACCAAGCCACTGGAGAAGAGGAAGGTGGAACAACAGGATTAACTTGAAACCAAACAGCCCGAGAAAACTCACATGAGATGAAGAGTTGATCCAGCGTTTCATTCGTCAAGCCGCAAGGAGGGCAGAGAAGGTCAGAAAGCATTCCCCACATAATCAGCATATCTTTGGAGGGAATGCCGGAATTTTCAAATTCAATTTGGTTTCAGAAGTGTACGGAGATCCAGCCACAAAAGGTTGTAAATTGCTTTGGACGAGAAATTTGGGGTAAAATGTCCATTCCATGCAAGTGAATTAATGGAGGATTCAAATTCAGGGACCAAAAGCGAATATCCGCGCGAAGGATAGACTCCGCTGTAGTTTGATCAAAAGTTGCCGAGATAAGGTCAAAATTCCACGAGTTAGAAACACGATCAATAAGGCCTGCAACCATAGATATTTGGGGAGGTAGAGAAGCCGGTGGGATGATGAGAGAGGATTGATTTGCCATCCAAGGATCATTACAAATTGATATGCTTCGAAAAAGGATGTATGATATCATATCAAGGGGAAAACAATAATATAAACTCCTTTTCACAGAAATCATATGTGGAAACATAATGCGACGAGTACTCACTATTAACTATAAATTAATCAGTATAATGAGTATATATGTAAGATTACTGTTAATAGTACATGATTAAAGTTATATCACTCAACAATTCAATGGTAATTTAATATCTCCATTACTATTGAGCAATAGACAATGATTATTATTTGTCTACAGCAAAAATTAGTACAATAAGACCATATTTGGTAAAGAGTTAAGGAAGAGCGATTAAAGAGAAAGATTAACGTAGTTAGCCCATTCAATAATCTGAAGGTCTAAATTATTAACCTGTTAAATAAGTTTTATTTCAACTATTGTGTTTGGGAATAACCGATGATTTTAAGTATTTTCTTTATAAATAAAGGGTTTAACTCTTAATCCTTCTAAATATGAGTATTAGTAAACCCCTCACTTTGAGGGGTTAACTCATTTTAATCCCTCTAGAAGGGTAGCTTAACCCTTTGCATTTATTACGTTTGGTAAATTATGGAGGATTAGCGACTCATTTTAGCCCTTGTATAGATTTTTGTGTTTGACGGGTTAAGAATGAGTTAAGTCTCCTTAGCCCCTCATTTAACACGTTGTCAAAGACACCTAAAAGATTGTTAGCTCTAGATTTCATTTTTGTATTTTTGATGGAGATCATGTTAGAGATGACTTTGACTATGTTATGAAGAAGAACAATTTTGATTTGAATGAATACCCTAATAATGATGATTGTTAAGTAAGTGGAAAAGAACAATATGGCACGGTATAATTAACATTCATTAAAAAAAGTAAATTAATTCAATCCAATCACAATTAGATGATAGAATGTTTTTATCCAAAAAAAAATGTTAGAATGTCAGATGATTTACTAAAAATAATTAATCAAGGGACTGAATACATAATTAGATTCCGGTACATATAACGGAAATCAAATCAAATTTAGTAAACATGATAGAGGGTGACAAAAATCATTATTGGCATTTATACCATGTTATTGTGAAGGAGTCAAATTTTATAATTTTTATATCAGATTTTTATTTTTTTATGAAAACGTTTTTATTCATGTCGATGTACTTATTCACCATGTAAATAGCTGCATCTCCAATGAAATTAAAGGCACCTTTGATTTATGTTGTATGAGTGCCAATAAGGGTATGGGTGAGGGTATGAATACGGTATAGGAAAATAAAATTGTGAAAGGTAGGGTGTGAGGGCACGATTAAAACTCATGGGATAAAATCATGGTCTTGAGCTACATATGTAAATGATCCTTTTAGATCTTAGTTTTTTAGGCTGAAACAAACTCGATCATTATCCAACAAGTTACAAAAATAGATATAAAGTGTAGGATATATATCCAAAAGTTTATGATGAGTATTTTAATATACATTTTATAATTGAGTAAATGCCTTAAAAGGATATACATATATTCAAAGAAAAAAAAAGTGTGTCTAAAAATGTTTCTATTAAAAAATAATAATAATAATAAAATAAAATTGTTGGGTACGAGTGCGGCGTCATATCAAAAGTATTCAGGTAATATTATAGTATCTGACCATACGGACTTTTCTTCCAACAATGTTGTGCCGTTATTGTAGCTCCCAGTGGGTCCCACAGCTACCAGACCAGCTGTTATAATTATTTTGCCATCGACAAGCATATGAATAAATATTAACAAGAGTGAAGATCTTACAAGCGCAAATGCCAACGGATTTGAGTGTGCCATCTTTTTTTAATGCAACAAAAGCCAAAAAATGTCAGCCTTCTCCCCTTTTATACCCAAAGTAAAGCATGTTTGAGGTTAATATTCTTGATTAGTACTCGTTAATTAAATATCTATTTAACCTTCTTTGTAACTTTATTAATAATTAGTTGACTTAACTATCATTAATGCTGTGATCAATACCTTATTGAAGTTTATTCACCAAAATAAGAAACTTATTTACAAAAATCGACCCAGTTTCGACAACCTCAGCAGCGCGGGATAAAACTGGGTCGATTTTGGAATAAAAACACTTCTTTCTAATTAGTCGGGGTTGCTAGCCCCGACTAATTAGAAACCTAGTTAATTATCTTTCGAAAAAGTCGGGGTTGCCAACCGTGATTATTTTGAATTGTAAGTTTAGCCCCCACTACTAACCCCAATAATTAAGCTAATGTCTAATTAGTCGGGGTTGGCAATTTTAGCCCCCACTACTAACCTCGACTAATTAGAAATAAGTATTTTTTTTTAAAAAAATTTGATCCAGTTTTAACCTGCGCTGCTGACGTGGCCGAAACTGGGTCGATTTTTATAAATAAGTTTGAAATATGTCGATTTTAAGGAATAAAGTTGTAAATGGGTCCATTTTAAAAATTTCTCCTTTAATCTTAATATGCAATTGAAAAAAAAAACAAAAGCCATTTAGATCATTGTCTCCACTGGTCAATAGAATCACCCTCCCCCAATTCTGAGCTTTCATAATCTCAAAAATCTATACAATCCTCTACCTACGGGGTAAACTTTAGCGAAGGTGTTCGGTTAGGAGCTAATCCAATCATGGTTTGAAATTTTAACTGAACTAATTTGCCAGATCTCAATACAGTTCGAGGGACTAATAAGCAATTTGAAAGATTTGAGCGACTAATAAAGAATTATTGAAGATTCGAGGGACTAATGTAGCGGTATTCACGTACTTGCAGATCTCTGGGATGCGGTCCGGATCAAGCGAGCCCAGCCCGAACCGGATATGGACCGTATCCCTCCAGCTGGCAGCGACGGATCGGAAAAGGTCGAAGTTCGAGGCATAGGAGACGCCGCCGACGAACTGGCCGGAGTACTATCGGGATCAGATCTCTACGGGGAGCTCGTGGAAAGATCGGACGGCTGAGATCGCGCCATCGAGGGTTGATGACGTGGAAGAATCCAAGGGTTCTGGCGGCGGAGCTGATGAGGTCGACGATGGCAGAGCGAGGGAGTGAGAGATCAACGGTGGGGATGGAAATCCTCTGATTTGGGGGTTTAGGTGGAGGAAGAAGGGAGGGAGCATGGAGATGCCGGAGTCCACGAGCAGTGGCGGAGCCAGGAATTTCGACAAGGGGGGGCCTAAAGATAATCAAATATGATAGACATCATATAATTTTTCTTAACACAATTGAATACAATCTTAACATCATTATATAATTAGGCTTTCAAAATCATGTTTCCAATAATAATATAGTATTACAAAAGCATTCTTCTTGGCTTCATTTCTTGAAATTGTTTCATAACATCATCCTCATCAATTTTACAAAATAATTCTTTTTCAATATAAGACACCAAATAATCATTCATATACACATCTCTCATTCGGTTTCGAAGGTCATTCTTAATTATTTTCATTGCTGAAAATGCTCTTTCAACACTTGCTGTTACAACCAGTAAGATTAGTGGGAACTTTACCAACTTGTACACCAAAGGATATAAAATATCTAACTTTCATTCAACCAACTTCTTTGCCATCTTACCAATCCCTTCAATTTCACAAAAATCATGATGAGTAGTTACATAAGAAATGTAGTTTCCAAGGTGATCACTAAGCTCCATTCAATCTAATTTAGAAAAATCTCTAGGATAAAACTCAGCTAATTGAATCAATTTTTCCTTATCAAACAACGAGAATGAGTTACTTGATAGCGTGAACACAAAGAACAGAAAATCATAGAGTATCTGTTTTTGATAGCACGTTTTACATTTTAGTCCACTCTATTTTAAAATTTATAATTTATTACTCCCTCTTGTTTTTTTAAATTTTCCAAGGTGGGGCCAAGGCCCCCTTGGCCCCCACATCCCTCCGCCCCTATCCACGAGGCCTTTGACGCCGGACTTCGACTCGTTGAACCGCCTGTGCAGGAGGCTGCCGGAGGCTGCGTCAGCCCACCGATGATGTTGCTGTTAATGATATCAAAAACTAATTAAATCATAAGTGTCATAATATAGGCTTATGCAATAAGAGGGTGTTTTTTCAAATCCTAAAATTATAGGATTTGGATTTTCATATGGGATTTGAAATTCATAGCTTTTTTAACATGGGTTGGGATTTCTAAAATGTTGTTTGTTTCATAATGGTTTTGGGATAACAAATACTATAATTTGTAATATTTTATTTGGTTCAAACTCAAATTGTAGCATTATAAATTTTAGAATTTGAAATCTATAGTTGTAGCGAACAAAGTTTAGGATTACAAAAAGAATGATATTTGAATATAAGAACCGTTGGTGAGATTACCTCCCACAAAAGAACAAACACAATTGTATTCAATTGGGGTAACCATACCCATTCAAATTTAAACCCCAACGGCTATGAAATTTTATTCTCGCAAATTCAAATGTTCAAAACTGACCCGAGACAATGTAAATAGAAAAATGTAAAAATAAATGATAATATAGAGGCTTAGAAAATTGTCATTTTTTTCAACACCTATATAATGAAATTGCATTGTAGATTACATTCAAATAATGGACTGCCTCATCTAAAAATTGCAAAAGCAATCTAGACTGCATTTTCATAAATGAACGCCTCCTGTAAACAATGAAATCTCATTGTATGTGGCATTAACAATATGTGACCAATCATCATAGCTAAATCCAAAAAACTCAAAAAACCCACTTTTTCATCCTAGAATTTCAAATCCAAGATCATTAGCTCAAAAAAAAAACTTGAACAAATACCCCCAAATGAATTTTGCAACATTTTAATAGCTTGTAATAAACCCGCAAGCAACTCAGACTAGCAGCAAACCCACAACAAACCCACAAGCAAGCAGCTCAAATAACCAAGGCTACTCAAAGTAGGCAACCAACAAACTGAATAACCAAGGCATAAAAACAAGCTCAAACTCAAATAACCAAGGCTCAGACAAGCAACCAAGCTCAAACTCACAAACCCACAAGCTCAAACCTGCCACAAACCCGCAAAGCCATAAAAAAAAGCAATCAAGCTCAGTGACAAACTGAAACTGAAACAACCAGCATAGTAATAGGCTTCCACAAACCCACAAACCCGTAAGCCATAAAAAACAAGCTCAAACTCAAATAACCAAGGCTCAGACAAGCAACCAAGCTCAAACTCACAAACCCACAAGCTCAAACCTACCACAAACCCGCAAAGCCATCAAAAACAAGCAACCAAGCTCAGTGACAAACTGAAACTGAAACAACCAGCATAGTAATAGGCTGCCACAAACCCACAAACCCGCAAGCCATCAAAAAGCTCAAAAACAAGCTCAAACTCAAATAACCAAGGCTCAGACAAGCAGCCAAGCTCAAACTCACAAGCCCACAAGCTCAAACCTGCCACAAACCCGAAAAGCCATAAAAAACAAGCAACCAAACTCATTGACAAATTAAAACTGAAAAAACCAGCATAGTAATAGGCTGCCACAAACCCACAAGCTCAAACTGAAACTGAAATCGAAACTGAAACTCAAACTGAAGCTCAGACAAGCAACCAGCATAGTAATAGGCTGCCACAAACCAAAAAGCTCAAACTCAAACTGAAACTGAAATTCAAACTGAAGCTCAGACAAGCAACCAGCATAGTAATAGGCTGCCACAAACCCACAAGCTAATAGAGCTCAAACTAAAATTGAAACAACCAGCATAGTAATAGGCTGCCACAAACCCGCAAGCCATAAAAAACAAGCTCAAATAAACCAAGGCCACAACAAACCAAGGCTGCTCAAAGTAGGGGCTTAGATATATAACCAAATCCAATCATTTTCACCTAATAGCAACCAATAAATGACCCAAATCCAGTCATTTTAATTATATATAACCAAGGTAGGGGCTCAGATATAGTTATAAAAATTGAAAACATGGATTGCCTCATCTAACAATGAAGTTACAATGTAGATTGCAATCACATGAATGGATTGCCTCACCTAACATTGTAAATACAATGTAGGTTGCATTCTCATCCAGGATTGCCCTACATAAACATTACAAAGACATTGTAGATTGCATTCTCATAATAAATGAGTATCATCATTGCCCAAAATAAAAAAATATAAAATAGTCATACCAATACATAGCGTGCAATGTAGGTTGCTATCAAGTATCATATCCCTCCATATTTGCATCAAGTATCATAATATATGGATATAAGCCTGCAAAAGAACCCAATTTATAATGAGATTACAATTGGAGTAGTGAAATATGCATAAAGTTACACCACTAAGTGTTCAACTTACAAAATTAGCAACATATCTATATGTGCTCAAATTACACCACTAAGTAGTGAAATATGCAATGAGTTTACAAAAGTAATAGATATATCAAGTTTTCAAAAGTAGTGAAATATCAAATTTTCAAAAGTCAAACCCAAAATATGACCTCCTAGAACCCTTGCTCCTTGATAATCTTCTCTATAAATAGCTTTTGAGCATTTTTTGTTTTGATGATCAACCTCCTAGAATCTAATTCATGTTCACACAAGCAATCAAGCACTCCATTGAACACACGATTTATGTGCCTAGCTCTAGAATCTATCTTCTCTTTTTTCCCAGCCTTAGGGTGATAAGTAATTGATTTCCTTCTACTATGTATCCTCATTAAACAAACAAACACACAAATGACCGCAGAGATAGTAGCATTAAAAGTCATCCTCATTAACATTTATTCATCAATGTTGTCCATCTACATGGAAGTTCAGTATACATGTTCAACTTGATTTTTGCCCAAATTAAAACAATTAAAAAAGAGCTGTAATAAAAAATAGATGGCTTGTATACTGAACTTCCTTAGAGGAGCTGTAATAAAAAATAGATGGCTTCATAACATGCTAAAAAAGGAGCTGTAATAAAAAATAGATGGCTTCATAACATGCTAAACATATCATTAATTGACCAAATATAAAAGTAGGACTGTAAATGTAAAAATAGCACTAGTTTTCCTTAGAGGAGAGTATAAACCATCCACTCATGAAAATTTTATGTTTGCATAGTAAATTAGAACTGACCGCTCAAAAGTGAATCCAACAAGTAATCTACTAGTCAAGTGAAGCTCAATTTTCCCCAGACAGATTATAAGCCATTAACACCGCATTGATTAGCATTCATTAGAAACTAACCCAAGCTAATTTAACACAGCAGATTATAAGCCATTAACACCGCAGATTTAATTCGAAGCTAACCAAAATCAATTTCAATTTAGGTATGAACTGAACCCAAATCAATTTCGTAGATTATAAGCCAATAACCCGCAAGCTGAATACAGCCAGATTATAAGCCATTAACACCGCAGTAACCAAACCATTAACACCGTAGATTTAATTTGAAACTAACCCAAGTCAGACTCAAATTTAGGTATGAACTAAACCCAAATCAATTTCACAGAAACCCCCAAATCAATTTCACCAAACCCAAATCAAATCCTTCAAAACCCTAATTTAAAAAGAGAGGGAACAAGATTTACCTGCGTCGTTGGAGAGAAGATCGGTTGGAACCCTAGAACAGCAAGATGACCAAAAAAACATAAACACCCAAATCAATTTCACCCAAAACGAAATCTTCCACCTTCAAATCATCTTCCAAACTAAAGTTTTAGCGAAAACCCTAGCCGTTCCCCATCTTAGGACTGAGATTTAACCCAATATTTGTGGATTTGAGAAGAAGAGAGATAGGGTTTTGGTGCAGAAAATGGAGACGTCAGGTAAAAGAGGAGGGAGCAGCGCTAGCGGTGAGAATATCTCTTTGCGGATTGGTTTTTGGGGGTGAGGTGGTCGTCACGAGAAAGGGATTAGACTGAGTTGGCTTCTTTGTGTCAGATATCCACCCCACATCCCACCCTTTTGTTAGAATTTTACAAATTCTAAAAAATAATAGTTTTTATAATTTGGGGATCCAATATCCCAAAATTTGTTTTGAAACAAACAAAGTTTATGGAATCCTAAAACTCTAAAAAAAACCACTTTTTCATCCTAGAATTTGTAATCCACCCTATATCCCAAAAAAAAAAGTTGAAACAAACACGCCCTAAGTATGTATTGCAATAATTTTGTATGATGTTGCTGTTAATGATATCAAAGACTACTATGCACCAAAATATTCAGAAATTTGAAATTGGTTGATGGAGAGCATAAATTTGAAATTGGTTGAGGGAGACCATGAAAAACATGTCTCTTAGATCTTGATTTGGATTTTCCTAACAAGAACAAAAACCAAATAAGGGATTGCGGATTTTACAAGTTAAATAAATAATTTAATCACAATAATAGGAAAATTCAAAATATCTTTGTGGAGTGAGGTGATCAACGCATGCAATTGCAAGCGATCGGAAAGTGGAGAGATGCAACCACAATTGCACGAATCGGAAAGACCAGAGACACCCAAAGATCTGTTATTATAAGGGAAAGTGGAGGTCTTGAGGTGAGATCGGAGGTCAATTGAAATTCTGAGAGAGGAGGTTTTGGGTCGTGTGGAGGTCTTGAGGTGAGAGAGGAGGAGGTTTCGAGGGAGAGCGGAGATTATAATCGAAATAGAAATCACCGCCTTCCTAATTGGTTTCTCTGGTTTTATTTGGCCCCCACAAATTTAGTTTCCCACCTTTATTTTAATAGAAATATCTATTTTCTCTTTCAATTTAATTGAGATATAGTCAAAATCGCTTCAAATAGGAAAAAAGTCAGGTTTTATAATAACCGTATCAATAAGCCCTAATAGCAATAGTTTAATCAATTAACTGTTATTATAAGGGGTTTTTGTAGTAGTGAAAGCATCAAGAATAATTTTATTACTGATATGATCTAAACCATCCTAGGTATCAGAAAAGGAGGTACATCTATATCTATATGCATATTGAGCAAGCTTGTGAGCATACACATTGCCAAAATGCTGAACATGACTGCCCAAGGATGAGGTGAAGGTCTTGAAGAGGGTCCATTAGTCACCAAATATTCCAGAGAGATGATGTGGGTGGGAGATGGCACCATGAAGCATAAGCACCAATTCAAGGCAATCAGATTCAAGATTCAAGAATAATGTCCTTCTAGTCATTAGAGATGGTAAGGCGTAAGCTCACGAGAAGCGTCAAGAGTTCACTCTCAAGGGGGGACAAAGGTGGGCCAAACGAGCAATATTGAAAGAAGATGGTGGCCGAGATGACTTCGCGCGATAATGCCAATAGCAGAGCGCTCACGCTTAGAGGCAGCGTCCACATTGAGTTTAACAATATTTAGGGGTGGTGGGGACCAAAATTGAGGTGAGCCAATATTGAAAAGGGTCCTCGAGGTGATGATGCCAGTAGAATGTAAGCGTGTATAGTCTTCAGCAAGGGTTAGAGTGGCTGTCGGAGATGGAAATTTGCCTTTAAAAACTGCGTCGCACTTGGATTTCCAGATGAACCCACATACGATGGCGACAAAGGCAATAGCAGGGATCTTATGGATGGGGAAGTTAAAGGGAGCTCTCATCCACAGCTCAAACCAACTAGCCGGAGAGGACGAAGGTGGAACGACATGATTAACATGAGACCAAATAGCCCGAGAAAACTCACATGAGATGAAAAGGTGATCCAGTGTTTCATTCGTCAAGCCGCAAAGAGGGCAGAGAGGGTCACGAGCATTCCACACATAATCAGCATATCTTTGGAGGGAATGCCAGAATTTTCAAATTCAATTTGGTTTCAGAAGTGTACGGAGATCCAGCCACAAAATGTTGTAAATTGCTTTGGACGAGAAATTTGGGGTAAAATGTCCATTCCATGCAAGTGAATAAACGGAGGATTCAAATTCAGGGGCCAAAAGCGAATATCCGCGCGAAGGATAGACTCCGCTGTAGTTTGATCAAAAGTTACCGAGATAAGGTCAAAATTCCACGAGTTAGAATCATGATCAATAATGCCTGCAACCATAGATATTTGGGGAGATAGAGAGGCCGGTGGGATGACGAGAGAGGATTGATTTTGTGGGGCAGAAAACGTGTGGGACGTGTTTTGTGGGGGCCACCCACGAACGAGAGCACCACGAGCACGTCGTGGGCTCATGATTCACGTGGGGCCCACTTCCCACGTGAATTCTCTCTCACCCGCGTGAAATCCTCTGTGAAAATTTCGGCTATTAATCCCACATCGGCCAGCGTTAGGACTAAGAGGGAGAGAGAACACTATAAATTGGGACCTAGGTGCAGAGGGTTAGGGTTTTGGGGAGGCCGAAAATAGGTTTTTTTTTGAGCCGTCGTTTGAGAAAGAATTTGTGAGAGATTTGAGAGTTTGGTTTGAGAGTTTATTTATGAGATCTTGAGTGATTGTAAATCCTATTTGTATTCTCTTTCTCTCTAGTAGTAAAATCTCTCCCCTCCTTGCCCCGTGGGCGTAGGCAATTTGCCGAACCACGTAAAATTGGTATTTTTGCTGTTGAGATTTGTAGTAACTTGTTTAGGTTCCCTTGACAGTTCAGTCCAAGAACTGATAAGAGGAAGAGTGTATATCCCACTTTATTGAGATATTCGCTGTTGATTCTTGTTTCCTTTGTGAAACGGGGATTTAAGTTATGGATCTTACTCTCTTGTTGTGGCTATTGTTCGGCAGAGGTGCTGCCGAAATTTTCGCTGCGCACAACAAGTGGTATCAGAGCGCCCGGGTTCTGACTTGGGGCTTGTTCGAAGGATTCGCTGAAGGATTCTTATTTGAAGAGTTAGATCTACAATATGGGTGAAACAAGCACATCGGGATCGTCTCTTGCAAAGGCGATACAAAATCTGAGCATCAATAATATAAAGATTGATGTTCCGAAGTTCGACGGCAAGATCAATTTCGATTTGTGGAGATGCCAGGTGATGGATGCGTTGGATGCGCAAAATTTTGAGGAGACTCTTGAGTTATAAGAGAAACCTAAAGATATGGATGATAAGGTTTGGAAGAAGATGAATAGCAGGGCTTGTGGAGTTATTCAGTCGTGCTTGATGCAGGATCTTATTTATGATGTGATGAATGAGAGGTCTGCGAAGAGACTATGGGAAACGCTCAATGAAAAGTATCTTACTAAGAGCATTGAGAATCGGCTTCACTTGAAGAGGAAGTGTTACCAGTTCAAGATGAAGAGGGGAGTTTCCATTAGGGAGCATGTTAATAACTTCACGAAGTTGCTTTCAGATATGACCAATGTGAAAATCAAGGTTGAGGATGAAGACAAGGCGGTACTGCTTTTGTGTTCATTGTCGGAGGATGATTACGGCACGTTTGTCCTCACTATGATAAATGGGAGAACTACTGTTGGTTATAAGGAGGTGATCTCGGCATTAGTAAATTATGAGTTGAGAAAGAGTGATAGTGAATCCTCCAAGAAGGCATCGGGAGATGCATTAGTAGTTCAAGGCCGTACTTCAAACCATTGGCAGTCCAACCGCTTAAAATCGAAGAATAGAGGTGACCATAAGAGTGTTGGTAGGAACCAGTGTCGCTTCTGTAAAGAAGAGGGACATTGGAAGAACGAGTGCCCAAAGTTGATAGATCAAGCCGGGAAGAATAAAGGGAAAGCTGTACAAGCTTCAAAGGTGAATGTTGCTAAAGCTGTTGGTAACAATTCAGATTCAGATTCTTCAGGCTATTCATTATCCGCACTACCATCAGTTTGTTATACCGACTCTACGAAGTGATTGATGGATTCGGGAGCTACATATCATATTTGCCCTAGGAGGGATTGGTTCTCCAGCTTTGAGGAGTTGAAAAGAGGGGATGTCGTGTTCATGGGTAATGATCACGTATGCCCTATTGGTGGTATTGATACAGTTCGAATCCGTATGTGTGACGGGGTGATTCGGGAGTTGAAGGAAGTAAGGTTCGTCCCGCAGATGACGAAGAATATTATTTCCCTTGAAACTTTGGAGGCAGCCGGCTATCGGGTGATTTTGGAGAATGCAACTCTTAAGGTCACGAAGGGGTCCATGGTTATGATGAAGGGCGTCAGACAGAAGAATTTATATTATTTGATTGGAAGCACGGTGATTGGTGAGGAGCTGACGACTTCTATGGATTTGGCTAGACTGTGGCATTTGTTAAGGCTGGGATATTTATTTATTGGTGCCGTGCATTGTTTGGTAAGGAGTGCTTTGACCTGCAATTTGAAGTCCTGTGAGCACGTTGGTATGAGCAAGAAGACCGAGATGAAGTTCAGCACTCCTATAGTGAGGGGTCTTTTAGGTGGTGTTCATTCAGGCATTTTGGGGACTTCCCAAGAGGCATCATTGGGAGATAATCGGTATTTGGTTTTCTTTGTTAGTGACTGTTCTAGGCATTTGTGGGTTGCAACCAAGTCCCGTTGGGTTGAAGTCCTAGTAGTCAATAACAAGTTGAAAAAGTGTATTGGCAGGAAGGGAATACGTCGTTCAGTTTGTGGTAGGAATTTTCTTCTACATTTGTGCCGAGCTCATGGCAGTTGGAGACACTTTATTGGAAAGGAAACATTGGGGCGATGAGATGAGATGATAAATTTGATTGGTCGTTCCTTTCTGGAGGAGGATCGGCGTTTGATGTTGAGCATTGGCTTTGATATTCGGGCTTCGACATATTTGGGTCATCTTAGTCATAGGTCGTCGACTGCTGCATTTGGGAATTTTGGATCTAGTGGAGCTGCTTCAGATTTTGGGTTGCGTCAGATTTTTGGTTTCGCAGCATTTGGTCACATCGAGGATGTGAGATTTGATCCGATTGCACATTCAAAATTCAGAGGTTCGGGAGACTCTGATTTTGTTCTGAGCAGGTATGCCATTTTTAACTCTCAGCAGGTGGAGAGTGGTGACCAGATCGTTGGGACATCGCAGCGGGTGAAGGGTGATGCTACTTCACGTTGGGTGGAGATTCCTCCACGTTCTCCAGATCATCTTGCATCGTTTGGGATTCGGTGAGGTGACCTGATTGGGGATCATATTGTTGTGGATGCAGATGATGAGTTGGTTGATTTGAATGCAGCTGATGGACATAGTTTGGATTCGGTTATGGCCGTTGGTTCACCTCAGGTGGAGGCGTTTGGTTTGTTTCACTTTGGGGCCATTGGGAAAGCTATCAGCCGCAGATTTGATCATGATATTGGAGAAGGGTTGCAAACTCTTCTAGTTGATTGAAGGCTTTTGAGGCCATTTGGGTGAACTACGTGAAGGCTTGATTCCTTGGGCAAGAGGATACGTAGGCAGTCAGTTTTGATGCAGCCAATTTGGTGAGTTGATACCAATGATCGAAGAATATTCGTATTCTTATTTGGGTCTCAACTTGTTGTAGATTGGGTTCGTTGTCGTGAATGGTTTCACTTCGTACTGGATGCAACAAGTGAGACGGCTGTTTGGTATTGGTGTCAGCTCAATTTGTGTTGGTATTGATGGGGAGGAGATTGTTTGAACTCTCATTTGGGTTCTCGACTTATTGTCGATTGAATCCGTTGTCGTGGATTTATTCCACTTCGTCCTGGACGCAACAAGTGGGACATTTGGTTGTTTGGTGTCGGCTCAGTTTTGAGAAAACTTCACCGAGGTGGAGAATTGTGGGGGACAAAACGCGTGGGACGCGTTTTGTGGGGGCCACCCACGAACGAGAGCACCGCGAGCACGTCGTGGGCTCATGATTCACGTGGGGCCCGCTTCCCATGTGAATTCTCTCTCACCCGTGTGAAATCCTCCGTGAAAATTTCGGCTATTAATCCCACATCGGCCAGAGTTAGGACTAAGAGGGAGAGAGAACACTATAAATTGGGACCTAGGTGCAGAGGGTTTTTTAGAGCAACTAGGGTTTTGGGGAGGCCGAAAATAAGTTTTTTTTGAGCCGTCGTTTGAGAGAAAATTTGTGAGAGATTTGAGAGTTTGGTTTGAGGGTTTATTTGTGAGATCTTGAGTGATTGTAAACCCTATTTATATTCTCTTTCTCTCTAGTAGTAAAATCTCTCCCCTCCTTGCCCCGTGGACGTAGGCAATTTGCCGAACCACGTAAAATTGGTGTTTTTACTGTTGAGATTTGTAATAGCTTATTTAAGTTTCCTCGACAGGTCAGTCCTAGAACTGATGAGAGGAAAAGTGTATGTCCCACTTTGTTGAGATATTCGCTGTTGATTCTTGTTTCCTTTGTGAAACGGGGATTTAAGTTGTGGATCTTACTCTCTTGTTGTGGCTATTGTTCGGCAGAGGTGCTGCCGAAATTTCCGCTGCGCACAACAGATTTGCCATCCAAGGATCATTAAAAATTGATATGCTTCGCAAAACAATGTATGATATCATATCAAGGGGAAAACAATAATATAAACTCCTTTTCACAGAAATCACATAAGTGGAAACATAATGCGACGAGTACTCACTATCAACTATAAATTAATCAGTATAATGAGTATATATGTAAGATTACTGTTAATATTATAAGATTAAAGTTATATCGCTCAACATTTCAATGGTAATTTAATATCTCCGTTACGATTGAGCAATGGACAATGATTATTATTTGTCTACAGCAAAAATTGGTACAATAAGGCCCCATTTGTTTAAGAGTTAATAAAGAGGGATTAAGGAGAATGGTTAACATAGTTAGCCCATTCAATAACCGAAGGTCTAAATTATTAACTTTTGAGTATTTTCTTTATAAATAGAGGGGTTAACTCTTAATCCTTCAAAATAGAAGTATCAGTAAACCCCTCATTTTGAAGGGTTAAATCAATTTAGTCTCTAGAAGGGTTAGCCTAACCCTTTTGTATTTTTTGCGTTTGGTAAATTATGAAGGATTAACTCACTTTAGCCATTGTATAGATTGTGTTTGGCAGGTTAAAAATAAGTTAAGTCTCCTTAACCCCTCATTTAACCCGTTGCCAAACGGCGTCTAAAAGATTGTTAGCTCGAGATTTCATGTTTGTTTTTAGAATGGAGATCATGTTAGAGATGACTTTGATTATGTTACGAAGAAGAACAATTTTGATTTGAATGAATAACCTAATAATGATGATTGTCAAGTAAGTGGAAAAGAACAATATGGCACGGTATAATTAATATCCATTAAAAAGTAAATTCAATCCAAGCACACTTAGATGATAGAATATCTTTTATAATAAAAATATGTTAGAATGTCAGATGATTTACTAAAAATAATAAAAATATGATAGAATTTTTTATAATAAAAATATGTTAGAATGTCAGATGATTTACTAAAAATAATAAATCAAGGGACTGAATATATAATTAGATTCCGGTACATATAACGGAAATCAAATCAAATTTAGTAAACATGATAGAGGGAGACAGATAATCAATATTGGCATTTATAGTGGAGGAGTCAAAATTTATGATTTTATATCAAAATGTTTTTTTTTATGAAAACGTTTTTTATTCATCTCAATGTAGTTATTCGCCATGTAAACAGATGCATCTCCAACAAAATTAAAGGCGCCTTTGATCTAAGTTGTATGCCCTAGGGCACGGGTAAGGGTATGGGTGAGGGTATGGATACAATTACGGGACATAACAAAACTGTAAAAGATAGAGTGTGAGGACATGACTGAAACTCATGAAATATAATCATAACCTTGAGCTATATATATATATAAATGATCCTTTTAGATCTTAGTTTTTGAAGCTGAAACGAACTCGATCCTTTTCTAACAAGTTACAAAAATAGATGTGAAGTGTTGGATATATATTCAAGAAATATATGACAAGTATTTTAACACATATTTTATAATTGAGTAAATGTCTTAATAAAGATATGTATATATTCAATAAGTATTGAGTACGGATACGGATACGGGTACAGCTTCATATCAGAAGTAGTCAGGTAACATTACAGTATCTCACCAGATAGACTTTTCTTCCAACAATAATGTGCTGTTATTGTAGTTCCCAATGGGTCCCACAGCCACCACACCAGCTGTTATAATTATTTTAACCTCCGCAAGCTCGTGAAAAAATATTGACAAAAGTGAAAATCTTACCAGTGCAACTGCCAATGGATTTGAGGGTGCCATCTTTTTTTAATGCAACAAAAGCGAAAAAAATGATAGCCTTCTCCCCTTTTATAGCCAAAGTAAAGGATGCTTGAGGTTAACAGAAACTTCATCAACAAAGTTACTTGAATCTAGAGCATAATTCAAGAGCTTGAACATGTTTATGGATAAGAACAGTTTGATGAAGATGACTTCTTGAGAAGGTATTGGAGGTTTACTGTAGCTTTTGGGGGAGAAAGTGGTCATTACTTTCATGGATTAGCTCTAAGGTTATGGGTTAGCTCCAAGGTTAGTTATTGGGGAAAATAACTATCTAAAATAGGTTTAGCTTTGGAATTTTTAAATGCGTTAGGACGTGATTTGGTTTACATAACTGGTTTGGGTTCATAAGGGTGCAGAGGGGACTATTTAGAGAATAAGATACGTATTGGGCTTTAATTTCAAATAAATGGACATGGATTTCAGGGCTATTAACAGGTTCTTTAATGGGTTTCTTAAGTATGCGGGTTTGGGTATTAAGAGTGAGCATATAACTGTTCATTCCATAAAAAGTTAAACATAACAAAATATTTCTTAGCATTTTTAACCCTAACCAACCACAAGAACTAATATCAATATATTTATGCAATTTCAAGGACTAATATTAAAATATGAAAATTTGGTCGGGGACTAATAATAAAATACTAATGATGTAAGGAACTAATATAAAAAATCCCTACATTTAAATAAGTGCCTCAAATTTCATAAATTGGTTAAATTGAGTCCTTAAAAGTTTGGTAGTTATTATCTTTAGCTTCTAATAGAGGTAACGTGGTTTAAGTTTCACATAATAAACCTTTTCTTAGGATTGGGGCCTTAAAGCATCCACAAGTTAGCTATAATAGAACAAGCACACTGATATAATCAATACTTCCTTGCACATTCTTTATATATTAATTAATCTAATATACAAATTTGCATTGGTTAATGGATGGATGAGTTAAAAATCAGCGTTTTAGTCCCGAAACTAATATGATTTTACCATCTTAGACTTAATATGTATATTGATAAACTCATCAAAAAATGTATTTCACAATACGAAATTTTGAGGGGCTTATATATATTTACTAGAACAAGTAAGAATCTTTCTATTAAGGAGTAGATTTTATACATTGAAACAAGAAGAGAAATTGCTGAGAAAAATTGTATAGTTTTTGATGTGATATCCATGCAAATTTAATCAAGATATTAAATAGTTGTGAGAGAAAAGAAAAGGTAAAGAAATTATACATACAAGCTAGTATATAATAAATATCACAATTGAATCCACAGTATTACTAAAAAATAATGAAGACAACAATGAAACAAACCTTTGAAGAAGATCCTATAACAATAGAGATTCTCAATGAAGAGAAGGAACTGCCACAAAAAATTGGGTAACTTTTTTGTGTATATATAAGTATGAGATGTTGTACTCCTTTTCGAGAAGGGTTTGTTGTTTGGGACAAAAAAAAAAACTATCCATCAGAAATTTAATTAATTAGAAACGCTTTTTCATCGACACTTTATTGCTGATAGGTCATCAGAAATTTCAACCATCAGTTTAAGAAAATTACCAATTTACGTGGGGATTTGGTGAGCTCACGTTGGAGTTGAAATTTAATTACTTGAACATGTTAACGTGCCTATCCACCATCTCCTTAGCTTTATTTCCGACGAATTCAGCAGTCCCCTCAACTGCATCCCCGACGAATTTAGCACCGTCCGCAATTCCATCCCCGACGTCATTAACTGCGCCTTCAATACTCGACCATACAGATTTTCCGTCCAGCAGCAAAGCCCCGTTACCGTGGTTCCCAGTGGGTCCCACAGCCACCACGTCAGCTCTTACAATTGCTCTAGCCTTTACAGGCCCATGAAAAAATGCTGACAAATGCGAAAGCGTGACAAGTGCAAGGGTCAATGGACGTGACGATGCCATCTTTTTTTTAATGTAAGAAGAGTGAAAAAATAAAATTTGCCTTCTTCCCATTTTATACCTTTAAGTGCAGCATGATTGAAGTCAATATTATTGATTAGTACACATTAAGTAATGTCTATTTAACTTCCTTAGTAACACTATTATCAGTTGATTTAACTATTATTAATACTGTCAATAAATTGTTGAAGTGATTTATTACCGGTATATATTGCATTAATTGCCCACGAAAGTAAAAAGGAAATAAGGTGATAACTTAAAAGAAAAGTGAGAAACCAACCAAGAAATACTTTGCCATCTTAAATTATCACGATTATTTATCATCTACAGATCTTGCGCACCTATCGGTCTTTTTATATATCTTGATTGCAAGGGAAGCTTATGCTTCAAAAGTAAGTACGTCATATTCACAATCTCTTAAAGCCTAATTATTATGATCCATATCAGTATTATTCACTTAATTGGCATGTTTAGTTATTTATCTATAAAACCTTAATACCGCACTCGCAGGCCACTGATGAATCTTGATGCAAAGAAGTCGATTCATAAGAACTGCTGAATCAAAATAAAACAAATATATGGACGAGATTCGGATCCTCTCCATTATCAAAAAAGTAGTGAAATGACAACTACATAATCATAACCATTAATTATCTAATCCGTGATTGTGATTTTTTTTTTCCTTTGAATGTAAATTAGAAATGAGTACAATACACGGGGATATGTTGAGTGTTAGATTTAAATTGTATCATAACTGCCTACTAAATAATCAACGATTAGGATTAAAAGTAGTGATCGCTTCACTACTTTTTTGTAGTGGAGAGGATCCAAATTCTATATGGACGAAAAGAGAAATGAGAAAGTCTAAGGGCACTCGCAAGTGTTAAGACACTTGTCGTGTGATTGGTTAGTGTTAAGTTAGGGTGTAGGATTGGGTATAAGATTTGGGAGTGTAAGTCTAGAATTGAGGCTACTTTTGAGAACACAGTGTCCGCGAGTAAAGCGACAATTGCTAAACCGTGAGTGTCACTAATATTGCTCAAAGAGAAACTATTTACAGATGAATATCAGTTTACGTGAAGGATTTATATGTACTAATAAAAACTCATACAAAATAATCTAATAGTATCCCCACGTTCTACTCACAAGAAAAGGAAAATTGTATGAGCATGAATGAGGAGGGAGACTTTCCGTGGGTCGAATATTTCAAATTAGAAGCAAACATGCACAAATTTTGCAAATCAAGAAATTTCAAAACTGAAACTTAGAATAAAGTATTATGAACTTTCAGAACTGCTAAAAACACCACCATAAACATTGAAAAAAACACACCATCACAAACTACTAGAGACTATTACTAACAGCTTTAATGTCCAGAGAAAATGTCTTAAACAACCATTATCCACACCTACCAGTCCACAAAGTTCATAACGGTAGTACAGAGTTTATATGGTGTGTAAAAGCAACATTATTCAAACATCTCATGGCAACTTATTTACTAAATTAGCTTCTAAAAGATAACCATGTAATAGAGCTCACCCTTGAATCACATCATGAACCTCACATTTTTATCTCTACGTAATTCATTTTGTTAAATAAGCCAGCATCTTATAACCATCAAACTTGACATCTTATCATACATCATACGGGAAGGTTACTTAAACAATTCATGAAATTTTCCTCTTCCAAAAAAAAAAATCATGATATTCTTACGCAAACAACCCAGGTTTCCCGCTAAAGTATCACATGAAAGTAGAACACACAATTAATTGAAACCTTAGCCGGTCAACTAGAATCCATGAATTGTGATTATCAGAAACGTATAGTACTTGTGATTGTTGCTGTTAGAATCACTAGCACAATCAGATGTCTTCACATATAATGAAATCCAAAGAGAATAATAGGCAAAGGGACTCCCAAACTATAAACAATAAAACATTGCACAAGCACCTAGAACCTTGCCAAAGATGACTCCCAAACTATAAACATCAAAACATGCTCGGGAGACAAGAGTCTGAACTCACAGACGAAGTCGCGAAAATTGAAGAGAGAAAGAAGGAAAGAAATAGAAAAGTTTGAAGAAGAAAAAGCAAAAAAAAAAAAAAGAAAGGTTGTCAGTAACACACTAAATCACTGTGAGGGCACACTATCCCTCATAGTTTCCTTTTGTATCCATTTACCGTCTATATATCCTCAATAGCATACACCAAATTATTATGACTATGTTCCTCATAGTTTCCTTTTGTATCCATTTACCGTCTATATATCCTCAATAGCATACACCAAATTATTATTATGACTATGTTCTGACTATGAATTCCTCTACAATGTACACCAAGCACTCTCCCAAATCTTATCAGACAAGGTATCAGCTTCCATATTGACAAACAAACTCCACACGGGTTCTGGTAACTAGGGTCAAATTTTAGAACTTAGTGTTATGAAAGAAATGCACAAGTTTATAATAGCTCGCAGTAACATCAATAATTATGTCATGTCTACCTAAGGGATTGCAACATTCTAGCAATGATCTCACACTTGTACATTGACCTAAAAGCACATAACCAGTTAAAACTCACCCTGATATAACAACACTTGAGTAGCACGCACAATCTTAGGTAAATCTTTATGATTAGAAACCCCGCCTAAATTAAGAAAACATAAACATAATAGATTTCGAAAGCAAAGACTGGACTCTGCTGTATGAGGAATTTAGTTTCCATCTCAAACTAAAAGTACATGGAGACATCACTTGACGTCCATAATTCAAAATCTTGACACTTTTTATTTTTAAATTACTTCTACACCCTATTTTACTTTTTTTTTTTAAATCAGCAAAATTAAAACTTATAATCTTTAACCAAAACCCATTGTAAACTCCAAAACCCATTATCAAACTAAGAAAAATCACATTCTTTTATCTCAGTACCTCTCAAGAGCTTGCTAATGGTGTCAAAGCTTCCAATATAGAAACATCTGCTGATATAGGCAAAGGGGTACGTGTAGCATGGATGTTGTTGGGAAATAAACAATGTGACAATAATGCTGGCTAGAAAAAGGAAACAAGAAAAGGTAACTACGTAGCATTTAGATGCCATGGTGTTTTCCTTATTTCCATGGTATTTTCGCTAAAAGCAAAACACAATGCATTTGAAAACCGTGGTATTTTTTGAGCTAAAATATCCTCAAACCAAAAACACAACACTTACTTCAAAACACCTAAAGGCATTTCTGAGTTTGGCATTTTGATTTTGAGTTTAACGAGTTGTTAATATAATAATAAATAGTAAAAATTATAAATATATTAATACAAAAATATAAAATAATTTATTAGTAATAAATAATGATATAATAATATACTGTACAATAAAATAAATATTATATTATATAGTTATTATAAAATTATTAATGTTTTAATAAATATAATAAATAATTTATTAATAATTATAAAATTTATATAATAATAATATATATTTCATAATAAGACAACAATATAGTAATAGTATAATAATGATATATTATAAAATAAATGTACTATAAGATACTATATATTAAAATAATTTACTAATAATAAAATAATATATTGGTGACAAAATGATATTTTTATGTTATACTAATAATAGTATAATACTATATTAATAATATTACATAATATATAACAATAACAAATTGACATACCAAAATAATCAAAATATTTTATAATACAATATATTATATTAAAATATAATGTATAATCAAAATATTTTATAATACAATAATGATTATAATATAATATATAATATACTATATTAAATTACAATATAATATTGTAAGTACATTATACTATAATATATCATATTATAATGATAAATTTTAAAATAAATATTATAACATTATAATTATAATATATTCTGTTATAATTAATATTTAGTATAAATAATATATTTAATACTAATGTTATAAAGTTAGTATTGACTAAAAACACTCACAATACTATTTTGAAAACACTTTGGGGAAAAAACACAACACTATGATATTTTCTTAGGAAAAGACAACAAGGCAAACACCATATTATCCAAACGAAGCCGAAACCGGTTTCTAATTTGTAAAAAGTACTCCTAACACACAAAAAAAACCAAGAACAGGGTTTCCAGGCCTGCCAATGTGACAGTGGGAAAACAAAACCCAAATTGGTGTCCTTCTCCGGTGTTTGGTTCAACAATTAAATTTATGGAAAGGGTCTAAGAAACCACATGACACCTTAGCAAAAGCTGGAAACCCAAATCCGAACTAAGGGTCGGAAATAGGCTGAAAACCAATTAAACAACAAATAAAAAATTGCCAACCTGTCTTGCTGGGAGAGGTTCTCTATTTTTGGTTCCATTTTTTTGGGTTGTGAAACAAACTGTAGATATGTGAGGAAACTCATATCCTTTCTAATATTTGGGTCAACCAAACAAGTCACTCAATTTTCCATGAAATTCCAAAACCCATGGAAAAGGATATTTATGCTGGAAAAGGATACCCTATAATTATGGGAAATCAACCAAACACGTCCTAAAGATAAACCCCAAAAGATAAGACCCTTAATTGAAAATTTAAAGGAACCCAAAAAGTGAAATTTGATTTTGAAGGTTTTAAAATTTAAAAATTCTGATGGGTAATCTAACTTCACTGATGTTTCAATTTTTTGAACAATTAAATAGAGTTAAAGTGATGATTTAGCCATATAAATCCTTAAAATTTAACATCAGATAGAATTATGAATCAAATTGAGGGAATAAAACAATTTGGGAGTAAATTTAAATATATGATGATGTATAATGAAAAAAAACCATTTATTTGAGGGTTGTATAATGGAAAGAAAAAAACATTCATATATGGATAGCATTTATATATGGCATACATATTATTTGTTTGAGGGTTGTATAATGAAAAAAAAGAAAACCATTTATATATGGATACCAGCATCTGCTGCCCCCGGCTTCACGAAAGGTTTCACGACGTCCACAGCAAAATTTTTAACGTCATTAAATGCGCCTTTGATACTCGACCATATCGATTTTTCTTCCGACAATAAAACACTGTCACTATAGTTATCAGACGGCCCCACAGCCACCACGTCAGCTCTTATAATTGTTCTAGCCCTTACAGGCCCATGGAAAAATATCAACAAAATTGAAAACGTAACAAGCGCACAGGTCAATGAATGCGAGGATGCCATTCGTTTTAATGTAAAAATAGTGAAAACTAAATTAACTCTCCCCCTTTTTATGCCCAAAGTAAAGCATGTCTGAAGTTTATATTCTTGATTAGTACACATTAATTAATGTTTATTTAACTTTCTTATAACACTATTATTAGTTGATTTAACTATCATTAATGCTGTCAATAAATTCTTGAAGTGATTTATCGCCTATATGGATTCAGATCCTCTCCAATTAAGTGATAATTGGAGAGTCTAATTCCTCTAATCATTGCTGTATATTCTAAATTCAAAGAACAAGATTAGACTACGAGATAAAACCACTATGATCTTGCAAACCAATATTTTTCAAAAACCACCATTCTTTGAAACCACTATCACAATAGAGAAGTCATACGTGGCATAATCCCATCCGTTGAATTTAGAATGTATGCTAATGATAGGAGAAATTGGTGAGAATCTAAATCCCACCTATATATATTGGAGTAATTGCCCACGAAAGTAAAACGAAATAAGGTAATAACTTAAAGGCCCCGTTTGGCAAAAGGTTAAGGAAGAAGGATTGAAGAGAATTCTTAAATTTAGCTCCCTCTAACCATTACACCAAAACTCTGAAGTTATGGTAAAGCTTGAGGATTATATTTCTATATCCTAACATGCCCCCACAGGCTAAGCGTCCTATTATGGGCCGAAACCGAGAGTCACGCAGCGGAAGCAATTTTTAGAAAATCCGCTTTTAATTCATGGCCAGTGGGATTTGAACCTGGGTTGCTCTCATACCATTTTAAATTAATTAAGTCTCTCTAACCATTACACCAAAACTCCGAAGTTATGGTGTAGTCTGATCCGGCAGTGTCACCGCTGAGGTCACTGTTGATCAAGAGAATCATATGGTGCAGCTGTACTTAGAGAAGACTCGACCATGTCCCTGCCATGGGCACTGCACTTGCAGAGGATCTGGCGGTGCCACTACCGTCGGTGCTACAATGGGCTGATGTTGGGGCCAAGGTTAGGGGTTGTCGGCGCTGTTTGGAGCTACTATGTTGTGGCTATGTCTCTTTGAGGAATTTCATCGAACATATGTAGTGCATCAACAAAGTCCTAAACAAATTAAGCTAAAAGTCTGTAGTTTACTTCTTTGAAGCATTTCAACTAGCAACGTCAATACAAAGGGTTAGTGTTGTTGTTGACAGATTCTGGGTTGCTTGTGGGGATAAGCAAGAAGGTGGGGTTGATCGGCAATGAGACTGGCGGTAACCAGATCTGGTGGGATTGAGATGGCAATGGTGTTGGCTTGCCAGGGTGCACGAGGTCGCGGTTTGCTAAAGGTTTTCGTGAGGATGGAGACACTCACAAGGGTTGTTTGCCAGCGGTGTGGTAGGTGGCTGAGCACTAGAGCACTGGAGACGCTCAAAAGGGTTGTTGTGGCGGCGGTTGATAATTAGATCTGACGTGGTGATCAAATCTGGTTGCTAGGGCTTGCTGGAGGCAATGAGGTTGCTCCTGAAGATCGGAGTAGACATGATGGCTGCGATGGTTGAGCAATCGACGATAAGATGGCATCAAGGCTGGTGATCGGAGTTGCAACAGCGCGGGTTAAGGTTTCACTGGCGGCTTGGTTATGAGTAAGATCGCTATGAGGGAAAGGAGTCGAAGCCGGTGTCGAGGCCGCCGAAGGGAAGCACGAAGTTTGCGGCAAAACTCCTTCAGCAGCTCGAGATCGAAGAAGAAGAAAGATGTCTCTCTAATGCTAATAGCAAGCCTCTGGTACCATGTTAAGAATAGAGCTTTTAGGAAGAAATGGACTATTTCATTCATTATATTGAAGTGCTTAAATACAAAAGAAAAAGAAAAGTTTTAGAATCCTAATCGATGTGAGAATAAAATAAAGAGAGATAATTATGCATATATACTAAACTTAACATGCCTATCAAACTCACGGTGGATAGAACCGAGAGTTTGGATAAGATGAACTGAGTTACATAGATGATTGTTGGCATAACTCAGCTAAAGGTGGTTGAATAAGAGAACAATTAGAGAACATCAGTGCTTGCAGTTATATGCAACAAGGTGGAGGTTGTCTAGTGAGGGTGTGGACAGAGGACGCGAAGTGTTGTAGTTGCATGTAGTTGATGGCAGCAGTGTTGTCGTGAGCAATGTCTCAAGAGCATTACGTCGAACGCCTTATGTGCACTATCGTCGATAGGCATTTAGCGGCCATCGAGGGTGACAATAGGTGTGAATGTCATTATTGGTGGCGAGAGCAGACAAATGAGGCAATGAGATTATAGTGAGGGTCAAGAATTATAATTTTATATTAATTCTAACATGCCCCTCTAGGTTGAACACCCTTTTTAATGGACTAAAACCTGAACTCACACAGCGATGTCAATTTTTAGAAAAATCCGCTTAAAATTCGTAGCCGAGGGATTTGAACCTAGATTGTTCTGATACCATCCTAAATTTAAGTCCCTCTCTTATATCAAAACTCCGAAATTATGGTAAAACTTAAGGATTATATTTTGATATTCTAACAAGAATGATTAACATAGTTAGCCTATTCGATAACCCGAAAGACTGAACCATTAACCTGTTAAGTAATATTTTAGGGTGTGTTTGGTAATCAAGGTGATTTTCTTGTTGTGTTTTTGTAGAAAAATACCATGCCATGGTATTTTTTTTTCAAAAGTGTTTTGAAAACACCATTTTGAAAGTAAGATCGATGCATAGTAAAATCTGAATCTATCAAAATTGGTAAAAGAATAACCACCAAGAATGTAAAGAAAAGATTAAAATATCAAAATAATCTCAAAAAGATTGCTGAAAACACTGCATTAGATTTTTCACAGTTAAATCTGTCGAAATCTGATCCAATAAAAAGGAGTATATAAAGGACTATCCAAACAAAAAGAAACAAAGATTAATCAAACCTCCCAATCCAAGAGAAGTTAAAGTCATCATAATTGAAATCTCTAAAGTGACATAATAAAAATAAGAATTATTATCATAAATGATTAAATTAAAACTTTTAGGATAAAATTAGAAAAATTACAGAAGTAGACTCTAGAATAGAGCAGGATGTGAGAGAATGAATAAAATTAGGGCAAAGATGAAATTGACACAAATTAGGGAAAAAGTAAAATTAACACAAATTAGGGCTACAGTCAAATGAAAATATATTGATTATAGCAATAAACTAGTGCAAAGTTGAGAATGGAGTGAAAGGAAGAAGAAAGCCTGTGAGAAGCGGTGAGACAAAGATCAGATTGTTAAAGAGAATAGATAGATACATTGATTAGAGATCTGGACGGACGTTGGACGGAGGCGGCGGCGACTCGGAGGCGTTAGAGGCGACTCGGAGGCGGCGGCGGCGAGTTGGAGGTCGAAGGGGAGCTATTGGGGTTGGGGGGGGGGAGAAAGGAGATAGATTTGGGGGGGGGGGGAAGCCCGGTGAACTCAAAACACCTTTTTGGTGTTTTGAGAAAACCGTGTTTTTTAAAGCTTTTTGATAGGTCAGGCCAAAAAAAAACCCCATCTCCCAAACACTTTTTTTTCTTTTTTTTTGAAAAAAACGGTTTTCGAAAAAAAAATGGAAACACCAAAAACGCTCCGGTTGCCAAACGCTTCCTTCGCTATTGTGATCCATTTTAGTGTTTGAGAATAACGTGAATTTTAACTATTTTCTTCATAAATAGAAAGATTAATTTTTAATCCTTCTAAAAAAGAGTATTTGTAAACCCCTCATTTTGAGAGGTTAAACTCATTTTAATCTCTCTAGAAGGATTAGCTTAACCCTTCAGCATATTTTACATTTGGCAAATTATATAGGGTTAACTTACTTTAACCCTTATATAGATTTTTTGTATTTGGCAGGTTAAGAAAGGATTAAGTCTCTTTAACCCCTCACTTAATCCGTCGTCAAAAAGCACCAAAAAGAAAAGTGAGAAAGCAAACAAGAAATACTTTCCCTACTTTAATTACAAATCTTGCGCACCTGCTGATCCTTACAAATCTTGATTGCAAGGAAAGTTAAGGCTTCAAAATTGTACATTTCCTATTCACATTCTCTTGATGCTTAATTCCTAATTCTTATCTATATCAGTATTATTCACGTAATTGGAATGTTTAGCTGTTCATCAAATCCTGACTACCACACATCCAGGCCTTTGATGAATATTGATGTAGAGAAGTCAATTCATAAGTGCCGAAATCAAAAGAAAAGAAAGGCTAAACTAAATAGCACTCACTACCATCTCTTTGTAGCTCAGCTCATTTGATAGCTCATTTTATTAAATGAGCCGGCTCCTTATAACCGTCAAACCTGACACCTTATCATACATGTCTACCTTAGGCATTGCAACATCCTAGCAGTGTTCTCACACATGCATATAGACCTAAAAGCACATAATCAATTAAAACTCACCACGATATAACAACGCTTGAGTAGCACGCACAATCTTAGGTAAATCTTTATGATTAGAAACCCCACCTGAATTAAGAAAACCATGATAGAATTCAAAAGCAAAGACCGGAATCTGCTGTATGAAGAATTTAATTTTCCATATCAAACTAAAAGTACATGGGGACCATCACTCGACATTCATAATTCCCACAAGGTAATAAGATAACAGTAATGGCACTACAATTCAGTTTTGCATCAAAAATCACAAGATAAAGAGAGATACCAAAGCTCAGACTTCATGGCCAAATGCTTAGATTCCAAACCCAAAGACACCTCGTATCCTTTGAAAGATCAGATCTCTCCAACCCCGCTCTGTGTTCTCAACAACTGTCGAGTTCCCATACCTACACAAATAATGCCAACAAACACTTAAAATCAAACAAAAAAAAGGAAGAATACAAAATAATAATAATAATAGTAATAGAAAAGATTTTTTGGACATCGATCCTTAATGTATTTAGCTATTGAGCCTCAAAGTTTATGTTTTCTCTACTGATCTCTCTCAATATTTGATATTTCAATTTAGTCATTCAAATCCTGTAAATGACACTATTAATTACTCTAGCTAGCTACTATCTCAAATGTGGGATACCATTAAGCTTAACATCTTAATTAGCAATTTGAATTATATATCTCTACTCAATTTAATTATCTAAACCTATACTTAAAATACAATATTGATTTTAACTGCAATTTAAATATGTTTTCTAACCAATTCCACTCTATAACTGAACATCCTAAACTGTATAATTTAAACCAAAAATCCAACCCATACTTTCCCATTTATATAGAGACGTTTGGGGTATACCTAGAGAAAATTTGATCAAACCTATGGTCTTGAGATCCGTAATAGCAATATCAGAGATTTGAGGGACTAATATATTGAAATAGTAAAGCCATATCGAACAATTACATATCATTTCCGATTTATTATCAAAATAGAAAATTACCGATCTTCTTCGGGCACGTTCGTCTGAGTTAGTTTTATGATTGTAACTCCAGGCTCTGGTTCATCAAATACAATTCTTACCTGCAAGATTATAACATTGTTGTCAAAACTAACCCAACAAGTCAACATTCTACTTCTAGTCTAAGATTATAAACATTTTTGTAGCTTAGTCAATTACTTACAGTTGAATGAATTCCATCAGCCCAGCTCCCAAACCTCCATTTCTGCACAATAAGCTTCCCCTCCTGCAACTCCTCGTTCATCCCTGTCACCGACCCATCAAAGAGACTAAACTGCCCTCCAACCTCCTTGCTAATCCTTGCATTGCTCTGCGTGAAACCCTTCCATCTATTCTCATCCATTAAAATCTCATACATATCCTTTGCTCTGCAACTGAACTTCTCTGTCACTGTTATCGTTTTAAACCCCTCCTTCTCCTTCTCTTTCTTCTTCTTCTCCACTGATTTTGCTGCGGGAGCTGCCGGAGCTGCTGCTGTGGCGGCTGCTGCTGCCTTCGGCTTCTTCACTTCAAGTTCATCCTTCGCAGGACCACCCTTTGCCATTGCCTGAACATAAGTCCTAACCTTCTCCAAAATCACCGGATTGCCCTTGGCAATGAAGGCGTCTTTAACCCTCTTACCTACAGTTGGAAACAAACCAAATGATTAACAAATGGTTTGTAAATGTTCATCTAACTGTTCTATTATATTTGGTTTAATAGGTCATTTAACAGTAAACAAAAAAAGATTTGTATTTAGTTTATAGCGAATAGAACTAGACTCTATATATATATATATATATATATATATATATATATATATATATATATATATATATATATATATTCAGCTTGTTTGCTTATCAAATATTTGTTTAAAGATTATTAGCTTGTTTGCTAATCAAACATTTGTTTAAAGATTATTAGCTTGTTTGCTAATCAAACATTTGTTTAAAGATTAATAGCTTGACTTGTTTTATTACACACATGATTTATGCTTGTAGCCCACTTATATTTTGTACTGAAATTGCATACTGATTTGGAAAGACTTAAAAGTCTCAAATCAGTGTTAATAATTATTTAAACAATTTATACAATAATAATTTTCAATTATGAATTCCAATGCCATTAAAAACCCATTTTTTAGATAGCAGTCCTTTAACCAAATAAAATATATTCTAATTTAAATTAAATAGTGTAGTATTTATAAAGCAGCACTTTTGAAAATCATTCCTGCTTGAACCCAAATTCGAATAAATTAAGAGAAACTTATTCGAACTCGGATTCAAAGATTTTAAACAAATACAAAAATATTCATTCAATTGGATTCAAGTGCAGCCAAATTTCAAAATATGAACATCTCAGTATTTGATAAAATTACTCACCAACTGGCCCATCATCATCTCGAATCAAAACCCGAACCTCGGGATCCTCATCGGCATTCTCATCAGCAATGTAAGGGATCTCAACAGATCCAGCAATCTTGACCCCCTCCGACACAACCTCCGCCTCAAACGACAGCGACATCGAGAGCTCATACCCAGGAATAACCTTCCCCTTTCTCACATTAACGTACGCCTCGCCATCGAGCTTGTCTAGGGTTTTGGTCGCGATCTTGAGTCCGCCGCCGGATTCAGCGTCGAGGATTGGGAGATTCGAGAGGAGAGAGGAGAGGAGAGATCGAGACCACTCGAGGCAATCGCGCTCGGCCCAGTGCCAGTTGTGGACGTTCGCGCCGTCGGGGCGGTCCTCGACGATCCATCGCTTGTCGCCCTCGCCGTATTTCGCCATTAGGGTTAGGGTTTTGAGATTTGGGGTAGAAAAAGGCGAGAACTTTGGTGAGATTGGGATTTGGAGAAGAGAGATTATAAAGAGAGGAAACGGAAGGAGAGAGGTTCTGGAGGGTTCGGAATGAAAAGAAGGATCTGGAAGGTTGTGGGCGTTTTGGTCAGAGAGGTTAGGGTTTGGCTGCTCAACCCTTTCGCTTCAAGCAGCTTCTTTTGGATATTTAGATACTGGTCCCTTACATCTTTCAGAATTGGGTATGCGCCCCTTAATCAATGAAATTGATGGTAGGTCCCTTATGGGTTCTTGCAAGTTAGTCCCTCGATTACTTCAGTTAAACATTAAAAGTGTAAAATTATGGTTTGGGTTATTTTCTTAATCTAACACAATCAAATACTATGAAAAAAAAAACACCGATGAGAGATGGGTTAGGGGAAAAGTTTACCCTTAGAGGAGGTCATGGTATGAGTATTTGGTCTTTTTATTTACGGTCAATTGCGAATAGAATTTCTGTAGTATCTCCCAATTGCAAATAGATTCTTTATTATTTTATTTTTGCAAATAGATCCCTGAGTGACTTTTTTTTTACTCTTAAAATGGTAAAAATAAAGTTTGAGGAGGCGGATAGACCCCCATAGTTCTATTGGTAAGGATAGATCCTTAATTACTATTTTTTTTTACTATTAAAAGAGTCGATAAAGTTTACTAAGGGAGTATATTCGCACCTTGGCGAATACTAGATAGGATCTCTTCGCCATAAATAGGATTACAATTTGTCTATTCGCAATTAGGTGATACTACAGTGGGTCTATTCGCAATTAACACCTTTTATTTATAAGTTTTGAGTTCAAATATGTTAAGAAACAGGCTGGTTAAAACTTAAATGAGGGACATAGCCAAAATCCCAATAGAAAAGTTAGATTTGAGATAAGATTCCCCTCAAATCTAACATCACCTAGCTAGAGAGACTAAATTAGAAGAACTCTAAGATATGAGGGACCTATAAGCTATTTCAATGATTTGAGTATCTAATATTAAGTTATGAAAGATTTAAGGGACCAATGCTTAAAAAGTCTTTTTTCCCCCTTTTTGGAGAACTCTTTATTAAGTTTAATTTTGGAGTACCACATGAATTCTGGACTAATTCACATAAAACTTTACTGAAGTTCAAAAGTTACCGAAACCAGAAATTGAGGGAGTGCTTTGCAACCATGGTATCTACACCATCATGGTGTTTTTATGCTCAAATACATACACATAAAATTATAAAACACAATATTATAACAGGTATATGTAATATTTAATATTATAACAAGTATAATTTATTAACAATACAATGTTTAATATATTTTATTATATTAAATTGTATTATATTAGATCGCATGGTTCTCTCTCGCTTTCACATGATATCAGATCGCTTAACTATGTCGTTAGTTGATGATCCCTGCTATAACAAAATTGTGGCGGTGCAAACTAGACTAAACCCTAAAGGATCAAGATAAGTTATTAGCTTTTCTTTTCTTTTCTTTTTCTTTTTCCCTTTTTTTATTTTTTGTTATTTTATTTTTTTTGGTTGATTCAAGGAAATCCTTGACAAGACATGAGGATCCTCAAGTTGAAGCCCGAGTTCAATCCCTGGCCACCTTCATTTCCCACGTTTTAGGTTAGATAGACGGGATTCGAACCAGGGAACTATTTTTAGTTGAGTTACGCAAATGTTGACCGAACAATTCCATGTTCCACGACCAAGTCCACCATCCCATGAACCCAAAATGATTATTCTTTGCTATGATTTTTCATTTGATTGACGAGCTATAGTCTCTCGTGTTCATAGGAAAAATTAATCCCCTCGAATCATAGGCCTTGCTACCGACATCATGGCATCACCGCCGACATGGCTTCATCGTCGGCAAAATATGTGGTCGACATGGCGTAATCGCCACTGGTCATTTCAAGTGTAAGGCTTTGGCTTTGCTTTAGATGTTGTAAGTTACGACTGTGTTATAATTGCTGGTGTTTGTTTTGAGGTATCGTGTTATATTGGACTTTTGTTAGGTTAATTATAATTAGGGTGCATTCAGTAACTTCAAAATAGACTTGAATTTAGTGATGGTCATATGCCTATCAGGCTATGTAACAAGATCCGAAACAGACTTGAATTTAGTGATGGTCATGTTGGCATTGATGTAGTTGAGAGCGATGCGAACAAGTTCGGGTGTAAGAGGTTAATTGTTGGCCCTGAGCCTCATTCTTTTTTTGAGGTAAAAAACAGGGTGAGGTACCCTGTTCATTCATTAGAAACCATGGAATTTACAGTAGAAGTCCAAATTGGAAAATAAGACAGAAGCAAACTAAAAACCCCCAATTTGGAAGAGATTTGGGAGAGGACCTAGTCGTCACCAAAAACTCAACAAAAAGGGGGTTGTGGTTGAAAACATACAGACAAAAGAACGTTACAAACAGTACAAATAGAATTTCCCCTCGAGAACATACAGGGACAAATAAACAGACTAATGAAACCTGAGAGGCTGAAAGCTGATGAAGTAAGTAGGCAAAAGGGGGAGATGAGATATGTTGTAGAAAGAGTAGAAGTTGGAGAGTCTACCCCCATTGTTGATGATGTTGTAGAAAGAGTGAACTGAGAAAATACCAGATTGATGCCACGGCCTTTGGATAGAGTCCGTGGTAGCGGGGTTCGGCACGCTGACAGAGGCAAGGAAGTTGTAGAGGGCTGAGAGTTCGGTTCTTTCCTCAATGGATGAACCTCTTCTCACGAGAGGATGCCAATTCCAGGTATTGTTGAGGAAAAAGCCTTGAGATATGATGCTGGAATTGGTGCTGAATGCCAGGCTGAAAGCTTTTGAGAAGAGGGTAGCCAGGAAGTTGGGAAGAGGCCCTGAGCCTTATTCTCTTGGCAATTAATGACAACTAGTTTCAGCCCTGTACGATGCACATATTTGTTTTAAGAGGATAAGCTTTAGGAAAAATTATAACGGAAGGGAACTGTTAGTACTATTTTATATAATATGAATTGTACAAATCACAATTATGTGCAACCAAACCAAAATAAGGCAAGATTGGTCCCCTAATAGAGAAAAGCAAAAAATGAGAACTCGTTGAAAGGTGACTCATAACTACTTCATCATGGAGAACACTCCAATTCATATTCAAAATGCAATAGTTGATGGTTAATATAGAGCAAGGCTCCTATAAACTTAAGTGTATAGAGCATAGTTATACACCAACTTTTCTATCCATTGATGTTGTCTTGGGATCCGTGAAAGATATAAAGCTTATTTTGAGATTTGTGCATCTCTTGATTTCACGGATCCTAATTCAACATCAATGGATACAAAAGTTGGTGTATCTATTCCCTATAAACTTAAGTTTATAGAAGCCTTGCTCGGTTAATATATCCCAATATCATACTTTACAATATCTATTTTGTATCTCAAAATTCGTTCCACTGTTCCTGCAACTAATGACATTTAGTTTTGATGAATAACTAGAAATATATCCCAATAAATATATTACTTACGGTAATATAAAACTTTGTCTGCTTAATCAAAGTCATTTCTCATTACGCAACATTAATAAACTTTCTCATTAAATAGCCATTAACTTTTGAAAACTATAACATTTTTGTGAATATGAAGATCAGTGAGATATAAAACATAAATACTCAAATCATTTTCTTCAAATAAAAGGTTACAATTGAATGTCAAATTAAGGTGGTGCTTGTTTGCATGCAAGTGAATGATGAAAGTGAGAAAGTTGCTTGTAGTTAACAATTTAGCCGTTTGTTTGCATGTAAGTAGTTATGAAAGTGAAATGCAAGACTGTTGTCATATATAATATAATGCAATATTGATTTTTCCTAAAAAAGTGGTGAAGTCAAATGAAAGTGACAAAAATATTAACCATTATAAATTAAAAGATTAGCTAACTAACAATAATCTCCTTAAAATATCTATAACATGCAACAGAGAAAAAAGAAAACACAATTTCATTAAAAAATATCTATAACATGCAACAGAGGAAAAAAGAAAACACAATTTCATTTAAAAATATCTATAACATGCAACAGAGAAAAAAAGAAAACACAATTTCATTTATTGTTAGTAAGCCAAAATTCAGTTTTGTTCTAGTAATTCATTAATATTGAATAGAAAAACATTTTATCCCCTGTGAGGTTTTTTCAGGTTGCGTGAGGTTTTGTTTAGAGCAAGTCCAGCAAGCTCCCAATTGAGAGTCCTAGTCAGCAAGCTCTCAAGAGCTCTCAAGCATTTTGGAATAAAAAATTAAAAAAATAAGCCTTGGGAGGCCCTCCTTATTTTATGGAGCTCCAACAAGCTCATAGTTAGGAGCTCCAACAATATCAATAAAAACCCCTCTTCTATTTTTATTTTTTTACCCATTACTTTCAATTATATTTAAATATCTTTTATTTCATTTCTAACCGTTGGATACGGCCTTGAGGGGCGCACATGGTCTTGAGGTAACCCGCGGTCTTCGAGGTAACCCGCGGTCTTCGAGGTAACCCGCGGTCTTCGAGGTAACCCGCGGTCTTCGAGGTAACCCGGGGTCTTCGAGATAACCCGCGGTCTTCGAGGTTGGGCACAAAGTTCGAGGTATCGCAAACATTGACCGTTAACCGACTGATTCCTATAAAATTCGATGCCTTCTCACCTCAACCCATCATCTCCCAAAACAAAATGTCTAGCTCATCTAGCTCTAGCGATGATGAAATGATGAAGACATTCTTTCTTATGGGAGCTGCTATCGTCGAGGAAGAAGAACAAGAGAAAGGTTCAACTTCAGTTCAACACAAAAGACGTATCGTGCTCCATCGAAACCGACTGGAAGGTCACAACCGGTTGTTCCAAGATTATTTTGCTGACGCACCAACCTATCCTCTTCATTATTTTCGTCGAAGATTCAGAATGACGCGTTTGTTATTCCTTCGAATCCACAACGCAGTTGTCGAACATGACAAGTACTTCGTCCAAAAGAGGAATGGTGCTGGACAGTTGGGACTATCTAGCCTTCAAAAGATTACTGCAGCTATGCGGATGCTCGCATATGGAGCATCCGCTAACTCCGTTGACGACTACGTTCGGATCGGTAAAAGTACATCGCTTGAGTGCGTGAAGAGGTTCGTTCGATCGATTATCAACATCTTTGGGAAGGAATACCTTCGTTCACCAACCAATGAAGACGTTGCACGCCTGCTTGAGGAAGGTTCACAACGAGGTTTTCCTGGTATGCTTGGGAGCATCGACTGCATGCACTGGACATGGAAGAACTGTCCAACCGCCTGGCAAGGTATGTATACTGGGCATTTTCATGAACCTACAATTATTTTGGAGGCCGTAGCTAGCAAAGATCTTTGGATATGGCATGCCTTCTTTGGACTGCCGGGGTCCCATAATGACCTCAATGTTCTACATCGTTCACCGATTTTCGCACAACTTGCGGAGGGAAGAGCTTCACCGTGCAACTATACTGTCAATTGCCACGAGTACAATATGGGATACTATCTCGCCGACGGGATTTACCCAGAGTGGTCCACATTAATGAAGACTATTCCAGCACCTCGAGGAAACAAGCATAAGTACTTTGCTCAACAACAAGAGAGCGCAAGAAAAGATGTTGAGCGAGCTTTTGGCATGTTGCAAGCTCGATTTGGATTGTTCGTGGACTAGGATGTTTCTGGAAACCTAGTGTGCTGAAAGACATCATGATAGCTTGCATCATAATGCATAACATGATCGTTGAAGATGAACGAGATTGTCAATTGGACAACAACTTCGACTTTATTGATTCGATACCAGTCGTTGAACCTTCTTATGTGAAGACGGTGCCTTTAACTGAGTTCATCTAAAATCATCATCGGATCAGGAACACACAAACACACAAATCACTAAAGAATGATTTGATTGAGCATTTGTGGCAGCTCAAGGGATCCATCGATGAGGATTAAGTTTCTTTATGTCTAATGTAATTTCAGCAAAGAAGTTTGAGTTGTTGTACTACGCCAATTTCATTTTCAGTAAAGTAGTTGTTTTCATTCAATGTGAAAATTTTCAACTTCAAGTACAATCATAAATCTAATACAATATAATATATGATAATTAGGAAGAACCCTTAGACATCCACCTCTCCAATATCTCTGTCTGACGCATTTCAAAGTATTGTCGTTGAACTGAATTGAGTGTTGAGAGATCCGTCTTCATGATATCGTCATCTTGTTTCTTCTGTTTCATTTCCATTTTTTGATTGGTGGTTTGCTTCATCCAAGCGAAAGCCTCTCCCATGATGGACTTAGAAGATTCAGAGCTTTCCACCTTTTGTTTCCTCTTGAGCTTTGCCGCTTTCCTCCCTTCAGCCTTGCTATAACATCATCCGAGTCGGTGTTCAACTTCGATGGGGTGATCTTCTTCTACGATATGCGTATAGAACGGCGGGTATAAGGTCGATCCTTCACCGTTAAGGAGTTGCGAATAAAAGTTTTGGGAGGGATCCATGAGATTTGTAATTTGATAGGAAAATATAGAGTTTTTTATGAGGGAGTTGTGTGGAATGATTTGTGTAGTGAATTGAGAATTTATAGAAAATTTTTCTTGTACAACGGCTAATTTTTCTTGTTGAGCGGCTAATTTTTAGTGTTCAACGGCTAATTTTTAGTGTTCAACGGCTAATTTTTAGTGTTCAACGGCTAATTTTTAGTGTTCAACGGCTAATTTTTACTATACAACGGCTAATTTTTACTATACAACGGCTAATTTTTACTATACAACGGCTAATTTTTAGTGTTCAACGGCTAATTTTTCTTGTTGAGCGGCTAATTTTTCTTGTTGAGCGGCTAATTTTTACTATACAACGGCTAATTTTTCTTGTTGAGCGGCTAATTTTTAGTGTTCAACGGCTAATTTTTCTTGTTGAGCGGCTAATTTTTCTTGTTGAGCGGCTAATTTTTACTATACAACGGCTAATTTTTCTTGTTGAGCGGCTAATTTTTACTATACAACGGCTAATTTTTACTATACAACGGCTAATTTTTACTATACAACGGCTAATTTTTACTATACAACGGCTAATTTTTCTTGTTGAGCGGCTAATTTTTCTTGTTGAGCGGCTAATTTTTACTATACAACGGCTAATTTTTACTATACAACGGCTAATTTTTACTATACAACGGCTAATTTTTCTTGTTGAGCGGCTAATTTTTACTATACAACGGCTAATTTTTAGTGTTCAACGGCTAATTTTTACTATACAACGGCTAATTTTTACTATACAACGGCTAATTTTTCTTGTTGAGCGGCTAATTTTTACTATACAACGGCTAATTTTTACTATACAACGGCTAATTTTTCTTGTTGAGCGGCTAATTTTTAGTGTTCAACGGCTAATTTTTAGTGTTCAACGGCTAATTTTTCTTGTTGAGCGGCTAATTTTTAGTGTTCAACGGCTAATTTTTAGTGTTCAACGGCTAATTTTTCTTGTTGAGCGGCTAATTTTTAGTGTTCAACGGCTAATTTTTAGTGTTCAACGGCTAATTTTTACTATACAACGGCTAATTTTTACTATACAACGGCTAATTTTTAGTGTTCAACGGCTAATTTTTCTTGTTGAGCGGCTAATTTTTAGTGTTCAACGGCTAATTTTTACTATACAACGGCTAATTTTTCTTGTTGAGCGGCTAATTTTTAGTGTTCAACGGCTAATTTTTACTATACAACGGCTAATTTTTCTTGTTGAGCGGCTAATTTTTACTATACAACGGCTAATTTTTCTTGTTGAGCGGCTAATTTTTAGTGTTCAACGGCTAATTTTTCTTGTTGAGCGGCTAATTTTTACTATACAACGGCTAATTTTTCTTGTTGAGCGGCTAATTTTTAGTGTTCAACGGCTAATTTTTCTTGTTGAGCGGCTAATTTTTCTTGTTGAGCGGCTAATTTTTCTTGTTTAGCGGCTAATTATAATTAGGGTGCATTCAGTAACTTCAAAATAGACTTGAATTTAGTGATGGTCATATGCCTATCAGGCTATGTAACAAGATCCGAAACAGACTTGAATTTAGTGATGGTCATGTTGGCATTGATGTAGTTGAGAGCGATGCGAACAAGTTCGGGTATAAGAGGGTAATTGTTGGCCCTGAGCCTCATTCTTTTTTTGAGGTAAAAAACAGGGTGAGGTACCCTGTTCATTCATTAGAAACCATGGAATTTACAGTAGAAGTCCAAATTGGAAAATAAGACAGAAGCAAACTAAAAACCCCCAATTTGGAAGAGATTTGGGAGAGGACCTAGTCGTCACCAAAAACTCAACAAAAAAGGGGTTGTGGTTGAAAACATACAGACAAAAGAACGTTACAAACAGTACAAATAGAATTTCCCCTCGAGAACATACAGGGACAAATAAACAGACTAATGAAACCTGAGAGGCTGAAAGCTGATGAAGTAAGTAGGCAAAAGGGGGAGATGAGATATGTTGTAGAAAGAGTAGAAGTTGGAGAGTCTACCCCCATTGTTGATGATGTTGTAGAAAGAGTGAACTGAGAAAATACCAGATTGATGCCACGGCCTTTGGATAGAGTCCGTGGTAGCGGGGTTCGGCACGCTGACAGAGGCAAGGAAGTTGTAGAGGGCTGAGAGTTCGGTTCTTTCCTCAATGGATGAACCTCTTCTCAAGAGAGGATGCCAATTCCATGTATTGTTGAGGAAAAAGCCTTGAGATATGATGCTGGAATTGGTGCTGAATGCCAGGCTGAAAGCTTTTGAGAAGAGGGTAGCCAGGAAGTTGGGAAGAGGCCCTGAGCCTTATTCTCTCTTGGCAATTAATGACAACTAGTTTCAGCCCTGTACGATGCACATATTTGTTTTAAGAGGATAAGCTTTAGGAAAAATTATAACGGAAGGGAACTGTTAGTACTATTTTATATAATATGAATTGTACAAATCACAATTATGTGCAACCAAACCAAAATAAGGCAAGATTGGTCCCCTAATAGAGAAAAGCAAAAAATGAGAACTCGTTGAAAGGTGACTCATAACTACTTCATCATGGAGAACACTCCAATTCATATTCAAAATGCAATAGTTGATGGTTAATATAGAGCAAGGCTCCTATAAACTTAAGTGTATAGAGCATAGTTATACACCAACTTTTCTATCCATTGATGTTGTCTTGGGATCCGTGAAAGATATAAAGCTTATTTTGAGATTTGTGCATCTCTTGATTTCACGGATCCTAATTCAACATCAATGGATACAAAAGTTGGTGTATTCTATTCCCTATAAACTTAAGTTAATAGAAGCCTTGCTCGGTTAATATATCCCAATATCATACTTTACAATATCTATTTTGTATCTCAAAATTCGTTCCACTGTTCCTGCAACTAATGACATTTAGTTTTGATGAATAACTAGAAATATATCCCAATAAATATATTACTTACGGTAATATAAAACTTTGTCTGCTTAATCAAAGTCATTTCTCATTACGCAACATTAATAAACTTTCTCATTAAATAGCCATTAACTTTTGAAAACTATAACATTTTTGTGAATATGAAGATCAGTGAGATATAAAACATAAATACTCAAATCATTTTCTTCAAATAAAAGGTTACAATTGAATGTCAAATTAAGGTGGTGCTTGTTTGCATGCAAGTGAATGATGAAAGTGAGAAAGTTGCTTGTATTTAACAATTTAGCCGTTTGTTTGCATGTAAGTAGTTATGAAAGTGAAATGCAAGACTGTTGTCATATATAATATAATGCAATATTGATTTTTCCTAAAAAAGTGGTGAAGTCAAATGAAAGTGACAAAAATATTAACCATTATAAATTAAAAGATTAGCTAACTAACAATAATCTCCTTAAAATATCTATAACATGCAACAGAGGAAAAAAAGAAAACACAATTTCATTAAAAAATATCTATAACATGCAACAGAGAAAAAAAAGAAAACACAATTTCATTTATTGTTAGTAAGCCAAAATTCAGTTTTGTTCTAGTAATTCATTAATATTGAATAGAAAAACATTTTATCCCCCTGTGAGGTTTTTTCAGGTTGCGTGAGGTTTTGTTTAGAGCAAGTCCAGCAAGCTCCCAATTGAGAGTCCTAGTCAGCAAGCTCTCAAGAGCTCTCAAGCATTTTGGAATAAAAAATTAAAAAAATAAGCCTTGGGAGGCCCTCCTTATTTTATGGAGCTCAACAAGCTCATAGTTAGGAGCTCCAACAATATCAATAAAAACCCCTCTTCTATTTTTATTTTTTTACCCATTACTTTCAATTATATTTAAATATCTTTTATTTCATTTCTAACCGTTGGATACGGCCTTCGAGGGAGCGCACATGGTCTTGAGGTAACCGCGGTCTTTGAGCTTAACGCACACGGTCTTTGAGGTAACCCGCGGTCTTCGAGGGAACGCATACGCCTTCGAGGTAACCCGTGGTCTTGAGATAACCCGCGGTCTTGAGGTTGGGCACAAAGTTCGAGGTATCGCAAACATTGACCGTTAACCGTGATTCCTATAAAATTCGATGCCTTCTCACCTCAACCCATCATCTCCCAAAACAAAATGTCTAGCTCATCTAGCTCTAGCGATGATGAAATGATGAAGACATTCTTTCTTATGGGAGCCGCTATCGTCGAGGAAGAAGAACAAGAGAAAGGTTCAACTTCATTCAACACAAAAGACGATCGTGCTCCATCGAAACCGACTAGAAGGTCACAACCGGTTGTTCCAAGATTATTTTGCTGACGCACCAACCTATCCTCTTCATTATTTTCGTCAAAGATTCAGAATGACGCGTTTGTTATTCCTTCGAATCCACAACGCAGTTGTCGAACATGACAAGTACCGTCCAAAAGAGGAATGATCTTTGGGCGGTTGGGACTATCTAGCCTTCAAAAGATTACTGCAGCTATGCGGATGCTCGCATATGGAGCATCCGCTAACTCCGCTGACGACTCACGCTCGATCGGTAAAAGTACGTCGCTTGAGTGCGTGAAGAGGTTCGTTCGATCGATTATCAACATCTTTGGGAAGGAATACCTTCGTTCACCAACCAATGAAGACGTTGCACGCCTGCTTGAGGAAGGTTCACAACGAGGTTTTCCTGGTATGCTTGGGAGCATCGACTGCATGCACTGGACATGGAAGAACTGTCCAACCGCCTGGCAAGGTATGTATACTGGGCATTTTCATGAACCTACAATTATTTTGGAGGCCGTAGCTAGCAAAGATCTTTGGATATGGCATGCCTTCTTTGGACTGCCAGGGTCCCATAATGACCTCAATGTTCTACATCGTTCACCGGTTTTCGCACAACTTGCAGAGGGAAGAGCTTCAGTGCAACTATCTTGTCAATTGCCACGAGTACAATATGGGATACTATCTGCAACGGATTTACCCGAGTGGTCCACATTAATGAAGACTATTCCGACTCGAGGAAACAAGCATAAGTACTTTGCTCAACAACAAGAGAGCGCAAGAAAAGATGTTGGCGAGCTTTTGTGTTGCAAGCTCGATTTGGATTGTTCGTGGACTAGGATGTTTCAAACCTAGTGTGTTTGAAAGACATCATGATAGCTTGCATCATAATGCATAACATGATCGTTGAAGATGAACGAGATTGTCAATTGGACAACAACTTCGACTTTATTGATTCGATACGGTCGTTGAACCTTCTTATGTGAAGACGGTGCCTTTAAGCGAGTTCATCTAAAATCATCATCGGATCGGGAACACATAAACACACAAATCACTAAAGAATGATTTGATTGAGCATGTGGCGTCCAAGGGATCCATCGATGAGGATTAAGTTTCTTTATGTCTAATGTAATTTCAACAAAAGAAGTTTGAGTTGTTGTACTCGCCAATTTCATTTTCGATGAAGTAGTTGTTTTCATTTAATGTGAAAATTTTCAACTTCAAGTACAATCATAAATCTAATACAATATAATATATGATAATTAGGAAGAACCCTTAGACATCCACCTCTCCAATATCTCGCCTAGCATTTCAAAGTATTGTCGTTGAACTGAATTGAGTGTTGAGAGATCCGTCTTCATGATATCGTCATCTTGTTTCTTCTGTTTCATTTCCATTTTTTGATTGGTGGTTTGCTTCATCCAAGCGAAAGCCTCTCCCATGATGGACTTAGAAGATTCAGAGTTTTCCACCTTTTATTTCCTCTTGAGCTTTGCCGCTTTCCTCCCTTCAGGCCTTGCTATAACATCATCCGAGTCAGTGTTCAACTCGATGGGGGTCGCTGGCATGGAATTGTTTGGTGAGGAATCAGAGTTTGTGGTTCTTCTCGGCTATGATCGAATCTTATTGTAAGTTTCCATTTGTTGGATCCACTTTTGATGATGACGCAACTCAACCCAGCAATGGTCAAACATGAATGACTTACCATAAAGAGATTGGTATAATTCTTTTACTTCTGCAGTCTACACAAGAGTTAAATTTAGAATAATTAAACATAATTAAACATATATATTCCTCTCACTGCATGCTATGGTGTTTACATAAAATATATAAGTTAAATATTTACCGTCAATAATTCCCGTACGGATCTTTGTCTTCCTTCAATCTGAAAGCAACGCATGAAACTTGTTGACCGACATTGAATCGTTGACCAACGATGCATCATTTGGTTTGGTGTCTTTCGTTGGATCGGTGGTATTGGATAAAGTAGTCATTAGCTCGTGCCAAAACTTATCTTTGTGTTGCCTCATTGCCTTGGATGGCGTCTTGGCTCGTGATAGCGGACACAAGAAGTTTATCCTCGTGGGCAGTCAATTTTCGGACCGCGTGTAAGCCTTCTTCTTCTTTGTGGTCTGTGTTTCTTGGGATGACACTTGTTGTGTTGCCGATTGCGAGAACTCGATGGGGTGATCTTCTTCTACGATGTCTGTATAGAACGGCGGGTATAAGGTCGATCCTTCACCGTTAAGGAGTTGCGAATAAAAGTTTTGGGAGGGATCCATGAGATTTGTAATTTGATAGGAAAATATAGAGTTTTTTTTATGAGGGAGTTGTGTGGAATGATTTGTGTAGTGAATTGAGAATTTATAGAAAATTTTTTACTGTACAACGGCTAATTTTTGACTGTTCAACAGCTAATTTTTCACTGTTGAACGGCTAATTTTTTAGTGTTCAACGGCTAATTTTTTACTATACAACGGCTAATTTTTTCTTGTTTAGCTTAATTTCTAAACTCAACGGCTCATTTTAAACACCGATGGGGTCTTGGTCACAGGTTTAAGTATAGGGTTTTTGAAAAAATAATTTTTAATAAATGGGAGCTCGCTCCACAAATTTGTGGAGCGCTTGAGACTCGTGGCACGAACTCCCAAAAGGTGCCACGCCGACTTCTGCGCTCCTTAGGAGCTTCGGACCGCAAGCACAAGCTCCCACCGCCCGCGTGGGCATTGAGAGCGGGCGGTGGGAGCTTGTTGCCCTCTAGGAGGCGACTACTTCACCGACAACAACATTAGTAGTATAACAGCTTTTAGATCTATGCCATTCACGGATTTTTAACAATTAACCTTGTAAATTTATTTAAGTAGACAAATATTGCCATTTTTAAAATATTGATTAGCAAATTTTCCTAAAGTTTTAACAGATAATAAAATCAGGTTTTTTATTCTGATTTTTTAGGCAATGGAAATATCTTTTATACAAAAATATTTGCTAACTAACAATAATCTCCTTAAAATATCTATAACATGTTACAGAGGAAAAAGAAAACACAATTTCATTAAAAAATATCTATAACATGCAACAGAGGAAAAAAGAAAACACAATTTCATTTAAAAATATCTATAACATGCAACAGAGAAAAAAAGAAAACACAATTTCATTTATTGTTAGTAAGCCAAAATTCAGTTTTGTTCTAGTAATTCATTAATATTGAATAGAAAAACATTTTATCCCTGTGAGGTTTTTTCAGTTATGTGAGGTTTTGTTTAGAGCAAGTCCAAAGAAGCTCCCAATTGAGAGTCCTAGTCAGCAAGCTCTCAAGAGCTCTCAAGCATTTTGGAATAAAAAATTAAAAAAATAAGCCTTGGGAGGCCCTCCTTATTTTATGGAGCTCCAACAAGCTCCTAGTTAGGAGCTCCAACAATATCAAAAAAAACCCCTCTTCTATTTTTATTTTTTTACCCATTACTTTCAATTATATTTAAATATCTTTTATTTCATTTCTAACCGTTGGATACGGCCTTCGAGGGAGCGCACATGGTCTTCGAGGTAACCCGCGGTCTTTGAGCGAACGCACACGGTCTTTGAGGTAATCCGCGGTCTTCGAGGGAACACCCGCGGTCTTCGAGGTAACCCGCGGTCTTCGAGGTTGGGCACAAAGTTCGAGGTATCGCAAATATTGACCGTTAACCGACTGATTCCTATAAAATTCGATGCCTTCTCACCTCAACCCATCATCTCCCAAAACAAAATGTCTAGCTCATCTAGCTCTAGCGATGATGAAATGATGAAGACATTCTTTCTTATGGGAGCTGCTGTCGTCGAGGAAGAAGAACAAGAGAAAGGTTCAACTTCAGTTCAACACAAAAGACGTATCGTGCTCCATCGAAACCGACTGGAAGGTCACAACCGGTTGTTCCAAGATTATTTTGCTGACGCACCAACCTATCCTCTTCATTATTTTCGTCGAAGATTCAGAATGACGCGTTTGTTATTCCTTCGAATCCACGACGCAGTCGTCGAACATGACAAGTACTTCGTCCAAAAGAGGAATGATGCTGGACAGTTGGGACTATCTAGCCTTCAAAAGATTATTGCAGCTATGCGGATGCTCGCATATGGAGCATCCGCTGACTCCGTTGACGACTACGTTCGGATCGGTAAAAGTACGTCGCTTGAGTGCGTGAAGAGGTTCGTTCGATCGATTATCAACATCTTTGGGAAGGAATACCTTCGTTCACCAACCAATGAAGACGCTGCACCGCTGAGGAAGGTTCACAACGAGGTTTTCCGGTATGCTTGGGAGCATCGACGCATGCACCGGACATGGAAGAACCGCCCAACCGCCGGCAAGGTATGTATCTTGGGCATTTTCATGAACCTACAATTATTTTGGAGGCCGTAGCTAACAAAGATCTTTGGATATGGCATGCCTTCTTTAGATTGCCGGGGTCCCATAATGACCTCAATGTTCTACATCGTTCACCGATTTTCGCACAACTTGCGGAGGGAAGAGCTTCACCGTGCAACTATCTTGTCAATTGCCACGAGTACAATATGGGATACTATCTCACGACGGGATTTACCCGAGTGGTCCACATTAATGAAGACTATTCCAGCACCTCGAGGAAACAAGCATAAGTACTTTGCTCAACAACAAGAGAGCAAGAAAAGATGTTGAGCGAGCTTTTGGCATGTTGCAAGCTCGATTTGGATTGTTCGTGGACTAGGATGTTTCGGAAACCTAGTGTCTTTGAAAGACATCATGATAGCTTGCATCGTAATGCATAACATGATCGTTGAAGATGAACGAGATTGTCAATTGGACAACAACTTCGAGTTTATTGATTCGATACCAGTCGTTGAACCTTCTTATGTGAAGACGGTGCCTTTAACTGAGTTCATCTAAAATCATCATCGGATCAGGAACACATAAACACACAAATCACTAAAGAATGATTTGATTGAGCATCTGTGGCAGCTCAAGGGATCCATCGATGAGGATTAAGTTTCTTTATGTCTAATGTAATTTCAGCAAAGAAGTTTGAGTTGTTGTACTACGCCAATTTCATTTTCAGTGAAGTAGTTGTTTTCATTTAATGTGAAAATTTTCAACTTCAAGTACAATCATAAATCTAATACAAGATAATATATGATAATTAGGAAGAACCCTTAGACATCCACCTCTCCAATATCTCTGCCTAACGCATTTCAAAGTATTGTCGTTGAACTGAATTGAGTGTTGAGAGATCCGTCTTCATGATATCGTCATCTTGTTTCTTCTGTTTCATTTCCATTTTTTGATTGGTGGTTTGCTTCATCCAAGCGAAAGCCTCTCCCATGATGGACTTAGAAGATTCAGAGCTTTCCACCTTTTGTTTCCTCTTGAGCTTTGCCGCTTTCCTCCCTTCAGGCCTTGCTATAACATCATTCGAGTCAGTGTTCAACTCGATGGGGGTCGCTGGCATGGAATTGTTTGGTGAGGAATCAGAGTTTGTGGTTCTTCTCGGCTGTGATCGAATCTTATTGTAAGTTTCCATTTGTTGGATCCACTTTTGATGATGACGCAACTCAACCTAGCAATGGTCAAACATGAATGACTTACCATAAAGAGATTGGTATAATTCTTTTACTTCTGCAGTCTACACAAGAGTTAAATTTAGAATAATTAAACATAATTAAACATATATATTCCTCTCACTGCATGCTATGGTGTTTACATAAAAATATATAAGTTAAATATTTACCTGGTCAATAATTCCCGTACCAGATCTGTCTTCCTTCAATCGAGCAGCAGCATGAGAACTTGTTGACCGACAGTTGAATCGTTGACCAACGATGCATCATTTGGTTTGGTGTGCGGCTCGTTGGATCGGTGGAGTATTGGATAAAGTAGTCATTAGCTCTGTGCCAAAACTTATCTTTGTGTTGCCTCGTACCTTGGATGGCGTCTTGGCTCGTGTTCAGCCAAGCAGACACAAGAAGTTTATCCTCGTGGACAGTCCAATTTTCGGACCGCGTGTAAGCCTTCTTCTTCTTTGTGGTCTGTGTTTCTTGGGATGACACTTGTTGTGTTGCCGACATGCAGAACTCGATGGGGTGATCTTCTTCTACGATATGCGTATAGAACGGCGGTATAAGGTCGATCCTTCACCGTTAAGGAGTTGCGAATAAAAGTTTTGGGAGGGATCCATGAGATTTGTAATTTGATAGGAAAATATAGAGTTTTTTTTATGAGGGAGTTGTGTGGAATGATTTGTGTAGTGAATTGAGAATTTATAGAAAATTTTTTACTGTACAACGGCTAATTTTTGACTGTTCAACAGCTAATTTTTTACTGTTGAACGGCTAATTTTTTAGTGTTCAACTGCTAATTTTTTACTATACAACGGCTAATTTTTTACTGTTTAACGGCTAATTTCTAAACTCAACGGCTCATTTTTAAACACCCGATGGGGTACTGAATTCTGGGTTTAAGTATAGGGTTTTTTTGGAAAAAATAATTTTTAATAAATGGGAGCTCTCAAGCTCCACAAATTTGTGGAGCGCTTGGGAGCTCCGCGGCACGAGCTCCCAAAAGGGTGCCACGCCGCCTTCCTCAAGCTCCTTAGGAGCTTGCGGGACCGCAAGCACAAGCTCCCACCGCCACGTGGGCATTGAGAGCGGGCGGTGGGAGCTTGTTGCCCCTGCTCTTAGGAGGCGACTACTTCACTGACAACAACATTAGTAGTATAACAGTTTTAGATCTATGCCATTCACGGATTTTTAACAATTAACCTTGTAAATTTATTTAAGTAGACAAATATTGCCATTTTTAAAATATTGATTAGCAAATTTTCCTAAAGTTTTAACAGATAATAAAATCAGGTTTTTTATTCTGATTTTTTAGGCAATGGAAATATCTTTTATACAAAAATATTTGCACTATCTCTTTTAATATTTCGCTATAAAGATATTTCTTTTAAATTTTGGCAGATATTAAATTTATGTTAGTTATACTACTCTATCTCCTTTAATATTTTATAACTTTTAAAAATTCAAGTTTTATTATTAATCCTACTTGAAAGATATTGTTTTAAAAATCTTATCAGAAAATAATAACCAGTTAAAAGACATTTATTTATTTAAATATTAAAAGTGATAATTTCCTTTTTTCACAACTCTAGTTGTTTTATTAGGCGGTGGATTAAAAAAGATAATTTTCTCTTCGTGTGATTTTTTAATAGAAATTACAGATAATTTTTTCTAAAATCCTTTCTAAAAGATCTTTTAAAATAATTTTAATATAAAATTTATTTTATTATATTTTAAATAACTACTTTATTAATGAAAGCAGAATGATGAAAAGTTGTCTCTAAACAGTAAATCCTTACTGTACCAATCACCTGTTATATCTCATTTTCAATTCCAACTAATTATAACAGTTTTGAAAATTTTGTTTAAAACCACTTCTCCCACTTACTGCTTCTCTAAGCCACGTACAAAAACTACTTCCCTTTGCAGTGTCATATGCTTCCCCAAATTCACAAAATAAGCCTCCAAAATTTTTTTTGAATGATCTTCCCAACATTTCCTCTCTCTCAAATCCCTAGATTTTCTTCAAAATTATGGCTTTTGTTGTTTTCTCTCCAATTACTGTATGGTTGATTATGATCAAGGTCCAAACAAAGTGGAACACACCGAATCCTTCCTCATGTTAGAAAAATTGTTAATAAATAACATTTGGAATAAACCTAGGTCTGCATGTAGCTATCTTGGAACTTTTTGACAATTTTTCATTTATCTTTGAAATTATTCCAAATGAGTACTAAACATTAATTGCAACATATTACGAAACCAAGCAAAAACTTTCCTTTCCTTTCCTTGAAGAATCATCCTCTCATCCTCTACCCCTTCTCAAAAGTCTTTTCCTTTTCTAAATATTCTTTTGATTTCATTATCTAAAACCTAATTTCCATCAAAATATAAGGGTTTTTCCTCATCTAAGTTTCATTCAAAATCGATTTTTTCGCATCCAACCTTTCAAAAATTTTAAATCATTTAAGTTTCTTTCAAAGCTGAATATTTCTAACCCAAATAGAGTATTTTTCATATCTAGATTTCTTCTCATCAAAAGAAAAATAACAAAATTTGCTTAATTCTTCTTACATTTCCTGTCAACTTTCTAAATTAGATAAGCCATGAAACACTTTCTCTTCTTACTTTTCGTGACAATTTTATCATTGTCTCATTAATTTTGAATCTTTATTTTTCTTTAATTGAGAGTTAATTAGTTTTCTATGTATCTTAATATGCATCAAAAGGAATTTCACATCATGACTTTGTTTTGATAAATTTTCTTATCAAAAGGAATTTTAGGTGTTTGAAGAAGCATTGTATTGTTTTCCTGAATTCATTATGATAAATTGTTGGTTTTTTTGTTTGGGGTTGTTTCTAAAAATTTGAAAGTTAAAAGGGAGTTTTGTGATAATCCTTATATTTATGAGGGAGTTTTCTGATATTTTGAAAGTTAAAGAGGGTTTCCTTAATCGTCCAAAGTTAAGGAGGGTTTTCAGATATTTATCCTTAAAATAATTTATAATTCTGATTTTCCTTTTTAGTAGATAGATTTTTAAGAAATATCTTTAATTTTCTGATATTTTGAAAGTTAAAGGGGTTTTCCTTAATCGTCTAAAGTTATAGGGCTTTTCTGATAATTATTCTTCAAAGTATTTTTAATTCTGCTTTTCCTTTTAGTAGTTAGCTTTTTAAAATATTTTAAACGTACTTGATATGGGCTTTAATATAGATTGTTTCTTTTATTAGGGATTACTATTGGGGAAAAAATCCCACTATCAAGAATATAAAAATATGCATACACATACATGTAACCATAACAGGTCCTTAAGTATCTAATTTACCTTTCTTTCGTGTTTCATAATAATATATTTTTCTCTTGGAAGGGACAACTGTTAGTGCTAAATGGGCAAAGCAGGCCAGAGCTAACTTTAAATGCTCAATCCATTGACATATGTATTAAAAATTAATCAAAATGTTAATTTGTATCCATGCTTTACATGGGATTATAGACTAGTAGAAATTAGAGAGAGAAAAGATGTAGTGGGATAAAAAAATATTTTATATGGATTCTAACTGGTGTAAATATTTATAAAATATTAAAAATCGGTATCTTCTTTACAGAAATTTCGGATTTTTTTGTTTTCCTCTGTGAGATTTTTAAATAGAAAATTTTTAACCAGTGTAAGCATATTTGTTTTCCTCCGTGAGATTTATTTTAACGGATTTTTTTTCTAAAATAGGATCTAAAAGATCTCTTTTGTAATGTTAACAGAAAATAAATGGTGTAAAGATATTTGTTTATTATATTTTAACAGAAATTTTCTTCTCACCTCTTTTTCCTTCATGAGATTTATTTTAGCAGAAATTTCTTTTATGGAAAATACCTTTGGCGGATAGTTAGGTGCTATATGGATGCCACTTGGCAGCTCTAGCGACAACTGCGTTTAGTAGTATAATATAGTGTTGATGTCGGATATCAAACGAGAAATTTAGTGTGGATTATGAAGAGTTTTAGGGTTCCTTAGTTTTTGATGGTTGATTATGCACACAAACAATACCTAAGAGGGTCAGTTGGGTTCTCAGAGGGTTACTCAACCGGTCAAGCCATTATTGATCTTAAGTGGAGAAGAAACATATGATTGTTGTGTGTTATCTTGTAAAGATTATGCCTCCATCAAGATGGCGGTGCACCTATTTATAACAGATCCGGGAGGGCAATTATGTAATTTTAGCCGACTCCAAACAATCGGCTTATTCTAACATTACTTTACAAGTGTTAGGCTGCAGGGTGCTATGAGTCACATTTGTAATTAATCGCGACGGTGTGAGGAGAAGTAAGGTGTTGATGAGGTCCGATGATTCATTAAGACTTTTGGGGTGGTGTAATGATGACTCCGAGTGCATTTAATGTGATGGTGATCGGTTTGTGTGAGGTTCGAGAATGCCTTTCGTCTCGGCTTTGCGAGATGGTCGATAAAAAGGCGTTTGATTCGGCCATTTTGATTGAGAGCTTTTCACTCGGTCTTACAAAATGAAAAGGCATAGAGTTGGACTTAACAGCGGTCAGTGAGGGCGTTCGCCGACTCTACCTTCTTGAGAAGGGTCGAGTGATGACATTATTTGACTCGTCTTGTATAGGACCGAGTCGTTTTGGTGCATAGTTAACTCGGGACACGTGTCGACTCCTGGAGTGAAATTAACACTTAGTCATTTCTGTGATACAATATATAGAAATATAGAAAAGACGCTGGATACTAGGTGTTGAAACGGTAATTAGAATGACAAAATATACCACGAGTAATTTGATTTAAACTGCAGTATTATGTGTAAATATAAGCATTGATAGAAGAGAGTGAGCATCAAGTGTCTGATCTTGGGATTCCTTATTGACTGATCTTGGAGATAAAATTACTTCCTAATCTATTAATCTACTAATGTTACTTAAAAAGAAGCTAAAGAAGCAGCATTTTCATCGTACTTTAGTGACAATTTTAGAAATCCGAGCAGTGCATAAATAAATTTAGAAAATAAAGAACCAGTTTCAGCACCCACATGACTTCCGCTGCTGCAGACTCAGAGCAACTGACGATGTCAGTAATTGGATCTAAAGCAAGGAGAACTGACAAAGGAAAATGACACGTCACCATCATCCCCTCACCGAAAGGGAGGATAACCTCATTATTAATCCTCCCACCATAAACTACAGAGAGAAAATAGATAGTGAGAAGAGAGAGAAAGTTCAACGCACACAAACACTCTCTCTACTCAGAAGGGTCTTAAACTCTTAAGCTCACCATGTCATCCGCACCCACGATCTCACCCTACGACGGCGATCAGCTCCTCCAAACCCAAACCCTAGCCCTAACACCACCGCCTACCTCCAGCTCCTGATCAACCACCTCGCCGGCGACGACTCCATCTCCGCCGCCGACTTCTACCCGCCGCCGCCGCCGCGCCCTCCCCGCCCCCAAATCCTCCATCGACTCCATCCCTCAATCTCCATCTCCGATCCCTCCCTCAACTGCGCCGTTTGTAAAGACGAGTTCTTGCTCGACTCCCAAGCCCTAAAACTCCCTTGCTCGCATATTTATCCTCCGATTGTATAGTTCCTTGGTTGTCGATTCATAATTCTTGCCCCTTTGTCGGTTTCGGTTACCGAACCCGGAAGCGGAGGCCGAGGAGGAGGAGGAAGTGAGGAGGAGGTTTCAGGAGTCGATGGTGTTCAGGGGGATGAGGAGGATATCAAGGAGGCGGAATTTGGTGGTTCTTGGGAGGAGGGCGAGGGCGGGGACCGGGGAGCCCGAGGCGGAGGGGAATGTGGGGCCCGCGGAGGGAGGGGAGATGGCTGTGTCGGCGGAGGAGGGGATGGAGGAGTGAGGAGATGGTGATTTGAGGTATGTTGTGTTGCATCAAAATTTTGATTTTTTTTTATTCTTATGAAGTTGATGAATTTGATAAGTTTGAATTGTTAGTTGTTTTTATCATAATTTGAAGGGTTACTATTTTATTATCACTTACACACCAATTCAGACAACTTTTTAGTTTCGTCCTCTATTTGGACGGTAAGTTAGTTTTTTTCAGTTAAGCAAATGATTGTATATCGTCAGGCGATTCCTATGTGACATGAATAAATAATGTCATCTTTAGTTTAGAGGGGGTAAATGCTAATAAAATTGTTTAGGACATGTGACTGGATACACCCTTATATTACATGGGGTGTATGTACAATCAAACCTATTTTTGAAATCCGAGATTGCACACTGTTGATTGTGTTTTGCTTGCAGGTTTGTGGAGTTTGCATATGTAGGTATTTTATGTTAATCAAATTCAGTTTGGCTTTTTATGTTTTAAGTAGTGAAAGGGTCTTAAATATCAATCTAGGGTATTAGTTAGTTTTATCATAATGAATTTTGAAGTTGAGTAAAAAAAGATGGTTGTTATTTTGATGATGAATAAAAAATGATTGTGGAATTTATGGTGTTTGAGAACGTTATGATGATCAAGTGTTGCTGATTTCTGATTCGCTGAATTTGATGAGTTTGTCATCAGTTGGTTTTAGCATAATTTGAAAATCAAAGATTGCACAATGCACAGTGTTTCATTTGCAGGTTTGTGGAATTTACATTGTCTGTATATGTAATTCAGTGTAGATGTTAGTTTGATCATAATGAACTTTTTAGTTGTATAAGAAGGATAGATGTTATTTTTACATATTAAGTTATTAACTTTAGTTCTATCAAAACACAGTTTAAGATAAGGGCATAATCTAGAATTAGAAGAGTTAAAATTACTGGGACTTCCACTTGTTTACATGCTCTTGGAGTTGTTGAAACAAAGGTAAAATATAATTAGGAAAAGTGGAATGCTTCATGCTTTTATGGGCAAAGTTCACAACAACGAGAGGTCAGGACGGTGGTGTAGTTCTTTATAAAATATTAAAAATCGGTATCTTCTTTACAGAAATTTCGGATTTTTTGTTTTCCTCTGTGAGATTTTTAAATAGAAAATTTTTAACCAGTGTAAGCATATTTGTTTTCCTCCGTGAGATTTATTTTAACGGATTTTTTTTCTAAAATAGGATCTAAAAGATCTCTTTTGTAATGTTAACAGAAAATAAATGGTGTAAAGATATTTGTTTATTATATTTTAACAGAAATTTTCTTCTCACCTCTTTTTTCCTTCGCGAGATTTATTTTAGCAGAAATTTCTTTTATGGAAAATACCTTTGGCGGGATAGTTAGGTGCTATATGGATGCCACTTGGCCGCTCTAGCGACAACTGCGTTTAGTAGTATAATATAGTGTTGATGTCAGATATCAAACAGAGAAATTTAGTGTGGATTATGAAGAGTTTTAGGGTTCCTTAGTTTTTTTTGATGGTTGATTATGCACACAAACAATACCTAAGAGGGTCGGAGTTGGGTTCTCCGAGGGTTACTCCGACGGTCAAGCCATTATTGATCTTAAGTGGAGAAGAAACATATGATTGTTGTGTGTTATCTTGTAAAAGATTATGTACCTCCATGCAGTAGGCAGTGCACCTATTTATAACAGATCCAGGAGGGCAATTATGTAATTTTAGCCGACTCCAAACAGTCAGCTTATTCGGCTGTTACTTTACAAGTGTTGGCTGCAGGTGCTATGAGTCACATTTGTAATTAATGCGACGGTGACAGAGGAAGTAAGGTGTTGATGAGGTCCGATGATTCATTAAGACTTTTGGGGTGGTGTAATGATGACTCCGACCGTGCATTTAATGTGATGGTGATCGGCTGTCGGCGAGGGGTTCGAGAATGACCGCCTTTCGTCTCGGCTTTGCGAGATGGTCGATAAAAAGACGCGTTTTGATTCGGCCATTTTGAATTGAGAGCTTTTCGACTCGGTCTTACAAAATGAAAAGGCATAGAGTTGGACTTAACAGCAGGGTCCGAGTGAGGACGCCTTTCGACTCGGCCCTTCTTGAGAAGGGTCGAGTGATGACATTATTTGACTCGTACTGTATAGGACCGAGTCGTTTTGGTGCATAGTTAACTCAGGACACGTGTCGACTCCTGGAGTGAAATTAACACTTAGTCATTTCTGTGATACAATATATAGAAATATAGAAAAGACGCTAGATACTAGGTGTTGAAACGGTAATTAGAATGACAAAATATACCACGAGTAATTTGATTTAAACTGCAGTATTATGTGTAAATATAAGCATTGATAGAAGAGAGAGTGAGCATCTAAGTGTCTGATCTTGGGATTCCTTATTGACTGATCTTGGAGATAAAATTACTTCCTAATCTATTAATCTACTAATGTTACTTAAAAAGAAGCTAAAGAAGCAGCATTTTCATCGTACTTTAGTGACAATTTTAGAAATCCGAGCAGTGCATAAATAAATTTAGAAAATAAAGAACCAGTTTCAGCACCCACATGACTTCCGCTGCTGCAGACTCAGAGCAACTGACGATGTCAGTAATTGGATCTAAAGCAAGGAGAACTGACAAAGGAAAATGACACGTCACCATCATCCCCTCACCGAAAGGGAGGATAACCTCATTATTAATCCTCCCACCATAAACTACAGAGAGAAAATAGATAGTGAGAAGAGAGAGAAAGTTCAACGCACACAAACACTCTCTCTACTCAGAAGGGAAAAAAAAAAAGTCTTAAACTCTTAAGCTCACCATGTCATCCGCACCCACGATCTCACCCTACGACGGCGATCAGCTCCCTCCAAACCCAAACCCTAGCCCTAACACCACCGCCTACCTCCAGCTCCTGATCAACCACCTCGCCGGCGACGACTCCATCTCCGCCGCCGACTTCCCCCTACCCCGCCGCCGCCGCCGCGGCCCCTCCCCCGCCCCCAAATCCTCCATCGACTCCATCCCCTCAATCTCCATCTCCGATCCCTCCCTCAACTGCGCCGTTTGTAAAGACGAGTTCTTGCTCGACTCCCAAGCCCTAAAACTCCCTTGCTCGCATATTTATCACTCCGATTGTATAGTTCCTTGGTTGTCGATTCATAATTCTTGCCCCCTTTGTCGGTTTCGGTTACCGAACCCGGAAGCGGAGGCCGAGGAGGAGGAGGAAGTGAGGAGGAGGTTTCAGGAGTCGATGGTGTTCAGGGGGATGAGGAGGATATCAAGGAGGCGGAATTTGGTGGTTCTTGGGAGGAGGGCGAGGGCGGGGACCGGGGAGCCCGAGGCGGAGGGGAATGTGGGGCCCGCGGAGGGAGGGGAGATGGCTGTGTCGGCGGAGGAGGGGATGGAGGAGTGAGGAGATGGTGATTTGAGGTATGTTGTGTTGCATCAAAATTTTGATTTTTTTTTATTCTTATGAAGTTGATGAATTTGATAAGTTTGAATTGTTAGTTGTTTTTATCATAATTTGAAGGGTTACTATTTTATTATCACTTACACACCAATTCAGACAACTTTTTAGTTTCGTCCTCTATTTGGACGGTAAGTTAGTTTTTTTCAGTTAAGCAAATGATTGTATATCGTCAGGCGATTCCTATGTGACATGAATAAATAATGTCATCTTTAGTTTAGAGGGGGTAAATGCTAATAAAATTGTTTAGGACATGTGACTGGATACACCCTTATATTACATGGGGTGTATGTACAATCAAACCTATTTTGAAATCCGAGATTGCACACTGTTGATTGTGTTTTGCTTGCAGGTTTGTGGAGTTTGCATATGTAGGTATTTTATGTTAATCAAATTCAGTTTGGCTTTTATGTTTTAAGTAGTGAAAGGGTCTTAAATATCAATCTAGGGTATTAGTTAGTTTTATCATAATGAATTTTGAAGTTGAGTAAAAAGATGGTTGTTATTTTGATGATGAATAAAAAAATGATTGTGGAATTTATGGTGTTTGAGGTACGTTATGATGATCAAGTGTTGCTGATTTCTGATTCGCTGAATTTGATGAGTTTGTCATCAGTTGGTTTTAGCATAATTTGAAAATCAAAGATTGCACAATGCACAGTGTTTCATTTGCAGGTTTGTGGAATTTACATTGTCTGTATATGTAATTCAGTGTAGATGTTAGTTTGATCATAATGAACTTTTTAGTTGTATAAGAAGGATAGATGTTATTTTTACATATTAAGTTATTAACTTTAGTTCTATCAAAACACAGTTTAAGATAAGGGCATAATCTAGAATTAGAAGAGTTAAAATTACTGGGACTTCCACTTGTTTACATGCTCTTGGAGTTGTTGAAACAAAGGTAAAAATATAATTAGGAAAAGTGGAATGCTTCATGCTTTTATGGGCAAAGTTCGACAACAACGAGAGGTCAGGACGGTGGTGTAGTTCTTTTCGGATTTGTCAGCAGTGACATGGATATATTTGAGATTCAACAATTTCTTAGAAGTTTAAACGGAAGGAATTTGCTTCACATTTTCAGTTTAGTTCATTAGGGGGTTTATCAGCAAAGGCTTTTCCTTGTTAGGATGATGCTAACATATTATTGGATGCAGGATCCAATTTGGACACATAATTCAGTATCACATATTAATAAACTTCCTTTGGACCTCTTTCATTGTATTTCTTCTTGGTGTTGAGCCTCATGTAATTTCCATTGTTTCCTTCTATCCTGCAGTGAAATTGGATATGGATGTATCATTTTGATGTGACCAAAGCTTTCTTTAATTAATAATTAGATTGATTGGTGGTATACAGTGAGGATGCCTGTGATCCACTATTAAATGATGCAATATTGTTGAATTTGAGTGTGTTAGTTAGACTTTGGTGATGAAAATTGAAGATGACTGGGGCATGAGCTAGACTAAGCTGCTCGGTTGGACATTTGATGTAAAGCTGGCCTTGAACTATGGAGAAAAGTGACCAAAATAATGGGAATGATGGGCGCCTGTTTTGCTTCATCCAATGAGCTAATACTTTGATGAGATGAGATTGTCACAGTTTTGCTATTCCTATAACTCAAAAGTTCTCAGTATTTGTTTCTGGCCTCTTAAAGGCTGATTTCTTCATTTGTTTCTTTAATATATGGACTATAACGCTCAATGTCAAACTTTGCCATTACGTTAATCGGCTAACATTAACCTTCGTATGCAGTATACCTCCTTAATTTTCATAAAGATAATCAATGTCATAATTCCAGAGGCGGAGCCAGGATTTTTATCTAGATTTGGTTACTAAAACTTGAGCATAATTTTTAGAATTGATATATTTTGTTTCATAAAAAAGTGTATTTCGACATTTAATATAAGATAAAATCTATAAGCCATAATTCTTATACCCAAAATAGAAGGGACACTATCAATTTATGTATATTAGAATTGAATCTATGATTTGATTGAAATGAACAACATCACTCTAGTCTCTAGGTTTACCGAAGTTTAAAGGTCAGACAGAATTTTGGGTTTGACACTAAGTAAAAGATATTGTAGGGTGGCACTCATGTAAATATAGATTGCTTTATGGATACATTAGCATGTTACAAGTATAAACTCCTCCAAATTCAGTTTGAGCACTTGCCCAACCTGAACTCTATATGGCTCTGCCCCTGCGTAGATCATTCCCAGAACAGCAATAGTCTTAGTTTATCTTTGTTGCATTGGGATCTTACGGAACAAGTTAAAGACTGCCATTTGATATAGGTTCAAGATCACATTTTGATCCTCAAGGCACCATTTTGTATGACAAGCCACATGAATAGCTAGTAGCAAGCTGACCCATTTTAAATATACTCATGATGTTACATTGTTACTAATTAATTAATCAACTTTGTGACTGGATAAAAAGTGCTCCATTAAAGAAAAATTAGGTTGAAATAAAGAAAAGGTATGTGTCCATACTCTTTTTATCTCTTCCAAACTTTATTAGCCACTGAACCGGCAGGATCTATGATTAGGTTGCCAAATCCTTCTTCTGCATGGCAAATAGTACTTTCTTTCATCTCTTCCCAAACTTTATTTAGCCACTGAACTGGCAGGATGTATGAATAGATTGCCAAATCCTTCTCCTGCATGGAAAATAGGACTTTTGACAAGATAGGGGTAATGTTCGAAGGCTATTTTGAGAGATTTAGAATAGAAATATTTCTTCAGGCTACCACTTATCTCCAAATATATTGATACTCAATGTGAATACAACAATTAGTATTATATTGTACATCAGCTTATGCTTGATCCATATTTATTTCTGTCATTCAAATGATAAAACAACGAACTATTTGGTCACTATGTTTTCCTTTGGGAAAATTCAAGTCTGTAGTTTGAGAATGGATCTTTTTAAACCTCTCTAGTTTTGTTATTTGGTTATCTCTAGCTCTTTGCAACTGTATGATTTCTACCAAAGTAGCTTCGCTGACTCTTCCATATTATTTTGTGAGTTGGTTCTTTACTGTACTCTTATTATATTTGTATTCAATCTCAATTACGGAAACATTCGCAAACTATCTTGGTCTTTTATTTGGCCGGAATACTAGGAATTGAAACTATTAACATGACAAGGTTCTATTGAGATCCAGGCAAGCCACAATTTATCTGTATATTAACATATCAGTGTTTTTTTTTATACTGCTGCGATGCTAGGATTATTGTCTGTTTCATGCATGTTTTTTAAATTAGCAGCTTAACCATGTTCATTTTATGCACTATTCTTGTTAAACATTTGTGAAGTCTGTTTAATATCACCATTCTCTTTTTTGGCAGTCTATGTACAGTGTGTAATCAAGCTGTTGCCGGCAAGTCAGCAACTCTTTGCGGTTTGCTGAGGATCAATTGTTGTAGTTGTAGCCTAGGCTTTATATATGTTGTTGTATTTTTGTAGAATTACAATAATATTAATATAAGATTATCCTCTATGGAACAAATAAGCATGTTGTCTTATTATTATTATTGTTATTATGGATTTCGCGATCCTATCTAGAGGGATATATGTATTATGATGGATGTGACCTTGAGGATAATTTGTAAGTTTGAACAATGAGTGTTGAGCTTGTCAAGTTTTAAGTCAGCCTGTAAGAGCTAAAAAATATGGATATAATTGAGCCGCGAGATGGAAAGAAGTAAAAGAACAGAATTGTTAAAGATTTTTCAAAACCCTAACCCTATTTTAATCTTCACCCAAGATTTTAGCAGCCAAAACCATGCTTTAGATTATCAGTGTGAACTTTGTTCAGCCTACTTAGGAATGATTATTCTCTTTGTCTACAGCAATTGCATTTATGTGTTAACGTGCTGCGGTATTTGAATGTGTATTATTGTCATATATTGTGTTGAACAGAATTTCATATAGCATCAAATATGCGAAGCAAAAGGAAGAATCAAATAGCTACCTTTTTTTTTGGGTAAATACTTGGCCCTTGGTGGTGTGAGGGGGTTGAAATTTCTAATGCTACATTATCACTATGCATATTTGTGAACTAGTTGGAAAATTGAAAGGATAAATTGCTCAAACTTATTATTTTATCAATGCAACAAAATGAACTTTGTCTTTACTCTTCATAAGTTCTATTTGTGTATCAAAATGACTATAAAAATGCCTTTTTTTAAAATTAAACCAATACTATTGCCACTAGATGCATGATCTAAGATTGTTGAGAATGTTCAAATATTTGTATTCAGAGAGTCTGACATGCACCGTGCAATTAATAATGGAATTATTTCAAGCGAACTTTTCTAACTCTATTGAATACTCTTTCTCTTGATCTTCTAAGCAATCAATTGTGACCAACTCTAGCAGGAAGACTAGTAGAAGACCTAGTAAAGCCCCCAACTAAACATTTTAATCCCATGCATAATGCGGTGGAGCTGAGGTTTGCTCTTATCTATTGATATCAGATGCATATAATTGGACTCCCTAGCATCATCCCTTAGTATATTATTTAACAAAATATGAGGAAATCCTAAAGAAGTTTCTTCCACAATGAAACTCGAGGAGGCGGCTGCATACATATGAAATCTCAAACATGAACTCCTATATATGCACAACCCTCCCTCAATTGCACTCAATACTTCGTTCACAAAAATTTCTTCTTAAAACTTCGATCAGCACCAAACAAAATCGCTTCAATGGCCTTTGAAATTATCTCAAATGACAATGATATAATGAAAATGAGCTTGTTTGTTCAAGCTCTAGTCTCCCTCATTCTCTCCAATTCATCAGCTGTCTTCTCTTCTTCTAAGCTGAGGTCCCCAAACTTCAAGCCTGCTCGCTCCGTGAGCATGCGCTGGATTCTTGCACTTCGCTCCGATTTGCGACCGATGGTGAGGTTTCACCTCGACCAGTTGATGTCAAGGGCTAATTAGTTCTGTACCGGTTACTATTGGAAATTCATGTGTCTATATATTCCCACATTGGAAGAATTTGAAGCGACGATTTGCTTAAATAACTTGATAATTTGAATATTTGGTTCATCTATATATGTTTAAAATTCTTTAAACACGTCTTTTTTTTATGTTAGTTTACCTTTTCTAGGTTGCAGAGAGAAAGGGTTGTTATTCTCCGTAAGGAAATTATTATTTTTTGTGTATGTTATCTTTCAATATTCATATAGCAAGGATCATAATTACGCGTATGTTTACTTTGTTTGGAAGTTTGTATCTTAATCATACTGCTAATTATGACTCGTTTGATGTTATGATTTAGAATATGTTTTTTTATGCTCCTCTAATTTTGTTTTGACAATATTCTAGTCTAATTTTGATCTATGGTCTGTTTGATTAATATTGATTCTTCACAAATTGACAGGTGACGTTTTACCCACTCTCTATTATTAGATCTCTACAATCATGCCCTACTAGTATATCATTATTTCTCGAAGTTATGTGAGGGTCAGGGTTTATAATTTTAAGTGATGGTAAACTAGCGATTTTAATCTAGCAAACAGCAAGAAAAGAAATGAAAGATTCTTCTTTTCCTTTTTAGCCCTTCAAAGAGGATCTAGATGCCTTTGTGCATGTGTCTCCTTTTTTCCCCCATTCAAATAGTAATGGATGGGTTAAAATTCCAGGTATATGAACGAAAATAATTGCCTTTAGATCAAGGTCAGGAGCTTAGATGAATTTTTAGAAGAACAATAAGTAGCTAGATAAATGATTTTATGCCCAAAAAGGGACAGAGATATTAAAGAGTTTGAATGTTTGATCACGGTTGCCCAAAAGGTTATCTTAATAAGTACGATCAAATCACCTCCCTTATTTTTTGTCTCCTTACTTTCGTTATTATTTTTGAAGGGTTAAGTAACATAGGCCCAATGTAGTGCTGCATTAAGTTATTATCCTTTAAATTTGATATCTTGGCATATTGAGCTCTTACAACTCGTCACAAGAGATTTGTGGCAGATAGAACTTTTTACTATCATGCTTCCCCACTCCCTTCCCACATCTGGTTCATCTCCGGCACAAATCTCGTCGAAGACGCGCCGTTAACGGAGAGACGATGACAACATTCATTTTAGTTTCAGGAGGTCTATCTATCAATATCAAATTTAAACGGTTTAAGTGATACATGGAGATAATTATGGGACCTATAAGCAATAAACCCTTCTTCAAATTATGTGTAATTGTCTTAAAAGGGGTATAAATATTCTCTTGATGCTTTTATGGTTCAATAATAAATAAACAGCTTTTATTGGTACAAGGCCTCGATTAGAATCGGCTAAATTATCAAATTGGTTTTTTTATTTCCTCTTAGCGGTTTGATATTAAAAGTTATTTCAGCGACTTTTTTTATATTAAACAACTTGGTTGTACAATTAGACATTTTTCTTTGCCGCTAGTGAAAATTTGGGGAATTTTTTTGTTAATTTCAAACATATTTACAGCAAAAAACTTTTCATTCAATTAAATACTGATAATTATCCTACTAGTCATCTACATCTTTAAAATCACATGCTAAGTTAAAAAAAAAAGTTCTACAATTTGATACGTGTCATGTTATCTAAATTCAGTCGTGTCAATTAAACAAAGTCATATCAGTATTCTAATAACTCTGAAATTAAGTCACGTGAAGTCGTAAGCAATTTTCCCGGTAAGTTCTTGGACGTAAGCGAAAAAAACGCTTGATTGCACATTTGGTGTACTTATAATATAAAAAGTTGACGAAATTTGTTTTAATCCCAAACCGATTAAGATAAATTACAAGACATACAAATTTGATAATTCAGCCATTTAAAATCAGACTAGAATTTTACCCCCATTGATAAGAGACAGAAAAGAAAAACCACCGCATTCAATAAAGACGCGAATCCCTAATTATCACAGGGACGGCAATAAAGACGCGAATCCCTAATAATCACAGGGACGGCAGACAAGTCTTTGAGTTCTCATTGACAAATAAACCCAAACGTTGACCAAGTCTCTCAAAGGACCCCACAACCATTTAACATTTCGGTATGAATCCTGGAACCGGTCCCACTATTGTCTCAGTTGCTTTTGGAATTATATACTAACCAAGACGATTAAATTCTAGCCCTAGGGTTAATGCACATGGACCCCCTATGTGTTTCGGACTTATTACTCTCTCTGTAGTTCATTAAATCTCTTGGGTGAATTTATTATACTTCTTACCCTCAAACAGCGGAAACTATCCCATGGCACGTCCCCTGTGGACCGTCAGATCCCTGGGATCGAAAATTCTTGAATCGGCGGTTGCAGATAGGCGTCCTCCTGATAAGGGCGTCACTATAGGGGACGCCTATAAATCAGACCGATGTAGAACTTAACCAATCTACCGTGGAGGCGGAATAGCGGTATAGCAGAGCTATCATATTATTAAAACCTGAAAGCGATCATATCTTTTGATCCAGGGCGGATTCGACAAATTATATATGTAAACCGCCTATCTCGACGAGACGAGCCAACCAGATTGTCGATTTTTATAATCTCATCAGTAATCCTCAGTTTGGCAAAATCCGAAAATAATCAGCCTTTAGTTTATTTTTAGTAATAAAGTTAGAGTCAATTTAGATTAGGAAACAAAATCAATTTTGATTTAATTAGGACTGATTTGTTTTCTATATTATAGGAGTCTTTTAGGATAGGATTTGATACTTTCTATTTCTTTGTAATTCTAGTCTTATTAGGAGTCTTGTTTCTTTCTTTTAGGAATTCTATTCTTATTAGGAGTCTATTTTATTTTTCTATTTAAGAAGAGTCATGTAACCCTAAAATCAATATATCTTTTCATCAATAAAATTTGTGTTTAATATATTTTCTTAGTGGATTCGAAGCTCTTAAGTGGATTCGAAGATCAACCCTCGATGGATTAGAGATTTCAACTTCGCCTACACTTGGTATCGAGCCTTGTTCCTCCATCCGGATGGCGTGATGGCTCCCTATTTCGAACCGAGTTAATGAGTTGAAGACCGATGTTTTGATTAAGACTACCGATCGATTCTGGCGCCGCGACTGAGCTGCCTCAACACTAGGAGTTTAAAATCGCGTCGATGGTCGCCACCACGCGGATCCGACTCCACAAGATGACTTCATGCATACCGACATTATGAAGCCCCACGCTATGATCGCAGAGACCTGGCCGACGGACAATTATGATCTTTGGAGGATTCAAGATGAAGATGGATCTACCATCTTTCAACGGACAACTTCATATTGAAGAATTTCTTGATTGGATTGCGTATGAGATTTTTCGAGTATATGGAGATCGGATGAGCGGAAGGTTAAGTTGGTGGCCTACCGACTTAAGGGTGGAGCATCCGCTATGGAATCAAGATGCATAAATCGATCCCGCCAAAGAAAGCCGAAAGTCGATAAGTGGGAGAAGATGAAAAAGTTATTAAAAGCTCGTTTCCTTCCAACCTATTATTATGTGTTCAACCAACATCCTAGTTCACACTCTAACCATGGTCATGGAAGGATTAAGCAGCCCCAATTTGACTCCAAGAAAGAGCCTAGATTTGTGACGAGCATTAAAGTAGCAACAACGAAAGAAGAACCTACCCTTGCCGAAATTCCTCCTAAGGTGCAAACACTCGTTATGCATGAGATACATGGTGCTGATGATGATATGATAGTGAAGATAGATATTATGCATGATATTCCCAAAGAGGTTGTGAGTGATATTGTACTTATTGATGTTGTCCCGATGAAGGAGAAGGATAAATTAGAGAGTGAGACAATTGATGATATGTGTGAATTGTTTGGTGGAGGGCTCGAGGCAAAGGAGGTGAAAGAATTGTGTATGGAGTATGAGGGAGAAAATTCTTCTTTGAAAGCAATGAGCATCAATAATTTCAACAATAATGAGATGACACCACCCGCTAAAATATGAGGACCAACACGAAAAATATTTGGAGGAGTTTTTCATGTCAACTCTGAGCCACATATTGCCGTTACATATACATGCCGCAAAAAGATTTACACAAGTTTGATGTAGAAGAATTCCTAGCAGAAGGTAAAAGAACAAATGGAGAAAATCAATGCAAAGTATAAGGCTGATGCCGATCGATGCAGTGAGAAGAAAAATATTTATCGATGAAGCTACTATTCAAGCAAATATGAGCTGGGGGCGAGATTCTTTCAACAAGGGGATCGATGTAGGGCGCTTGAACAATCTCATGGAGGGCGGGACAATCACAATTAAAAGCCGATTATACATATTATTGGCTTCTACAAAGCGATCATATCTTTTGATCGGGAAGATTGACAAATTATATATGTAAATGCATACCTATCTCGGCGAGGCAGACCAAGCAGTTGTTGATTTTATTATCTCATCAGTAATTCTCAGTTTTGGCTGAAATCGAAAATAATCAGCCTTTAGTTTATTTTTAGTAATAAAGTTAGAGTCAATTTAGATTAGGAAATAAAATCAATTTTGATTTAATTAGGACCAATTTGTTTTCTATATTATAGGGACTCTTTTTAGAGTAGGATTTGATACTTTCTATTTCTTTGTAATTCTAGTCTTATTAGGAGTCTTGTTTCTTTCTTTTAGGAATTCTATTTTTATTAGGAGTCTATTTTATTTTTCTATTTAAGAAGAGTCATGTAACCTAGAATCAATATATCTTTTCATCAATAAAATTTGTGTTTAATATATTTTTTTTCAGGATCAACTCTTCTGGATTCCTAGATTTCAACTTTGGAATCTCGAGGAAGTTGAAATCTCGAATCATCGAGGGTTGATCGAATCCGAAGAGCTTCCACGAAGAAAATATATTAAACACAATTTTATTGAAAAAATATATTGATCTAGGCTACATCTTTCTTAATAATAAAAACCTCAGAATAGAATTCTAAAAGAAACAAGCTACTATAAGCAGAATTAAAAGAAATAGAAAGTATCAAATCCTACCTAAAAGACTCTATAATATGAAAACAAATCAGTCTAATTAAATCAAAATTGTTTTGTTCTAATCTATTGACTCTAACTTTATTACTAAAAATAAACTAAAACTGATTTTTCGGATTTCAAAACAATTACTGATGAGATTATAAAAATCTGCAATCTGGTGGCTCGTCTAAATAGAAGACAATTTGCGCTCATATGAATCAAAAATATGTCGTTCTTTAGGAAGCTAATAATATGTGAAATCGGCGTTTATTCGTGATTGTCCTTCCTCTATGGTTTGTTAGATTAAGTGTCACACATCAATTCTCCTCTCCAAGCAGACGTTTGCGTTGAAACATGTGGGTACAACGGTAGAATAGTAAATAAAAATAAAAATCCGGAGTTCTTCAATCAAGACTAGTATCTTAGGCATTACGATGCGCATGCGTAACACAAAATTTGAAAGAGCATCATAGTTAAATTGTCAATGAAAACATGAAAGAATGTGTCATAGTTAAATTGTCGATGGAATGAATGATATACTAGATCTTTTAGATTTTTTCAAAGTGTGAGGAAACTTCCTTAGTTTTTCTAAATGTGAGGATTTTTGGCATTATAAAATTGTGGCTCAATCAACTTGAGGGAGGCTTATCTTAATGTATAGTATAAATAAATGGATAATAAGTTTAAAATAGCAATACGATAGAAGGAAATTATGTGCAATTGCAAGATGCTTCCTTGTGAATTTCTATAACACCATGTTATTATTTTTTAAGAACAAAAATAGTTTGACGCTTATAGTGCAGTCATCACTACTGAAGTTAGTTAAACTAAATAGAAGATTAATTGAATAGGATCAGATTAGATTTTTTGTTCAATTCCTTCAATATTGGGTCTAAGAGGTCTTGTTAAAAAATTAGTTACTTTGACCAAAGAAATAATACTTATGTCATTGCACTGCAGACTCACACTTTGAAAATTAGACTATTTTGGTCAGATAAAAAACTTTAAGTTAAATAAATTTAAAATCGAAACGAACTAAAAATGCTGTAAAATCAAATTAAACTGCTGAAAATCAAATGGTTTGATTGATTTACTTTTGTCTAACTACAGTTAGCTCAGCCTTGCTTTTAACAGTAACTTCCACGAACTTTAAAAAAAATTTATTCCAAATGTTTAGCTGAACAACTGTTCATTTGAGAGATATCTTCTTCAATAATTTAATTATTATTATATCCTTTATGTAGTTTCAAATCTAGTTCACTTGGGTGAATTTTAGTCCTCCTTTTATAATAATTATAATCTTATCCTTTCTAATCGACATATTTAATAGTCTCGGTTTGACATCAGCAAACAACCTCAAAATAATTTTCTCTCATTTATCTTGAGTATAAGCAAGTTGTAGCTTCTTATTGCGACATTCGTATTTCTGAAGTAAATTTCACAAAAGCCCCCAAAGCTTTGGATAGCTTCCCACGAAATCCATATTTTTTTTCATTGTAAAGCGATCTAATAAAAGAAAAGAAAAGTGTATAGGAGTCTGTTTTTGTCAATTTATACGGAATTATAAACCTTGGGTTTTCCGAGAATCCCAGTCCCCAGAGCTTAAGAGAGCTTTTAAATTTTGCATCATTTTATAAGTAATGAGGGGTCATCTGAAAAACACCCAAATTTAATGAGATTTTCAGATATCTACCCATAAAACTTAACTGATACAAAATTGAGGTTTTTCATATATACCCTTCAAATCTTTTATATTTGTAATTTGCCTTCAAACTTTTGGTATTCCCAAATTTGTCCCAGTTCTCTTAAATTGAGTTGTTCTACTCCTCTAAAACTTAACAATATTTAGATTTGCAATATTTTTGTTGAAAAGCTAAAATAGTCAAGTGAGAGGTAGAAAAACTTGATTTGCGAGAATAGGGATAATTTTACGAATACCAATAAATGCAAATATCGAGGATTTGAGGGATATATAACAAAAACCCGTACAAATTACATCACAGCAGCAGCACACCGAAATCCCGCAACAGAACACCTGTACGGACACGGTCACAGCGGCCCCACACAACACATTGAACTACGAGCCACTTGTCAGTCTCTGACGAATCCAACAGCCGAATTTAACTCCGTGATTAAGTACAATTCGTCCTCGAACTTTACTATTATTACGCTTTATGCTCCCGTTCCTATCACTACCGACGCGCATGTTTTAGTACACGTGGCAGCATCTCGATCGTTGGAGAGAAGTTGGTGCTTTAGCGAAGATCACATGAGAGGGCGCGCATTCCTTTCACTTTGAGTTATTTTATTATACTTTTTATTTGGAGGCATAAGTGGTGGGCCCTTGCTAGTTAAAACTTAACAGAACTATGATATCTGGATGAATTACTTCTTTGTCCTTGATTATTTGTTTTGTTTTACCATTTTTTAAATAGCACTTAAATACCTTATAGTCTCGCTAACTTTTTACTTAATACCCTGATTTATATTTTTAGCGTTTGCATATTTTAAGTCGTTTAAAATTAACGCATTAATTATTTTTATTATGAAAATATGAAAATTACCACTCAAATATTCTCAAATAACATTCATATGTTAATTTTAAAGCTTTTAACTATTAGAAACACAAGAAATAAGAACCTACCCCTTCAAATTCCTCCTAAGGTGCAAACACTCGTTATGCATGAGATACATTGCTGATGATGATATGATAGTGAAGATAGATATTATGCATGATATTCCCAAAGAGGTTGTGAGTGATATTGTACTTATTGATGTTGTCCCGATGAAGGAGAAGGATAAATTAGAGAGTGAGACAATTGATGATATGTGTGAATTGTTTGGTGGAGGGTCGAGGCAAAGGAGGTGAAAGAATTGTGTATGGAGTATGAGGAGAAAATTCTTCTTTAGCAATGAGCATCAATAATTTCAACAATAATGAGATGACACCACCGGCGCTAAAATATGAGGACCAACACGAAAAATATTTGGAGGAGTTTTTCATGTCAACTACTGAGCCACATATTGCCGCTACATATACATGCCGCCAAAAGATTGCACACAAGTTTGATGTAGAAGAATTCCTAGCGGAAGGTAAAAGAACAAATGGAGAAAATCAATGCAAAGTATAAGGCTGATGTCGATCGATGCAGAGAAGAAAAATATTTATCGATGAAGCTACTATTCAAGCAAATATGAGCTCTGGGACCAGATTCTTTCAACAAGGAGACTGATAGACGCTAATTCATCATGAGGGACAATCATGCTGGGTACGCCGATTTATACATAGGCTTCATTAGTTAACGACATATCTTTTGATCGAAGGCGATTCGACAATTATATAATCGCCTATTTATCAGCCAAACAGATTGTCAGATTTATTATCTCATCAATTCTCAGTTTTGGCTGAAATCCGAAAATAATCAGCCTTTTGTTTATTTTTGTAATAAAGAGTCAATTTAGATTAGAAATAAAATCAATTTTGATTTAATTAGACCAATTTGTTTCTATTATAGGGACTTTTTTTAGTAGATTTGATACTTTTTCTGTATTCTAGTTTATTAGAGTCTTGTTTCTTTTCTTTAGAATTCTATTAGGGAGTCTATTTTATTTTCTATTTAAGAGAAAGTCATAACCTAGAATCAATATATCTTTTCATCAAAAATTGTGTTTAATATATTTTTTTCGTGATTGAAGATCATCCTTCAGATCTTTGAGATTTCAACGGAATCTCTAAGTTGAAATCTCGAATCCATCGGGGTTGATCTTCTAATCCAAGAAGACTCTCAATCCAAAGAAAATATATTAAACACAAATTTTATTGATGAAAGATATATTGATTCTAAGTTACATGACTCTTCTAAATAAAAATAAAATGAATTCTAATAAGAATGAATTCTAAAAGAAAGAAACAAGACTCCTATAAGACAGAATTACAAAGAAATAGAAGATCAAATCCTACCCTAAAAGACTCCCTATAATATAGAAAACAAATCAGTCCTAATTAAATCAAAATTGATTTTGTTTCTAATCTAAATTGACTCTAACTTTATTACTAAAAATAAACTAAAGGCTGATTATTTTCGGATTTCAGCCAAAACTGAGGATTACTGATGAGATTATAAAATCTGACAATCTGGTTGGTCTGGCCTCGTCGGTGATTACATTTACATATATATAATGGTCGGAATCCTGGGATCAAAGATATGATCGTTTCATAAGCCTAATAATATGTGATGTTTCTACGCGATCATTCCGCCTCCATGAGATTTGTTTAAGGTCCTACAGTTCCTCCTCAAACAGGCTCACTGATTTCATTCCTTTGGCAACATGTGCCGAAATTTCAACCAGAGTAGAATAGTAAATAAAAATAAAAAATCCTGGAGTTCTTCAATCAAGACTAGTATCTTAGCGTACACGATGCGTGCGTAACACAAAATTTGAAAGAGCATCATAGTTAAATTGTCAAGGAAAACATGAAAGAATGTGTCATAGTTAAATTGTCGATGGAATGAATGATATACTAGATCTTTTAGATTTTTTTCAAAGTGTGAGGACACTTCTTTAGTTTTTCTAAATGTGAGGATTTTTTTGGCATTATAAAATTGTGGCTCAATCAACTTGAGGGAGGCTTATCTTAATGTATAGTATAAATAAATGGATAATAAGTTTAAAATAGCAATACGATAGAAGGAAATTATGTGCAATTGCAAGATGCTTCCTTGTGAATTTCTATAACACCATGTTATTATTTTTAAGAACAAAAATAGTTTGACGCTTATAGTGCAGTCATCACTACTGAAGTTAGTTAAACTAAATAGAAGATTAATTGAATAGGATCAGATTAGATTTTTTGTTCAATTCCTTCAATATTGGGTCTAAGAGGTCTTGTTAAAAAATTAGTTACTTTGACCAAAGAAATAATACTTATGTCATTGCACTGCAGACTCACACTTTGAAAATTAGACTATTTTGGTCAGATAAAAAACTTTAAGTTAAATAAATTTAAAATCGAAACGAACTAAAAATGCTGTAAAATCAAATTAAACTGCTGAAAATCAAATGGTTTGATTGATTTACTTTTGTCTAACTACAGTTAGCTCAGCCTTGCTTTTAACAGTAACTTCCACGAACTTTAAAAACAAATTTATTCCAAATGTTTAGCTGAACAACTGTTCATTTGAGAGATATCTTCTTCAATAATTTAATTATTATTATATCCTTTATGTAGTTTCAAATCTAGTTCACTTGGGTGAATTTTAGTCCTCCTTTTATAATAATTATAATCTTATCCTTTCTAATCGACATATTTAATAGTCTCGGTTTGACATCAGCAAACAACCTCAAAATAATTTTCTCTCATTTATCTTGAGTATAAGCAAGTTGTAGCTTCTTATTGCGACATTCGTATTTCTGAAGTAAATTTCACAAAAGCCCCCAAAGCTTTGGGTAGCTTCCCACGAAATCCATATTTTTTTTCGTTGTAGAGCGATCTAATAAAAGAAAAGGAAAGTGTATAGGAGTCTGTTTTGTCAATTTATAAGGAATTATAAACCTTGGGTTTTCTGAGAATCCCAGAGCTTAAGAGAGCTTTTCAAATTTGCATCATTTTATAAGTAATGAGGCGTCATCTGAAAAACACTCAAATTTAATGAGATTTTCAGATATCTACCCATAGAACTTAACTGGTACAAAATTGAGTTTTCTCATATATACCCTTCAAATCTTCTATATTTGTTATCTTCCCTTCAAACTTTTGATATGTGCAAATTGATCCCAGTTCTCTTAAATTGAGTTTTACTACTCCTCTAAAACTTAACAATATATAGCTTTGCAATTTTTTGTTGAAAAGCTAAAATAGTCAAGTGAGAGGTAGAAAAACTTGATTTGGGAGAATAGGGATAATTTTAAGAATACCAATACAAAGAATATATTTGCAAATATCGAGGATTTGAGGGATTTATAACGAAAAATCCCCTACAAATTTACATCACTGCAGCAACACACCGAAATCCCGCAACAGAACACCTGTACGGACACGGTCACAGCGGCCCCACACAACACATTGAACTACGAGCCACTTGTCAGTCTCTGACGAATCCAACAGCCGAATTTAACTCCGTGATTAGGTACAATTCATCCTCGAACTTTACTATTATTACGCTTTATGCTCCCGTTCCTATCACTACCGACGCGCATGTTTTAGTACACGTGGCAGCATCTCGATCGTTGGAGAGAAGTTAGTGCTTTAGCGAAGATCACATGAGAGGACGCGCATTCCTTTCACTTTGAGTTATTTTATTATACTTTTTTATTTGGAGGCATAAGTGGTGGGCCCTTGCTAGTTATAACTTAACAGAACTATGATATCTGGATGAATTACTTCTTTGTCCTTGGTTATTTGTTTTTTTTTTACCCTTTTTTATTTTAAATAGCACTTAAATACCTTATAGTCTCGCTAACTTTTGACTTAATACCCTGATTTATATTTTTAGCGTTTGCATATTTTAAGTCGTTTAAAATTAACGCATTAATTATTTTTATTATGAAAATATGAAAATTACCACTCAAATATTCTCAAATAACATTCATATGTTAATTTTAAAGCTTTTAACTATTAGAAACACAAGAAATAAGATTGATAAGCTTGATAGTATTATATAATCTCTTCCAAAGATCGGTCTCTCAAAAGGTAAAATGAAAATTTCATGATACGGATACAAAATTGTTATGATCCTAGTGGATATATTTAGTTGGCATCTTCGCTATGTCATTCTATTTGGAGATGGGTTTGAGATTCTTTCTCAAAGTAATTATAGCAAGAGTTTTAAAAGTGTATTTAAAGTAACTATGGAATGATACTAATGAAAATCAATAGTGCATTCAATAAGTCGCAATATGAACATCAATCAATTACCAACCCGATTAAATGATGTCCAAACATTTCCCTCTAAATGCAATTCCTTGAATTCTCTTCTTTTAATAGTTCGAGGATGAAGTCGTTTTATAGTTCAAATTGGTTGGTATTAAAATTGAAAAAAACACCAAACAAATTTCAAATTAATTTAATTATGTTAACTAGAGAATAAAATTGTCCTTTTTCCAGCTTATCTATATTATCACACAAAATGATGATTAATCGCAAAGGAAAAGAAAATTCTATACAACACGCTACAGAAAGAGGCGATGGATCTAACATACAAATCTTGACGCACATATTAGTACCGACAATTAATATTGTTAGTATTTAATGTAAGTGTACACGTCGTTACTGTGTTCTAAAGTTATAGACAATTAAACTTTTTGTTCATGGTTGATATTAATGTGTTCTAAAGTTAAGATGGATAATAATAGTCTCCTAAACAACCCCAATGGCAAATCCGAAATTAAGCTGAAAATCCATGCCCATTTCTGAAACACAGAAAACAGTTCCATCTCCACTTCAGTGATATCATCGCCACTTCCTGCACTCTCCCAAACCCATTAACTCCTCTCTCTCTTTCTCTCTCGATCTCGATCTCGATCAATGAAGAACCCAAAACCAATCTCCCCCGATCTCAATCTCAAAACCCTAATCTCAACCAGAGGAACAAAGCTCTTCGCCTACGGATTCCTCCTCTCCTTCGTCGGCTGCACTGCTTTCCTCGCCTTCAACCCATCGAACAACACGTCATCTCCTTGGTTCTACAATCTCTTCTCCTCGCCTTCAACCTCCTCTCTCAAAGCCTCCATTGCTCCCTACAGATCTCAGGTCTCCTCTCTCTTCTCCCACTTCTTCCCCAATTCGTCGTCCTCTTCGGCGAGCAATCGCATCGGTCGAGGTGGAGGGTCTCGGTTTAATGGGGGTTTGAGGGAGAATCGGAGTCGAGATGGGTTTGGGTCTCGAGGGTTTGATGCTGGAGGGATTGGAGTTTTGGGGAAGAATCAGACGACAGTGAGTTCAATTGGGTCTAAGGCTAATGAAATTTCTTCAACATCAAATGGGGTTTCGTCGAAAACCCAGAAAGAATCAAATGCTAATTCTGTGGAAATTGGGAAGAATCAGACTGTGAGTTCAAGTGGGTCTAAAGGAAGTGGAGCTTCTGAGCAGAAACAGGGGAAGAATCAGACTGAGAGTGGAATTTTAAAAAAGAATCAGACTGCAGCTGATAGAATTCCTGCGAAGTCAAATGGAGTTTCAGAAAAAACCCAGAAAGAATCAAAGGCTAATTCTACAGAAATTGGGGAGAAATCAAGCAGTGCAATCTCTGTGAAATCAAATGGAGTTTCAGAGAAAACCCAGAAAGAATCAAAGGCTAATCCTACAAACTCAGCTAGTCCACCAACGAAAAGTAATGGGAAGAAGAAGGAGAAATGGATTGAGGATATGATTGGTTGTGATATATTTCATGGGCATTGGGTGAAGGATGAGTCTTATCCTTTATACCCTGAGGGATCTTGCCCTCATATTGATGAGCCTTTCGATTGTTATCTCAACGGGAGGCCTGATCGGAGTTATCAGAAGCTCCGGTGGCAGCCGACTGGTTGCAATATCCCAAGGTGAGACCTTTTTGTAACTAGTCATTGTTTTCATATATTTTTCATCTACCCATTTGGTTAAGTATGTTTCGCTTGTATGTTTTTCTTCACCTTATGTTTTATGTATTAGAGACATTGCTTATGCCTATTTAATTTCTTTGATTCTGAGGATGCTTCATTTCTTATGAAGTCAACTACTTGAATGTGGACTAAGTATGAGAGAAACCTTTCATTTTCTATATGTTTTTATTCATTACTCTATGCATATTTTGTAAGTTCGTTTTAACGTTAGTTTAGATTTGGGATATAGGGTGTTGCATATTTGATTCAAAATTTTTACTTACTTCAATTTGGGATGTAGGTTGAATGCTACCGATATGTTGGAGAGATTGAGAGGAAAGCGCCTAGTTTTTGTTGGCGATTCACTCAATAGAAACATGTGGGAATCTCTAGTTTGTGTCTTGAGGAATTCAGTTAAGGATAAAAAGAAGGTTTTTGAGGCTTCTGGTAGGCATGAATTCAGAACAGAAGGGTCTTATTCTTTCTTGTTTAAGGTACTTTCTTGTTTATAATGCAGTTTTTGTTTAAAGGTTACATAACCACCACGAACTATTAGTTGTTTTGTACAAAAATGACATAAAAAAATCATATGCTTCCAAATCAACAGCAAATTACCACAATCTTCCAGAAATTACACATGGATTAAGTACTGTGAACTTTTACTTATATTTTACAAAACTAACATGAATTTCCATACAAACCCACTAAACTACTATGAAAGTCACATGATTGTCAAATAACAACCACGAACTTTCAGGTTTTATTGTAAAACTAATATATAGTTTTCCAATAGTATGCGGTACTTATATTTTACAAAACTAATATGAATCCCATGCGAAACCCCTAACGGTTTGTTGTAGTTCTGTGAAATTTACCCTTTTGTGTTCTATATAATTGTTATACTAATTCATATTGTATTCTTGTTGCTTTATTAGGATTATGGTGCCACTGTGGAATTCTTCCGTTCTCCTTTTCTAGTACAAGAGTGGGAGATGCCCTCTGGTAATGGGACAAAGGAAACTCTACGTCTTGATATAATTGAGAGATCATCTTCTAAGTATAAGGATGCTCATATATACCCTTCAAATCTTTTATATTTGTAATTTGCCCTTCAAACTTTTGGTATTCCCAAATTTGTCCCAGTTCTCTTAAATTGAGTTGTTCTACTCCTCTAAAACTTAACAATATTTAGATTTGCAATATTTTTGTTGAAAAGCTAAAATAGTCAAGTGAGAGGTAGAAAAACTTGATTTGCGAGAATAGGGATAATTTTACGAATACCAATAAATGCAAATATCGAGGATTTGAGGGATATATAACGAAAAACCCCGTACAAATTTACATCACAGCAGCAGCACACCGAAATCCCGCAACAGAACACCTGTACGGACACGGTCACAGCGGCCCCACACAACACATTGAACTACGAGCCACTTGTCAGTCTCTGACGAATCCAACAGCCGAATTTAACTCCGTGATTAAGTACAATTCGTCCTCGAACTTTACTATTATTACGCTTTATGCTCCCGTTCCTATCACTACCGACGCGCATGTTTTAGTACACGTGGCAGCATCTCGATCGTTGGAGAGAAGTTGGTGCTTTAGCGAAGATCACATGAGAGGGCGCGCATTCCTTTCACTTTGAGTTATTTTATTATACTTTTTTATTTGGAGGCATAAGTGGTGGGCCCTTGCTAGTTAAAACTTAACAGAACTATGATATCTGGATGAATTACTTCTTTGTCCTTGATTATTTGTTTTGTTTTTACCATTTTTTAAATAGCACTTAAATACCTTATAGTCTCGCTAACTTTTTACTTAATACCCTGATTTATATTTTTAGCGTTTGCATATTTTAAGTCGTTTAAAATTAACGCATTAATTATTTTTATTATGAAAATATGAAAATTACCACTCAAATATTCTCAAATAACATTCATATGTTAATTTTAAAGCTTTTAACTATTAGAAACACAAGAAATAAGATGGATAAGCTTGATAATATTATATAATCTCTTCCAAAGATCAGTCTCTCAAAAGGTAATAATGAAAATTTCATGATACGGATACAAAATTGTTATGATCCTAGTGGATATATTTAGTTGGCATCTTCGTTTATGTCATTCTATTTGGAGATGGGTTTGAGATTCTTTCTCAAAGTAATTATAGCAAGAGTTTTAAAAGTGTATTTAAAGTAACTATGGAATGATACTAATGAAAATCAATAGTGCATTCAATAAGTCATAATATGAACATCAATCAATTACCAACCCGATTAAATGATGTCCAAACATTTCCCTCTAAATGCAATTCCTTGAATTCTCTTCTTTTAATAGTTTGAGGATGAAGTCGTTTTATAGTTCAAATTGGTTGGTATCAAAATTGAAAAAAAACACCAAAAATTTCAAATTAATTTAATTATGTTAACTAGAGACTAAAGTTGTCTTTTTTCCAGCTTATCTATATTTTCACACCAAATGACGATTTATCGCAAAGGAAAAAGAAATTTCTATACATAACCCTATAGAGAGGATGGATCTAACATACAAATCTTGATGCATATAATATTATCGACAATTAATATAAGTAGTATTTAATGTAACTGTACTTGTTATTAATGTGTTCTAAAGTTATAGACAATTAAACTTTGAGTTCATGGTTGATATTAATATGATTAAGATGGATAATAATAGTCTCCTAAACAACCCCAATGGCAAATTCGAAATTATACTAAAATCCATGCCCATTGCTGAAACACAGAAAACAGTTCCATCTCCACTTCAGTGATATCATCGCCACTTCCTGCACTCTCCCAAACCCATTAACTCCTCTCTCTTTCTCTCTCGATCTCGATCTCGATCTCGATCAATGAAGAGCCCGAAACCAATCTCCTCCGATCTCAATCTCAAAACCCTAATCTCAACCAGAGGAACAAAGCTCTTCGCCTACGGATTCCTCCTCTCCTTCATCGGCTGCACTGCTTTCCTCGCCTTCAACCCATCGAACAACTCGTCATCTCCTTGGTTCTACAATCTCTTCTCCTCGCCTTCAACCTCCTCTCTCAAAGCCTCCATTGCTCCCTACAGATCTCAGGTCTCCTCTCTCTTCTCCCACTTCTTCCCCAATTCGTCGTCCTCTTCGGCGAGCAATCGCATCGGTCGAGGTGGCGGGTCCTGGTTTAATGGGGTTTGGGGAGAATCGGAGTCGAGATGGGTTTGGGTCTCGAGGGTTTGATGCTGGAGGGATTGGGGTTTGGGGAGAAATCAGACAGTGAGTTCAATTGGGTCTAAGGCTAATGAAATTTCTTCAACATCAAATGGGGTTTCGTCGAAAACCCAGAAAGAATCAAATGCTAATTCTGTGGAAATTGGGAAGAATCAGACTGTGAGTTCAAATGGGTCTAAAGGAAGTGGAGTTTCTGAGCAGAAACAGGGGAAGAATCAGACTGAGAGTGAAATTTTAAAAAGAATCAGACTGCAGCTGATAGAATTCCTGCAAAATCAAATGGAGTTTCAGAAAACCCAGAAAGAATCAAAGGTTAATTCTACAGAAATTGGGGAGAAATCAAGCAGTGCAATCTCTGTGAAATCAAATGGAGTTTCAGAGAAAACCCAGAAAGAATCAAAGGCTAATCCTACAAACTCAGCTAGTCCACCAACGAAAAGTAATGGGAAGAAGAAGGAGAAATGGATTGAGGATATGATTGGTTGTGATATATTTCATGGGCATTGGGTGAAGGATGAGTCTTATCCTTTATACCCTGAGGGATCTTGCCCTCATATTGATGAGCCTTTCGATTGTTATCTCAACGGGAGGCCTGATCGGAGTTATCAGAAGCTCCGGTGGCAGCCGACTGGTTGCAATATCCCAAGGTGAGACCTTTTTGTAACTAGTCATTGTTTTCATATATTTTTCATCTACCCATTTGGTTAAGTATGTTTTTCTTCACCTTATGTTTCATGTATTAGAGACATTTCTTATGCCTATTTAATTTCTTTGATTCTGATGATGCTTCATTTCTTATGAAGTCAACTACTTGAATGTGGACCAAGTATGAGAGAAACCTATCATTTTCTAAATGTTTATATTCATTACTCTATGCATATTTTGTAACATTAGATAAGATTTGGGATATAGGGTGTTGCATATTTGATTCAAATTTTAACTTACTTCAATTTGGGATGTAGGTTGAATGCTACCGATATGTTGGAGAGATTGAGAGGAAGCCTAGTTTTTGTTGGCGATTCACTCAATAGAAACATGTGGGAATCTCTAGTTTGTGTCTTGAGGAATTCAGTTAAGGATAAAACAAGGGTTTTGAGGCTTCTGGTAGGCATGAATTCAGAACAGAAGGGTCTTATTCTTTCTTGTTTAAGGTAATTTCTAGTTTATAATGCAGTTTTCGTTTAAAGCTTACATAACCACCACGAACTATTAGTTGTTTTGTACAAAAATGACATAAAAATATCATATACTTCCAAATCAATAGCAAATTACCACAATCTTCCAGAAATTACACATGGATTAAGTACTGTGACCTTTTACTTATATTTTACAAAACTAACATGAATTTCCATACAAACCCACTAAACTACTATGAAAGTTACATGATTGTCAAATAACAACTACGAACTTTCAGGTTTTATTGTAAAACTAATATATAGTTTTCCAATAGTATGCGGTACTTATATTTTACAAAACTAATTTGAATCCCATGCGAAACCCCTAATGGTTTGTTGTAGTTCTGTGAAATTTACCCTTTTTGTGTTCTATATAATTGTTATACTAATTCATATTGTATTCTTGTTGTTTTATTAGGATTATGGTGCCACTGTGGAATTCTTCCGTTCTCCTTTTCTAGTACAAGAGTGGGAGATGCCCTCTGGTAATGGGACAAAGGAAACTCTACGTCTTGATATAATTGAGAGATCATCTTCTAAGTATAAGGATGCACATGTCATCATCTTCAACACTGGCCATTGGTGGACTCATGAGAAAACCTCAAAGGGTAATTAAAACTATCACGGTTATGAAATGCTTAATCTTATAATTGTTTTTACCTAATCACAATGGTATTGAATCTTAAATTGCAGGAAAGACTACTATCAAGAAGGAAATAAGGTCTATAGTGAACTCAATGTTGTGGATGCATTTCATAAGGCTCTAACTACATGGGCTAAATGGATAGATGCCAACATAAACCCGAATAAGAGCTTTGTCTTCTTCAGGGGTTACTCTGCTTCCCATTTCAGGTAGCCATTGCTTCATCAATTATTTTTAGGCTAAATATCATAAACCCCCCTTAACTTTGAACAATTATCAGAAAACCCCTTAACTATCAAAATATCGGAAAATCCTCCTTAAGTTTAGGATTTATCAGAAAACCCCCTTTTAACTTTGAGGTTTTATCAGGAAACCCCCCTAATTTCGGGGGGTTTTCTGATAAAATCACAAAGTTAAAGGGTTTTTTTTGATAAAATCTGAAAGTTAAAGGGGGGTTTTGTGATAATCTCTATACTTAAGGGGGGTTTTCTAATATTTTGAAAGTTAAGGGAGGTTTTCCGATAATCATCCAAAGTTAAGGGGTTTTCTGATATTTTGAAAGTTAAGGGAGGTTTTCCGATAATCATCCAAAGTTAGGGGGGGGGGGGGGTTCTGATATTTTGAAAGTTAAGGGACGTTTTCCAATAATCATCCAAAGTAAAGGGGGGTTTTCTGATATTTACCCTTATTTTTTTTTGTTGCTTATCCAAGAAATAATCAATAACAATGAATTTTTCCTTACATCAGTAAACTAGAAGAACATGATAGTGATGTTACTTGAGCTCATCTTCCATCTTGATGTAGGGGGACACAAGATTTATACTTTGTATTCCCCCTTAAATCTTATTTTTTTAATAATTGCATATACAGCCCATGTATCGATGGTGTAGCCACTTATAGCCCCTAAACCTTTTTGCTGGCAATTACATCTCCTGAGCCTAAGAACGGGCTTATTTTTTGCCTCAATTTTGAGGGCAATTTAGTTTTTCCCCAATTTTGAGGGCAATTTTGTTTGTTTCAAAATTGAAAAAAAACACCAAAAATTTCAAATTAATTTAATTATGTTAACTAGAGACTAAAGTTGTCTTTTTTCCAGCTTATCTATATTTTCACACCAAATGACGATTTATCGCAAAGGAAAAAGAAATTTCTATACATAACCCTATAGAGAGGGATGGATCTAACATACAAATCTTGATGCATATAATATTATCGACAATTAATATAAGTAGTATTTAATGTAACTGTACTTGTTATTAATGTGTTCTAAAGTTATAGACAATTAAACTTTGAGTTCATGGTTGATATTAATATGATTAAGATGGATAATAATAGTCTCCTAAACAACCCCAATGGCAAATTCGAAATTATACTAAAATCCATGCCCATTGCTGAAACACAGAAAACAGTTCCATCTCCACTTCAGTGATATCATCGCCACTTCCTGCACTCTCCCAAACCCATTAACTCCTCTCTCTTTCTCTCGATCTCGATCTCGATCTCGATCAATGAAGAGCCCGAAACCAATCTCCTCCGATCTCAATCTCAAAACCCTAATCTCAACCAGAGGAACAAAGCTCTTCGCCTACGGATTCCTCCTCTCCTTCATCGGCTGCACTGCTTTCCTCGCCTTCAACCCATCGAACAACTCGTCATCTCCTTGGTTCTACAATCTCTTCTCCTCGCCTTCAACCTCCTCTCTCAAAGCCTCCATTGCTCCCTACAGATCTCAGGTCTCCTCTCTCTTCTCCCACTTCTTCCCCAATTCGTCGTCCTCTTCGGCGAGCAATCGCATCGGTCGAGGTGGCGGGTCCTGGTTTAATGGGGGTTTGGGGGAGAATCGGAGTCGAGATGGGTTTGGGTCTCGAGGGTTTGATGCTGGAGGGATTGGGGTTTTGGGGAGAAATCAGACAGTGAGTTCAATTGGGTCTAAGGCTAATGAAATTTCTTCAACATCAAATGGGGTTTCGTCGAAAACCCAGAAAGAATCAAATGCTAATTCTGTGGAAATTGGGAAGAATCAGACTGTGAGTTCAAATGGGTCTAAAGGAAGTGGAGTTTCTGAGCAGAAACAGGGGAAGAATCAGACTGAGAGTGAAATTTTAAAAAAGAATCAGACTGCAGCTGATAGAATTCCTGCAAAATCAAATGGAGTTTCAGAAAAAACCCAGAAAGAATCAAAGGTTAATTCTACAGAAATTGGGGAGAAATCAAGCAGTGCAATCTCTGTGAAATCAAATGGAGTTTCAGAGAAAACCCAGAAAGAATCAAAGGCTAATCCTACAAACTCAGCTAGTCCACCAACGAAAAGTAATGGGAAGAAGAAGGAGAAATGGATTGAGGATATGATTGGTTGTGATATATTTCATGGGCATTGGGTGAAGGATGAGTCTTATCCTTTATACCCTGAGGGATCTTGCCCTCATATTGATGAGCCTTTCGATTGTTATCTCAACGGGAGGCCTGATCGGAGTTATCAGAAGCTCCGGTGGCAGCCGACTGGTTGCAATATCCCAAGGTGAGACCTTTTTGTAACTAGTCATTGTTTTCATATATTTTTCATCTACCCATTTGGTTAAGTATGTTTTTCTTCACCTTATGTTTCATGTATTAGAGACATTTCTTATGCCTATTTAATTTCTTTGATTCTGATGATGCTTCATTTCTTATGAAGTCAACTACTTGAATGTGGACCAAGTATGAGAGAAACCTATCATTTTCTAAATGTTTATATTCATTACTCTATGCATATTTTGTAACATTAGATAAGATTTGGGATATAGGGTGTTGCATATTTGATTCAAATTTTAACTTACTTCAATTTGGGATGTAGGTTGAATGCTACCGATATGTTGGAGAGATTGAGAGGAAAGCCTAGTTTTTGTTGGCGATTCACTCAATAGAAACATGTGGGAATCTCTAGTTTGTGTCTTGAGGAATTCAGTTAAGGATAAAACAAGGGTTTTGAGGCTTCTGGTAGGCATGAATTCAGAACAGAAGGGTCTTATTCTTTCTTGTTTAAGGTAATTTCTAGTTTATAATGCAGTTTTTGTTTAAAGCTTACATAACCACCACGAACTATTAGTTGTTTTGTACAAAAATGACATAAAAATATCATATACTTCCAAATCAATAGCAAATTACCACAATCTTCCAGAAATTACACATGGATTAAGTACTGTGACCTTTTACTTATATTTTACAAAACTAACATGAATTTCCATACAAACCCACTAAACTACTATGAAAGTTACATGATTGTCAAATCATTTACTAGCAATTAGCACCTGTGATTACCCTGAAAGAATATCTCTCAGTTTTCAATTTTGCAAACCTTATGAACAACTATAAATTGACTGAATCATCTTTCATAACTTTAGGGGAGGCCAATGGAACTCCGGAGGGGCATGTGACAAAGAGACTGAACCAATAAAGAAAGAGGAATATCTCTCATCTTATCCTTCAAAGATGAGTATACTAGAGTCAGTGATCAAGGGAATGAAAACCCCCGTGGCCTATTTAAACATTACTAGAATGACTGATTATAGGAAGGACGCTCATCCTTCTGTATACCGAAAGCAAAATCTAACTGAGGAAGAGAGGAAAGATCCATTGAGGTTTCAAGATTGTAGTCATTGGTGTTTGCCTGGTGTTCCTGATTCATGGAATGAGTTATTATATGCGCAACTAATTATCAAACAGTATCAAATGGCTCAAAAAGTCGGATAATCTTGCAAAAATAGTGAAACTGCGGTTTGTATATTATTCGAGAAGCGTGATTACCAAGGAAGACTGGTTTGCTGGAGAAGACAGGTCTGAGTATACATTGTTCTTGTATCTTCCACTTATATGATATTCTTTTTGGCCTTTCTAGGCTTAGAATGTATAGTTACTTATCCACGGTAAAATAAAAACAATGTATTGGTTATTAGAAATGCCAATTATACTTCTTTATCAATTCCCCTCTAGAGTTTCTGAAACTCAATTGTGAAAACCTGTTGTTAGAATGCTCCTCTACCTGCTAACTGCCCTGCATCTTGAGCTTGCGGGTTTAGTTACAAGTGTGGTCTTTGGGTTGAGTTTGTTATTGAGAATATTTTTGTTTGTTCTTTATTTTCTAACTAGTATCTGCGGAAAAACGCACCATGATATAAGAATAAAGTGTATAGTGCAATTGTGTATGATATATTCTACAAAAATGCAATTGTTGTCATGCCAATGAAGAGAACCAACCCATGCCCTGCATCGTTTTCAGTATTGTTTTCTGATGCCTGAAAGTAACATGAGATAGCTGCTAGACTGTCGAAAGCTCAGTAGGAAATCTCTGTTTTCTTATCAGAAACAGGTTTTGGTCATCATATATGGCAAACATAAAGCCTCATAAAACCAGAAGTCTCACAAATTGAAAAGTCTAATTTAAGTCTGTAACATTCGTACAATTTGTTTTTTCACTCGTAGGTAGAGCATTTCAGTCCATGTGAAGTTTTTGATCTATGCTGATTTTAGATTGTTTGCGAATGGTTCAGTTCATCATATATAAATATCACTGTGTATTTGCATGTAAACTCTTACATTATCCCCTTGCATATATGTACAGCAATGAATTTTAACATGAATTTTTATCATTAAAAAAGAAAGAAAATTAATGAACTACAGGGCCCTCAAGTCTTTGAGGGTAATATAGTTATCATTGAAAAGCTAACGCTCATTTTTAATGGATGTTAATAATAATAAAAAAGTTTGTTTGTAACTAAGATGTGATACGAAGAGTAAGTTGGGGGGGGGGATCAGTTTAAGTATGAAGCCCAAGTACATTGGCCTTCTAGCCTTACAAAGGGTGAACAAACGGTCGGGTCGGGTGGTTTTAGACAATTTTTTATCAACCAAACCAAACCGAAATAGACATAAAACCGAACCGAACCGTACCGAATTATTTCGGTTTGGTTCGGTCGGTTCATTCGGTTATTATAGGCCCTGATCTCACGCAAATATAGGCGTGATTTTGGTCGCATCATAATTGGAAGAAGGCAATGGTGAAGGAAAACGAAGGACGAAGAAGAAGGGGGAGAGAGAGATTTGAGTTTTGAAATGACAACCGCCAGAGACCGAGCAAGCTGCGTTTAGTTTTGTTTTGGCTTTTTGCAAGAGAAAAGGACAAATAGATATGATCTCTCTCTATTATTTATGCAAGACAACTAGCATTAGAAAAGAACTCAAAAACTTTCACATGGGTGCATGTTGAGTAGACCCGCAGAGAATGAAGTATGAGAGGGCTTTTAGGTGCTTCGTAGTGGGTGTTCTTTACATCTACCGTGACACCGATTTAAAATATTTGTACGACCGAACCAAAGATCTACTAAAACCGAACCGCACCGCCAAAATCGCTGCTTTGGTCGGTTTATTTGGTTCAAACCGAACCTTGCACAACCCTAGTATCATGTTCACTACTTTTTTGTGATAATTAAGATCCAAAATCTATAAGAAAGGGCTAAATTACCAAATTGGTATTCTAATTTGACCCCATTTTTCAATAAGTTATTTATTTCTGCTTTGGCGTTAATATGGTATTCTAACTTGTGTCCCGATGACAATAAGATCATTTTACGGTGAACTGTATTTTAAAAAAAATTTCTTTCAATCCCCTAACTTATCAAAATTATTAAATCTATATCATCTTTTCCTTCATCCTTCTCTAATTCAAAATTTTCTCACCTTTTACCCAAAAAGATCCTCCTTCATTCTTTCTTTCCTTCTCATCAATGAAGCTCCGGTTTTCTCCTTCAAACTCCCCTAATTCAAACCTAAACCTTAATTCAAATTGGTATTGACTTGGATGATTGTTGTTAGGGTTGGATTAGGGTTTAGGTTTGAATTGGAGGAGGTTGAAGGAGAAAGAGGGGCTCAAAGGAGGATTTTATTGGGTAAAATGGTGGAAGAAATTTGAATTAGGGGAGGTTGAAGGAGAGGGTGCATATTTAATAATTTTGCTAGGTCAAGGAGATAAAATACCATATTGATGCCGAGCATAATTAAATACCTTATTGAAAAATAAAGTCAAGTTAGAATATCAATTTGGTAATTTAGCCAAAAAGAAAGAGCATCTTATCTTTTCACAATTTAAATATAAAGTGGATTGAATTCTCAACTTTCATCAATTCACTTGAATACAAGCATCAATACATTTAAAAATAATAATTAACGCAATTAGTATTTTCCTATAAAAAGTGAGTTGTTATTATTATTACTTTTGTGTGGATATGCATGCAATGAAAAGCTAATACATAAGAAATTACTAGTAAATAAAGCAAATGTTGCAATATATTTGCTTCATAGAAAAATCATCACTAAATTTATTATTTTGAATGCCCCTTAAATTTTATTTTTAATAATTGCATATACAGCCCATGTATCGATGGTGTAGCCACTTATAGCCCCTAAACCTTTTTGCTGGCAATTACATCTCCTGAGCCTAAGAACGGGCTTATTTTTTGCCTCAATTTTGAGGGCAATTTAGTTTTTCCCCAATTTTGAGGGCAATTTTGTTTGTTTGCAAGTAAACTGAGGGTAAAAGGTAATTAGTTGTCACGTGATTCCCCCGCGACAACTCAACCTAACTTGGAAAATAATGTTTGGAACTTAGGGAGTTTTAAGCGGCTACATACTCAAAGTACGAGCGGTTTATATGCAATTAATCCTTTCTAATAAAAGGATAGGGTAAATTGCAGATAACCCCCTTCAGCTATATCTTAGTAGCATTGACCCTTTTCAACTCATTTACTAGCAATTAGCACCTGTGATTACCCTGAAAGAATATCTCTCAGTTTTCAATTTTGCAAACCTTATGAACAACTATAAATTGACTGAATTATCTTTCATAACTTTAGGGGAGGCCAATGGAACTCCGGAGGGGCATGTGACAAAGAGACTGAACCAATAAAGAAAGAGGAATATCTCTCATCTTATCCTTCAAAGATGAGTATACTAGAGTCAGTGATCAAGGGAATGAAAACCCCAGTGGCCTATTTAAACATTACTAGAATGACTGATTATAGAAAGGACGCTCATCCTTCTGTATACCGAAAGCAAAATCTAACTGAGGAAGAGAGAAAAGATCCATTGAGGTTTCAAGATTGTAGCCATTGGTGTTTGCCTGGTGTTCCTGATTCATGGAATGAGTTATTATATGCGCAACTAATTATCAAACAGTATCAAATGGCTCAAAAAGTCGGATAATCTTGCAAAAATAGTGAAACTGCGGTTTGTATATTATTCGAGAAGCGTGATTACCAGGGAAGACTGGTTTGCTGGAGAAGACAGGTCTTGAGTAGACATTGTTCTTGTATCTTCCACTTATATGATATTCTTTTTGGCCTTTCTAGGCTTAGAATGTATAGTTACTTATCCACGGTAAAATAAAAACAATGTATTTGTTATTAGAAATGCCAATTATACTTCTTTATCAATTCCCCTCTAGAGTTTCTGAAACTCAATTGTGAAAACCTGTTGTTAGTATGCTCCTCTACCTGCTAACTGCCCTGCATCTTGAGCTTGTGGGTTTAGTTATAAGTATGGTCTTTGGGTTGAGTTTGTTATTGAGAATATTTTTGTTTATTCTTTATTTTCTAACCAGTATCTGGAGGAAAACGCATCATGATATAAGAATAAAGTGTATAGTGCAATTGTGTATGATATATTCTACAAAAATGCAATGGTTGTCATGCCAATGAAGAGAACCAACCCATGTCGCTGCTTTGAAACGTCTGAATATGACGGGCATCGTTTTCAGTATTGTTTTCTGTACGCCTGAAAGTAACATGAGATAGCTGCTAGACTCTCGAAAGCTCAGTAGGAAATCTCTGTTTTCTTATCAGAAACAGGTTTAGCTCATCATATATGGCGAACAATTTGTTGTGCTCAGCGCGTTCTAAAGCCTCATAAAACCAAAAGTCTCACAAATTGAAAAGTCTAATTTAAGTCTGTAACATTCGTACAATTTGTTTTTCACTCGTAGGTAGAGCATTTCAGTCCATGTGAAGTTTTGATCTATGCTGATTTTAGATTGTTTGCGAATGGTTCAGTTCATCATATATAAATATCACTGTGTATTTGCATGTAAACTCTTACATTATCCCCTTGCATATATGTACAGCAATGAATTTTAACATGAATTTTTGTTGATCATAAAAAAAAGAAAGAAAATTAATGAACTACAGGGACCCCTCAAGTCTTTGAGGGTAATATAATTATCATTGAAAAGCTAACACTCATTTTTTAATGGATGTTAATAATAATAAAAAAGTTAGTTTGTAACTAAGATGTGATACGAAGACTAAGTTTGAGGGATGGAGGGAGATCAGTTTAAGTATGAAGCCCAAGTACATTGGCCTTCTAGCCTTACAAATAGTACCATGTAGGGGTGAGCAAACGGTCGGGTCGGGTGGTTTTAGACAATTTTTTATCAACCGAACCAAACCGAAATAGACATAAAACCGAACCGAACCGAACCATACCGAATTATTCGGTTTGGTTCGATCGGTTCATTCGGTTATTATAGGCCCTGATCTCAGCGGGCAAATATGAAGGCTGATTTTGGTCGTCATCATAATTGGAAGAAGGCAATGGTGAAGGAAAACGAAGGACGAAGAAGAAGGGGGGAGAGAGAGATTTGAGTTTTAAAATGACAACTGCTTTGAGTACCGTGAGAGCAAGGTGTAGGTTTAGTTTTGTTTTGGCTTTTTACAAGAAAAAAGGACAAATAGATATGATCTCTGTCTATTATTTATGCAAGACAACTAGCATTAGAAGAGAACTCAAAAACTATCACATGGGTACATGTTGAGTAGATCCGCATAGAATGAAGAATGAGAGGGCTTTTAGGTGCGCTGTAAGTGGGTGTTCTTTACATCGGTCGGGTCGGTGCACACCGACCTAAAATATTTGTACGCGACTCGAACCAAAGTATCTACTAAAACCGAACCGCACTGCCCAAAATCGGGCGGTTCGGTCGGTTTATTTGGTTCAAACCGAACCTTGCACAGCCCTAGTATCATGTTCACTACTTTTTTGTGATAATTAAGATCCAAAATCTTTCAGAGTATTATAAGAAAGCGTTAAATTACCAAATTGGTATTCTAACTTGACCCCATTTTTCAATAAGTTATTTATTTCTGCTTCGGCGCAATTTGATATTCTAACTTGTGTCCTGATGACAATAAGATCATTTTGGGCTGTATTTTTAAAAAATTTCTTTCAATCCCTAACTTATCAAAATTATTAAATCTATATCATCTTTTCCTTCATTCTTCTCTAATTCAAAATTTCCCCACCTTTTACCCAAAAGATCCTCCTTCATTCTTTCTTTCCTTCTCCTCAATGAAGCTCCATTTTTCTCCTTCAAACTCCCCCAATTCAAACCTAAACCTTAATTCAAATTGGTATTGACTTGGATGATTGTTGTTAGGGTTGGATTAGAGTTTAGGTTTGAATTGGAGGAGGTTGAAGGAGAAAGAGGGGCTCAAAAGAGGATTTTATTGGGTAAAATGGTGGAAGAAATTTGAATTAGGGGAGGTTGAAGGAGAAAGAGGGTGCATATTTAATAATATTGATAGGTCAAGGAGATAAAAGAAATTTTACTAAAACATAAAAATACAGTTTGCCAGAATTCTCACCGCCGGCGATAAAAAGGGCTTTATTGTCATCGGGGCACAAGTTAAAATACCATATTGACGCCGGAGCATAATTAAATACCTTATTGAAAAATAAAGTCAAGTTAGAATATCAATTTGGTAATTTAGCCAAAAAGAAAGAGCATCTTATCTTATCGTCAATTTAAATATAAAGTGGATTGAATTCTCAACTTTCATCAATTCACTTGAATACAAGCATCAATACATTTAAAAATAATAATTAACGCAATTAGTATTTTCCTATAAAAAGTGAGTTGTTATTATTATTACTTTTTGTGTGGATATGCATGCAATGAAAAGCTAATACATAAGAAATACGCTAGTAAATAAAGCAAATGTTGCAATATATTTGCTTCATAGAAAAATCATCACTAAATTCATTATTTTGAATGCATGCACCTTTTGTTATATGTCTTAGAATATAAAGCTATGACCTTCTACTCTTATCACAACTTTTAGAGTTTTATGTGTGGCAGAAGGGTCTTTTCGGCATCTTCTAAAGCAGAGTCTTTTTAGACCTCACCACATTTGGCCACAAGTTCATCACTGTTGACCGTGAACGCTAATTCATATTCTCAAGATATCAGAGCAATTTAAATTTAAATCTCATTAGGCACAAATTTAAAGTGGATTTTAAAAGGAATTATTTGCCTAACTACCTCCGAAATCATCATAATTGATCATTTATCCAAGTCTCCATATTTGCATATTTATTCCACAAATCATCACTTTTGGGTTACCAAGCAGCAGTGGTTTGTGCAGGTTTTTCGTTGCTGGTAGTGAAGTGAATGAACTTGTAATGAATTAGGCACAAGAGAGTGCAAATTTTGGAGTTCCGCATAGTGAGAGGGCCCTTTAACAATATGAAATACAATATACTGCTAGTACAGTTTCAGTCTTTCACAAAGCATGATATTATTTATTTATTTTTCTGTAATAAAATGGAAATCCATCCATATTTGTTGCTGCATTTTATTTTCTGCCAACCAAACATTCCAGCTTTACTAGTGAGTCTAAAATTAAAAGATTTTTTTCAGTATTAGCCCCTTGCATATTTAATATTTCAAAATTAGTTGCTCAAATCATCATAATCGCTGTTAGGTCCCCTAACTTTTATATCTTGACACTGCTACTCTTAGTTGGATGGAATAAACTCATACAAATTGGGAAAACTAATAGCAATTTCAAGGACTTGAGGGACTAATTTTGAGACTTCTTATGAGAACTGAAGTCTAATAGCAATTTTAATGATGTGAGGGTACTAATTTAAAATATCAAGGAAAAAAAAAGAAAAACCGGATAGGAGTTTCCATGGGCCTGATAGCTGTTCTTGGGCCAAGGTGGACTCTAACCCGTTCTAAACCCGATATTGTAAACCCATAAGAATCCGAAAGCAAAGCAGCGGAAACTCTCTTGAAATCAAAATCAAAAACAAAAACAAGTTCGCTCGCTCTCACTCTCGCTCTCAGCAAAGCGAAAGCTCCGTTCTCGTTTCTTTCTTTTACCAATTTTGAGCGAATTGATCGATCATTTTTCTCGTTTTCGGTGATCGAGCAAATGCTACAATGGAGGAGACGACGCCTTCGGTTCTCACCTCCGACGAGCTCAATCTCCTCATCTTACGCTACTTTCAAGAATCAGGTTCATATTCTCCTCAAAGATTTATTGTTTTTCTTTCGATTTCTAGGGTTTAGTTTCTTTTAGGGTTTTAGTGAATCAGTGGATTCTTTTACTGATGTCTGAGAATTTTCGATTGCTATGTCCTTGAGATGTGATTGTGTAAGTGATGTTCTTGAGAAATGTCACCCCTTCAAAGATTTCTTGTTTTCTAGGGTTTCTTGATCCTAGGGTTTTGAGTATTTAAAATCTAGATCCCTAGTTTTGAATCAGTTGGAACTTTTGCGGAAGTCTGAGAAATTTTGATTGGTATTTATTACCTCCGACGCTCTTGAGATGTGGTTGTGAAATTGTGATCAGAAGAAGCCATCAATTTGTCTTTAGGGAAATTTCTTGGGCAATTTTCTATCAAGAACTCTAAGAACTAAGCTTGATTATCCATAACAACTCATATTCTATCAAGAGACATTCTTGTGCAAATGGTTTTAAACAAATTGCGTTGGGTTTCTGTAGATGAGTGTACATGTTGATGCGTGCTTAAGTCTTGATTTTTAGTCAGATTGGTCATTTTGAGAATACCTTATTTTCTTGTAATATTTCTTTAAAAAGACTAATGGAAGAAAAATAAGTAGTAAGATAATTTTGGTTTCTGATGAATTCAAAGAATGAATCTCTCACGGGGTTTCTTGATTGGACTTCTTGATTAAGAAATCCTGTTGTTACTTAACATTGAGATTGTCTCTGTTAAGTTTGAATCCAAATTTGCATCCAAATTTGCTCTTGAATCTTGAATTTCCTTATTGTTTGGAGGTGTATCAACCCATTGTACTGACTACGAAATCTGTGGAGGTTAACAAAAAGGTTCAAGAATGAAAGGTGGGTGTGCTTTTATCATATACAATATTTGTTCTCTGGGAAACATAAGAATTTCGTAAGACTTTTGTTGTTGGTAAGGGTAAAAGTACATGATTCACTACTCGAATAATAACACAATATGAATATACTACTCTAGATTAGACTGTTTGGGACACAAACAGTTTGGTTATGATACACTTTGAAGTACTCTCTAGGATTATTTTGATAGCCTTGCATATTTTTCTACATGCATATTGGCACAGGAGATATATACATATACATCTTGTTAGATTGAAAAATAAAAGTTGATCATCAAGCTTAAAAGATCACATCGTCAGCCTCGAAAATTTTAAAATAGCTTATTTCAAAAGGTGAGTGCTAAGTACATAAAAGGATCTCACTAAACCAATTAGTTGCTGGTATTTATCACTTAATTTTTGGATTGTCAATTTTGGGTATCTGGATCATACACCATGACTTGACACACACAAGGTAGAGTTCAACCCCGTCTTTTTTTCCTATTCGTTTGTTGTTTTTTTTTTTGGGAGGTGGTAAATTTAGTAACTCCGTCTTGAAGCCACTTGTATCCTGTATTTCATCTACAAGCTTTGTTTATTGATGGCTCAAAATGTAGACATCTATCTCATGTATGATCTAAAACATAGAAATTCCTCAAATTCTGGCTTAGCGTAAATGGCAATTCAAATTCTTCCTCAGACATTAAAATTAAAAATCTTAAATCAATAAAATAAACAATTTCCATCTTACTTTCTGGATGAATAGGAACAAATAAGATCTCAATTATTAAACCCAATAGGTAAATATATTATGCATCAAACTGAAATATAAATGATATCTATTAAAGTAGATAGATAAATGGATTAACGAGCAGAAGTAATGGTACCAGATAGAATTCATATTGTGATTTAGCAGATCATGAAAATCCACTCTATTCTTAGAATCACTGATTAGACAACATGAAACACTTAATAATTCTGGTTCAAAGTCATTTCATAGAAAAGACGGAACAAGAAGTCTATTCATAGACGGAACATATCTATACAATGGTTAAAATAGTTCAAAGTTTAAAATTTCTAAGGGACACAATGCACCTCGTAAAAAACTATGGGTACTAATTTGGTTTTATGTTTTGGAAATGTAGGATACATTGAAACTATTAATGAATCTAAGGATGTATTGAAATTATTGATGAATCTAAGGATGTATTGAGATTATCAATATGCTTTTACATTTGTCAACCTTAAATAAATTTAAGATTTTAGAAATGAAGAGTTGTTGTTATTTATGGTCTAATATTAAGGTTTATGTATTTGTTGAGTTTCAATGTTTCATTTTTATCATTTATTGGAATTTCTTGCTCATGACGTTGGCTTCATACTGCAATGAATTGCTAACATCCCTCCATGTACTTCTTTCAGATTTTAAACATGCAGCATTTGCCTTCGAAAAAGAGGCAGGAGTTTGCAAAAGTTCTATTGATGAAAATTTAATTCCGCCAGGTCATCTTGTTACTTTGGTACAGAAAGGTCTTCAGTACAAAGAGATACAAGCAAACTTGGACAGTGTAAGTGTATATGTGTCTGTCAATATTTCTCTCTAAGATGAACTGATGATGTAAGTTCTACACCATGCTTCATAGCTGTACCCTAACCGGTCATAAACTAACTTTTTAACTTTGGGTTCTGCAAGAAAATTTATGTAGTGTGCACTGTAGATTGAGCATAACGTGTGCTTATTTAATACTTGTTTAAATTTCCTAGGCTAATAATTCATGCGTGGATGATGACTTTTCACTTCTACGACCTTCGGATATTATTACAAAAGATGTGGACGGATTACAGAGAATCATAAAAGAGATGGCTATGCTTCAAATGGAACAAGATTCGGAGAAAGTTTCTGCAGATGGAAGGGATAGAGGAAGACCGGAAAGTGATAAAGAAGAAGATAGGGGGAAAGACAAGGTTGAAGAGGACAAAGAACATGGTGGTTGTGCTGGTAAAGTTATCTAAGACTTTCTTCATTTACTTCTTCATCTACAAACCTAATTTCTTCATTGAACAATGTGGTTTGAGGACACCTGCTTTTAGAGTCAAGCCAGAAACCTGCTTTTAGACAATCAGGTTTAAAAAATAATTATACATGTATAGACGGAGGATATTATTAATTTCTAGATAGCTATAAATCATGCATATATTTTATTAATTTTTAAATTCTGTGATGTTATGTTTATAAACCATGCGGGTTTGATCCACAAAGTCTGTAAAATTTCCAAGAAGCATGTGTTTATTGGAGCAATTTATGGGTCATGAAATGCTTATTATTTAGTCAGAACTAGAGTTGGAAACTTTCACTTTATGTAATTTGAATTGCCTATCAGTGAACCGGTACACTTCTTGGTTTATTGCTGGACAGTCTTATGCATACTAAATAGGGTCTAGCCATGGTTTATATTGGTTTCTTGCTGGAAACCAAAATCCTTAATTCCATGGTGCTTTCAATGAAAGATTATGATCAGTTAGCTTGGCCGACATCTTTATGTTGCTTAGGTGCTTTGGATATTTTACCTCATGTCTGGTAGTTTTAATTTATTTTCAAGTTCTCTTTTGTAATGTTCGCAGATGAGTTAGATTGGGATTTGACCAGATTACGATTGAACAAACCCAACATATTAATAAATGGATCAAGCTTGTGAATCACATCCCAGCCTGACCAAGTCCTCTTTTGTTATGGTGGCGGATAGGTTGGTTTGGGATCTGACCAGATTATGATAAAAATACTCAACCCATTAATAAATGGATTGAACTTGTGAATCAAATCCCAGCCTGACCCAGCTATGCCTGTGAAACTTGGATCTGACCCTTTTAATCTAATTATTTAACAGGCTGGTTTTAATTTAAGCTCAAATTCGGCACCATATTTTTCCAATTCGATTGATATGTCATTTGCTCTCAAAGAACTTGAAATCATAGGAAAAACACAGCCTGATTATCCTTTCCAAAGCATAAATTCATTCTCAGTAAAATTGTCAGTATCATCATAGAAGAACTAGACACTATTATTCATGTCTTTCACAGTGAGAAGCAAATGATTAGAAAACACTGAGTGGGAAAGCTAGCTATTGGCAGTGAACTGGACTTCATTTTGTTAGCAACATTGTCTTCATAACTTTCCATCTTTCCTTGTATGGAAAGTTTTCAAAGATAAGGGCTAAGATAATGTTCCTTTATCTAGGACGAATATATTCATTCAGCCACCTTTTGTTCTTCTTGGCTTTCATCTTGTTTGTAATCCTGGAGTAAAGATTGAACTAAATAAGAGCTGTGAGTTCCTAAATTTATTGATGGGTTGCTCATATCATATATTCGTTAGTGGACAATGCTGATTATATTAAGTTTCTTCCAATATATTATGTTAAATCACATTCCAAAGTATCCTGCATCAGCCCTTTATTACCACTGCTGACGCCAGCTTGATTTAACTTGTATCTTGTGCACAAACATCTCCGGAGATGAGCATCATATTCCAATGAAATCTCTATAGACTCACTTAGGCCTCAGAAACTGTGCTCCATTTTTGTTAGGTTGATTCATCCTTTACATCCCAAAGCTTCTCTATTAAAAGGTGACATTAATTTCTTATGTGCTTTTGATAGTTGATAATATGTAATGCTGCTTAGAGAGGTGGTTAATATCCAGTGCAAGTATAAGGATATTGCAAATATTTTATTTTCAAGAATTACCTTATATTTGTAAATATGTTTTCTGTTGGCCTGAGCTGTCACTTATTGCTTATTTTTTCTATGTTACTCTTCTGACATTATTTTTAACGTGTAACTTTCTACATTTTAATTTTGGAAGTTATACTGTTCAAAATTCTTAATAGGGCAACCAATGGATGTCACACCAAATGCTCAATCTGTGTCCTGTGAGATTCCTAGTTCTGATGTGGTTATTGTTGCAGGACATAGCTCTCGGGTTTGTACTTCGATTTAACCTTTTCCCCTCCTAACATCTTAAAATCTCATTATGTTTTTGGATGAACTTCTGATCCAGATACCTCTATGTATTGTTCATTTACTGTCTTTAGGTTTCTTGTTGTGCATGGAGCCCAACTAGTTCACTTCTGGCATCTGGGTGAGAATACTTTCTTTATTATTTTGCATCTGAATTTACTGTCTGGTTCTAGAGAATGGTGGTGGGAGTGACTGTCTTTAGTAGATCTCCTAGATTTGTCCTTCGCTGGAATCATCTTTTTATAAAGCACGCAACTTGTAGTCCATTCAAGTTCTTGGTTGCAAGCGTACTAAATTTTGAACTTCTAACATTTTCATGCACTATAGTAGATTTTTGATCTCCTAGATTTCTTTAACAGGTTTTCTGATTCATTCTTATTCTAATGTGATTATTTATGTTTCCTTTTTAAACATACTTGTTATCAGTTGTTTCAACCCTGGGGTGGAAATTTTTTATCATTCCATTTTGGATGGTTCTGCGGTGAATAAGATCTGTCTGGAAGTTGGCAAGGATGATTGCAATATGTTCTTGATCCAACCTATGTTGTTAGGTCTGAGGACTCAACAGCTCGGATTTGGACAATTCCAGACGGCCCTTGTGGTTCTAGCATGCAAAATCTTCCTCTCTGTGCAAAGGTTTTAACATGTTTTGAGGGAAGTCCTGAGACTACCAAGGACGTGACAGCACTTGCTTGGAATGTAATGGTTTCTCCTATTTTTTATTAATAATTGCTTTTGTAGCATTCCACTATTCCATATTAAATTTGTTTTTCCATCACATAATTGTGTACTTTCCAAGAGACTTTTGGAATTATTAGCCTATTTGAAGTCTGATCACAGATATATTTATATAAATAATACCGAAAATCAGTTTATGTACCTTATACTATTTGCAGGGTGCAGGGTCACTGCTAGCTACAGGTTATTATGATGGTCAGACTAGAATATGGAGCAAAGATGGTAAGCTCTTTTAAAATGAGTATACTCAATACTTCTCATTGATAGTTCTTTTATATTCCCCAATTTCATTCCCATGATATTTTCTTCGGCATGTTGATATAATTGAATGGGTGACGAGGTGTTCCACATGACGAAAGACATTGTTGTGGTCAATCATTTTAAGCCCATCAGTGACTTGACTACTTTATTGCTAGTGTAAGCAATATTACTAATGAATATTATATTTCTAAATTCTAACTACTATTGATGGAGAGGTATCTTTTCTGCTCCTGTTTGAAGATTTTTTTTCCTTCTGTACACTTGTTTGGCACATAGCTTCTGCTATGCACCGTGCATAGCTTCACTTTAAGAGTGCACAAGCAACACTAAGTTCTCATGAATTTCATCTTTTTCCAGTAAATCATCGTAGACGATTATGGAGGATACACAAGGACTTTACAGTTCTGGTGCATGGTGGCATAATCCCTATTTCTGATTCCAGATTATAGTACATGGAGGAACATGCTTCTTTGCTTATTCATCTGTCTTAAATTGATCTTGTTCATTTAAGATTTACAAGATCTTAAATTTTGTAATCTTCTGAATTCCTTAATAAGCATAGAGGATTAAAAAATTATTATAAATTTAAAATAAAAGGTGACTGATTGAAGGATCAAAGTAGAGTCCAGAAAATGTAAATTTGAGAATATTTTATTTATAGTTTTGAAATATTAGAAGGAAGGGAGCAAGGGTATTAAACTTTTGGGATTGCTATTGTGATGACGCATGTTGGTTTTGATATTGTTCTGGATCAACTTTTATTTGTCTGAAATTTTGCTTTTCCTAACTAACCTCGATATGACAAATAATTACCTCAAGGCCAAGCTTTAGACATTTTGGCTTGTTTTGACTGGGAGCTTTCCAATGGGATATGCTAGGATCCTATAATCAGGTTCATGGCTTGATTTTAACCTAATAGGGAGAACTTTTAGGAATTTCCACAGTACTTCTTTAGCCTAGTTATCTAAAGTGCATGAGTATTTCTAAATAGCATACTAAGTTTGGTGTTCAGGATAAGTTTATGAAGTCACGTCACACAATTGGAGTTGGGGAAGTTCTGAAAATTTGAAAACCATTCAGTTATCATCTGAGACAAGGTTTATGGAGATGAGCACATTAAGGTAAATTGACTCTATTTGTCGATTATAGATGGCCTCCTACATTTTTAGGTTAATGGTCCACATGGATGGAATGCTAAACCCTAACTCCGTCTACTTGACTGTATTTTGTAGTTCTATTAAATTAATATGATTTAAATTGACAGTTTCTGAAGAAGTTTAGTGTTCTCCACAAACATTTTTGAAAGTCAGACCCCAGAAATCAACTGTATATTTCTGGAGTTACTGATAAAAATCCTGTATTGATCTTTATATTTATTTAGAAAATTTTGTGTTTATTGATAGAAATAACTCTCTAGGTCTCATGGGCTGTTTGGTTTATTGTAAATGGGATTCCACAACACCGCTTCATGCACCTCTGGTGTTCCATGTTGTTGTAATTTACAATAGGCAAATGGTCAAGCTGGCTGTCGAACCATTTACAATCCTCTTGCATCACAAGTAGCTACTTGCTAGTGTTTACAATCCTCTTGCATCACAAGTTCCTACAACTAATCGAACAAGGGAGAGCCACTCGTTGCATCCTCATTTACAACTAATAACTAAATAAACAACTTAGCACTACTTACTACCACACGAGCCACGGAGTGCATTGCAGTTGCAAATATAATGTTTCACAATTACATCACATGCATTTGTAAATTTGATTTCCTATGCCTGGCTCTATGTCTAATCATGGTTTTGATTGTACTGAACAGGAGAGCTAAAGAGTACTCTAATCAAGCATGAAGGGGTAATATTCTCTTTGAAGTGGAACAAGAAGGGTAGTCATCTCCTAACTGGAAGTTATGACAAATCGGCTATTTTGTGGGACACTAGGACATGGGAGTGCAAGCAGCAGTTTCATTGTCATCATGGTATATTATTTTGATAAAGTTAAACCTTAAACTAGAAATGTTTATGTTTATTTGCTTGCTAACATTACTGGAACTAGGAAATGTGAGCACATTTAATTTTCTACAGCACCAACAGTTGATGTTGATTGGAGAAACAATAACTCTTTAGCCACATGCTCAGTAGACTGCAAGATATGTGTTTTCAAGATAGGGATTATTACCCATGTAAAGTGTTTGAAGGACATCAGGTTAGAACCATATGAACTTCTATTGCCACCTGTTTAATTGAATGAAGATTTATGAAACAGCTAGCTAATTACATGGTTCGGATTACATCCACAATTATGTTTGAAAATTTTAGTAACTTTTAAGTAAGTGTTAATAACTTTATTTAATCATTTTCTACATTTATTCCTTGTTTAATGCTATATTTTGAAGCTAAAACCATGTTTGGAAGTGATCTTGAGAGAAGAATACAGGCTGTCATAGAAGGCAGCTGAAATAAGTAAATAATTGAAAATTTCATTTTCCCACTAGAAGCCAGTAAAATGGTTTCACCAGCAAATTGCAGCAAACATAAATTTTTTGTTATTTCTAATTCTGTTGTTTTGTAACAGAAAGATTTATACGAAAAAATTTCAATTATATTGGTTATAAACAGAAAGCATACCTAAGCAATTAGAAGAGGACCCAATTGTATTTACGTATTAATAAATAGATTTACAAATCCTTTATCAATTAATTCTTGTTAGAGGGATGTGTTGGCATCATGTAAGCAGTTTTTTAGAAAGTGCCGAGTGCTTTGGGGCACCCAGCGCCAAGCGTCTAGGCGGGCACCTAAGCTACTCCTCCTCGAAAAATGAATGTGACTAATGATGTCAATAGTTAAAAGGCACCACCAACTTTTGTAAAATGAATTTGATAGTTACTGAAGCTACTCCCTCTTTGAAAGGAAAAATTGAAGAAATAGGTCTGATGGTGTAGGTTTTAGAGACCTTGAAGTTCATACAGCTTAGAGAGTTTTACTTTGATTTTATTTAAAAACATTCATAGTTAATAAAGTTACGGTCCTCTCAGAAGGGGAAAAAAATTGTCGAGTGAAGTAGGCTTTTATATGAACCCTAAAATTGTATGACTTAGATTCATATTTAGAGATTGAGGATGGTTGCTAATGACACATCTATCTTATAAAGTAAGAATGCTTGCAAATTCACTCATAAGCAGGTGCCATAGAGCTCCCTCTTGGTTCTACAGTTACAAGAGAATACTTGAGAAATGTTAGGTCAGACGTTCTTAGAGTATAGAGAAAGTATCTCTTCATTTTTAAAATCGTGCTTACATTATCCTCACAATTATGTGTGATTTTTGACATTATTAGCTCAATCTACTACATCTGAATTTAAGCCTTTATCCGACATTGGTGTGAGATATAGAGCAACATGCTATTGGGAAATTGATCAAATTTTATGGTGGTGTACTAAATCTATGGTACTCTTCCGATAATGCAATTCATGATTTCTGCTACTTTATTACTAATATAACTATTAAGCCCATGGTAACAAGCTTTACTCAAATTGTGTTCACCATGCAGTTTCAGTTTGTGTGTATACACTTAACTATCTATTGGTGGCATATTCACGTTCTAATTATATTTTCATTTAAGGTCACGGAGGCCGGGGGTAAATTTTGGAGTAATGTTCTGAGTAGGCCTAGTTCCAAGTTGCAGAGCATGGTGTGTTTCTATGATCTAAACTCACGGTTGGGTCATGGTGTGTTTTGTTACATTAGCTGCAAATTATTAGGAACAAAATAAGGCAGCACTCACTAATATCAGAGAATGAAATACCAATTCATTAAAACTTGACAATAGTTTACAATAAGAAAAATTTCTTATTTTATTTAGTGGTAACTTCAAGAGGTTAGTGTAATTTTGCAGTTATATCTTATCATTTCATGAACGTCAAATATTTTCATCTGTTTAAAATGCTTAGACAGCTACGAGATATGGGTTTGTCCACTACCAGAAATTTGTCCAGCCAATTACTGATAGTGTATCCTTTTCTGTTGTGGTTTCAGGATACTGTTAATTCTATAAAATGGGATCCAAATGGTTCATTTCTGGCTTCATGCTCAGATGATAAGACAGTAAAGGTAAGCTTTGAAAGGTAAATTAATATATGTACATCATCAATTTGTATATCTTCGTTAGTTATAATTACATAGAAACTAGTGGCCCATTCTTTTGCTCCTAGATTTATCTAAAGCAGAGGTCAATAACACTCCTCTTTTTATTATGTCAACCAATTCAACTAGCTGCTCTCAAAGTAGAACGGAAAATTATCATGCCAAATTAACTGTTAAACCTTGTCATTACTATTCGGTGATGGCCGTGTGAATCCTTCCTTGGGTAGCATTCCTGTTAGATACCTTATTTTAGCCTTTGACATCCACTTTTGGCATTCTCCTGAACTTTATTTAACCATCAAACAAGTCAAAGTCCCTGTTTTGCCGGAAAAAGTTACCATTAGAATTCTGACACTGTAAGAATTCACTTTTGTTTTAAATGCTAAAGTCGATTTGTTTTGAAGGAAATTGATAAGGAAAGTATGTTGTTTCTAACTTTGCTAGAGATCTTCTCTTTTTGATAGAAAGTTAGAAATTTGGGAACGATTTATAAGCACCAATTCTCCACTCTTGTCTTTCATTTTGGATGTGAAACCGCTTTTTACTATTCTTTACAAAATACTGGCTTCCCATAGCTAAATCATATACTGATAATCCTGCAGTATATTCTACTACATGACATCAAATTGTACAACTTACAAATTTTTGGATAGAGAACTTGAAATAAAAGCTCAAATTCCAATAATGTCTTATATTTTTGCTAGGACAAGATCTTCTAGGATTACATCTACTTAACTTTATCCTCTTAATTTGTATGTTTTGGTAATATTTTTAATTTGAATGTTGAGGAGTACAACTCACAACATGAGGCAACTGAAATGTTGAGGAGTACAACTCACAACATGAGGCAACTGAAATGTTGAGGAGTACAACTCACAACATGAGGCAACTGAAATGTTGAGGAGTACAACTCACAACATGAGGCAACTGAAATGTTGAGGAGTACAACTCACAACATGAGGCAACTGAAGAATCCTAATCTCTCATTTTACACCTTCATGAAGTTTTGTGCTTTATAACCAGTCAATGATATCTTTTAAGTGGTTACAACTTACAAATATATGGATAGGGAACTTGAAATAAAAGCTCAAATTCCAATAATGTCTTATATTTTTCTAGGACAAGATCTTCTAGGATTACATCTACTTAACTTTATCCTCTTAATTTGTATGTTTTGGTAATATTTTTAATTTGAATGTTGAGGAGTACAACTCAAAACATGAGGCAACTGAAGAATCCTAATCTCTCATTTTACACCGTCATGAAGTTTTGTGCTTTATAACCAGTCAATGATATCTTTTAAGTGGTTACAACTTACAAATATATGGATAGAGAACTTGAAATAAAAGCTCAAATTCCAAAAATGTCTTATATTTTTGCTAGGACAAGATCTTCTAGGATGACATCTACTTAACTTTATCCTCTTAATTTGTATGTTTTGGTAATATTTTTAATTTGAATGTTGAGGAGTACAACTCACAACATGAGGCAACTGAAATGTTGAGGAGTACAACTCACAACATGAGGCAACTGAAATGTTGAGGAGTACAACTCACAACATGAGGCAACTGAAATGTTGAGGAGTACAACTCACAACATGAGGCAACTGAAATGTTGAGGAGTACAACTCAAAACATGAGGCAACTGAAGAATCCTAATCTCTCATTTTACACCTTCATGAAGTTTTGTGCTTTATAACCAGTCAATGATATCTTTTAAGTGGTTACAACTTACAAATATATGGATAGGGAACTTGAAATAAAAGCTCAAATTCCAAAAATGTCTTATATTTTTGCTAGGACAAGATCTTCTAGGATTACATCTACTTAACTTTATCCTCTTAATTTGTATGTTTTGGTAATATTTTTAATTTGAATGTTGAGGAGTACAACTCAAAACATGAGGCAACTGAAGAATCCTAATCTCTCATTTTACACCTTCATGAAGTTTTGTGCTTTATAACCAGTCAATGGCGTCTTTTAAATGGTTATAACTGACAAATATATGGATAGAGAACTTGAAATAAAAGCTCAAATTCCAATAATGTCTTATATTTTTCTAGGACAAGATCTTCTAGGATTACATCTACTTAACTTTATCCTCTTAATTTGTATGTTTTGGTAATATTTTTAATTTGAATGTTGAGGAGTACAACTCAAAACATGAGGCAACTGAAATGTTGAGGAGTACAACTCACAACATGAGGCAACTGAAATGTTGAGGAGTACAACTCAAAACATGAGGCAACTGAAGAATCCTAATCTCTCATTTTACACCTTCATGAAGTTTTGTGCTTTATAACCAGTCAATGGCGTCTTTTAAATGGTTATAACTGACAAATATATGGATAGGGAACTTGAAATAAAAGCTCAAATTCCAAAAATGTCTTATATTTTTGCTAGGACAAGATCTTCTAGGATTACATCTACTTAACTTTATCCTCTTAATTTGTATGTTTTGGTAATATTTTTAATTTGAATGTTGAGGAGTACAACTCAAAACATGAGGCAACTGAAATGTTGAGGAGTACAACTCAAAACATGAGGCAACTGAAGAATCCTAATCTCTCATTTTACACCGTCATGAAGTTTTGTGAAACAGCTAGCTAATTACATGGTTCGGATTACATCCACAATTATGTTTGAAAATTTTAGTAACTTTTAAGTAAGTGTTAATAACTTTATTTAATCATTTTCTACATTTATTCCTTGTTTAATGCTATATTTTGAAGCTAAAACCATGTTTGGAAGTGATCTTCGAGAGAAGAATACAGGCTGTCATAGAAGGCAGCTGAAATAAGTAAATAATTGAAAATTTCATTTTCCCACTAGAAGCCAGTAAAATGGTTTCACCAGCAAATTGCAGCAAACATAAATTTTTTGTTATTTCTAATTCTGTTGTTTTGTAACAGAAAGATTTATACGAAAAAATTTCAATTATATTGGTTATAAACAGAAAGCATACCTAAGCAATTAGAAGAGGACCCAATTGTATTTACGTATTAATAAATAGATTTACAAATCCTTTATCAATTAATTCTTGTTAGAGGGATGTGTTGTTTTGTAAGCAGTTTTTTAGAAAGTGCCGAGTGCTTTGGGGCACCCAGCGCCAAGCGTCTAGGCGGGCACCTAAGCTACTCCCTCCTCGAAAAATGAATGTGACTAATGATGTCAATAGTTAAAAAGGCACCACCAACTTTTTGTAAAATGAATTTGATAGTTACTGAAGCTACTCCCTCTTTGAAAGGAAAAATTGAAGAAATAGGTCTGATGGTGTAGGTTTTAGAGACCTTAAAGTTCATACAGCTTAGAAAGTTTTACTTTGATTTTATTTAAAAACATTCATAGTTAATAAAGTTACGGTCCTCTCAGAAGGGGAAAAAAAAGAAATTGTCGAGTGAAGTAGGCTTTTATATGAACCCTAAAATTGTATGACTTAGATTCATAATTAGAGATTGAGGATGGTTGCTAATGACACATCTATCTTATAAAGTAAGAATGCTTGCAAATTCACTCATAAGCAGGTGCCATAGAGCTCCCTCTTGGTTCTACAGTTACCAGAGAATACTTGAGAAATGTTAGGTCAGACGTTCTTAGAGTATAGAGAAAGTATCTCTTCATTTTAAAATCGTGCTTACATTATCCTCACAATTATGTGTGATTTTTGACATTATTAGCTCAATCTACTACATCTGAATTTAAGCCTTTATCCGACATTGGTGTGAGATATAGAGCAACATGCTATTGGGAAATTGATCAAATTTTATGGCGGTGTACTAAATCTATGGTACTCTTCCGATAATGCAATTCATGATTTCTGCTACTTTATTACTAATATAACTATTAAGCCCATGGTAACAAGCTTTACTCAAATTGTGCTCACCATGCAGTTTCAGTTTGTGCATATACACTTAACTATCTATTGGTGGCATATTCATGTTCTAATTATATTTTTATTTAAGGTCACAGAGGCCGGGGGTAAATTTTGGAGTAATGTTCTGAGTAGGCCTAGGTCCAAGTTGCAAAGCATGGTGTGTTTCTATGATCTAAACTCACGGTTGGGTCATGGTGTGTTTTGTTACATTAGCTGCAAATTATTAGGAACACAATAAGGCAGCACTCACTAATATCAGAGAATGAAATACCAATTCATTAAAACTTGATAATAGTTTACAATAAAAAAAATTTCTTATTTTATTTAGTGCTAACTTCAAGAGGTTAGTGTAATTTTGCAGTTATATCTTATCATTTCATGAACGTCAAATATTTTCATCTGTTTAAAATGCTTAGACAGCTACGAGATATGGGTTTGCCCACTACCAGAAATTTATCCAGCCAATTACTGATAGTGTATCCTTTTCTGTTGTGGTTTCAGGATACTGTTAATTCTATAAAATGGGATCCAAATGGTTCATTTCTGGCTTCATGCTCAGATGATAAGACAGTAAAGGTAAGCTTTGAAAGGTAAATTAATATATGTACATCATCAATTTGTATATCTTAGTTAGTTATAATTACATAGAAACTAGTGGCCCGTTCTTTTGCTCCTAGATTTATCTAAAGCAGAGGTCAATAACACTCCTCTTTTTATTATGTCAACCAATTCAACTAGCTGCTCTCAAAGTAGAACGGAAAATTATCATGCCAAATTAACTGTTAAACCTTGTCATTACTATTCGGTGATGGCCGTGTGAATCCTTCCTTGGGTAGCATTCCTGTTAGATACCTTATTTTAGCCTTTGACATCCACTTTTGGCATTCTCCTGAACTTTATTTAACCATCAAACAAGTCAAAGTCCCTGTTTTGCCCGAAAGTTACCATTAGAATTCTGACACTGTAAGAATTCACTTTTGTTTTAAATGCTAAAGTCGATTTGTTTTGAAGGAAATTGATAAGGAAAGTATGTTGTTTCTAACTTTGCTAGAGATCTTCTTTTTTGATAGAAAGTTAGAAATTTGGGAACGATTTATAAGCACCAATTCTCCACTCTTGTCTTTCATTTTGTTGTAATTTACAATAGGCAAATGGTCAAGCTGGCTGTCGAACCATTTACAATCCTCTTGCATCACAAGTAGCTACTTGCTAGTGTTTACAATCCTCTTGCATCACAAGTTCCTACAACTAATCGAACAAGGGAGAGCCACTCGTTGCATCCTCATTTACAACTAATAACTAAATAAACAACTTAGCACTACTTACTACCACACGAGCCACGGAGTGCATTGCAGTTGCAAATATAATGTTTCACAATTACATCACATGCATTTGTAAATTTGATTTCCTATGCCTGGCTCTATGTCTAATCATGGTTTTGATTGTACTAAACAGGAGAGCTAAAGAGTACTCTAATCAAGCATGAAGGGGTAATATTCTCTTTGAAGTGGAACAAGAAGGGTAGTCATCTCCTAACTGGAAGTTATGACAAATCGGCTATTTTGTGGGACACTAGGACATGGGAGTGCAAGCAGCAGTTTCATTGTCATCATGGTATATTATTTTGATAAAGTTAAACCTTAAACTAGAAATGTTTATGTTTATTTGCTTGCTAACATTACTGGAACTAGGAAATGTGAGCACATTTAATTTTTCTACAGCACCAACAGTTGATGTTGATTGGAGAAACAATAACTCTTTCGCCACATGCTCAGTAGACTGCAAGATATGTGTTTTCAAGATAGGGGATTATTACCCATGTAAAGTGTTTGAAGGACATCAGGTTAGAACCATATGAACTTCTATTGCCACCTGTTTAATTGAATGAAGATTTATGAAACAGCTAGCTAATTACATGGTTCGGATTACATCCACAATTATGTTTGAAAATTTTAGTAACTTTTTAAGTAAGTGTTAATAACTTTATTTAATCATTTTCTACATTTATTCCTTGTTTAATGCTATATTTTGAAGCTAAAAACCATGTTTGGAAGTGATCTTCGAGAGAAGAATACAGGCTGTCATAGAAGGCAGCTGAAATAAGTAAATAATTGAAAATTTCATTTTCCCACTAGAAGCCAGTAAAATGGTTTCACCAGCAAATTGCAGCAAACATAAATTTTTTTGTTATTTCTAATTCTGTTGTTTTGTAACAGAAAGATTTATACGAAAAAATTTCAATTATATTGGTTATAAACAGAAAGCATACCTAAGCAATTAGAAGAGGACCCAATTGTATTTACGTATTAATAAATAGATTTACAAATCCTTTATCAATTAATTCTTGTTAGAGGGATGTGTTGTTTTGTAAGCAGTTTTTAGAAAGTGCCGAGTGCTTTGGGGCACCCAGCCAAGCGCCTAGGCGGCACCTAAGCTACTCCTCCTCGAAAAATGAATGTGACTAATGATGTCAATAGTTAAAAGGCACCACCAACTTTTGTAAAATGAATTTGATAGTTACTGAAGCTACTCCCTCTTTGAAAGGAAAAATTGAAGAAATAGGTCTGATGGTGTAGGTTTTAGAGACCTTAAAGTTCATACAGCTTAGAAAGTTTTACTTTGATTTTATTTAAAACATTCATAGTTAATAAAGTTACGGTCCTCTCAGAAGGGAAAAAAGAAATTGTCGAGTGAAGTAGGCTTTTATATGAACCCTAAAATTGTATGACTTAGATTCATAATTAGAGATTGAGGATGGTTGCTAATGACACATCTATCTTATAAAGTAAGAATGCTTGCAAATTCACTCATAAGCAGGTGCCATAGAGCTCCCTCTTGGTTCTACAGTTACCAGAGAATACTTGAGAAATGTTAGGTCAGACGTTCTTAGAGTATAGAGAAAGTATCTCTTCATTTTAAAATCGTGCTTACATTATCCTCACAATTATGTGTGATTTTTGACATTATTAGCTCAATCTACTACATCTGAATTTAAGCCTTTATCCGACATTGGTGTGAGATATAGAGCAACATGCTATTGGGAAATTGATCAAATTTTATGGTGGTGTACTAAATCTATGGTACTCTTCCGATAATGCAATTCATGATTTCTGCTACTTTATTACTAATATAACTATTAAGCCCATGGTAACAAGCTTTACTCAAATTGTGCTCACCATGCAGTTTCAGTTTGTGCATATACACTTAACTATCTATTGGTGGCATATTCATGTTCTAATTATATTTTATTTAAGGTCACAGAGGCCGGGGTAAATTTTGGAGTAATGTTCTGAGTAGGCCTAGGTCCAAGTTGCAAAGCATGGTGTGTTTCTATGATCTAAACTCACGGTTGGGTCATGGTGTGTTTTGTTACATTAGCTGCAAATTATTAGGAACACAATAAGGCAGCACTCACTAATATCAGAGAATGAAATACCAATTCATTAAAACTTGATAATAGTTTACAATAAAAAATTTCTTATTTTATTTAGTGCTAACTTCAAGAGGTTAGTGTAATTTTGCAGTTATATCTTATCATTTCATGAACGTCAAATATTTTCATCTGTTTAAAATGCTTAGACAGCTACTGAGATATGGGTTTGCCCACTACCAGAAATTTATCCAGCCAATTACTGATAGTGTATCCTTTTCTGTTGTGGTTTCAGGATACTGTTAATTCTATAAAATGGGATCCAAATGGTTCATTTCTGGCTTCATGCTCAGATGATAAGACAGTAAAGGTAAGCTTTGAAAGGTAAATTAATATATGTACATCATCAATTTGTATATCTTCTAGTTATATTACATAGAAACTAGTGGCCCGTTCTTTTGCTCCTAGATTTATCTAAAGCAGAGGTCAATAACACTCCTCTTTTTATTATGTCAACCAATTCAACTAGCTGCTCTCAAAGTAGAACGGAAAATTATCATGCCAAATTAACTGTTAAACCTTGTCATTACTATTCGGTGATGGCCGTGTGAATCCTTCCTTGGGTAGCATTCCTGTTAGATACCTTATTTTAGCCTTTGACATCCACTTTTGGCATTCTCCTGAACTTTATTTAACCATCAAACAAGTCAAAGTCCCTGTTTTGCCCGAAAAGTTACCATTAGAATTCTGACACTGTAAGAATTCACTTTTGTTTTAAATGCTAAAGTCGATTTGTTTTGAAGGAAATTGATAAGGAAAGTATGTTGTTTCTAACTTTGCTAGAGATCTTCTCTTTTTGATAGAAAGTTAGAAATTTGGGAACGATTTATAAGCACCAATTCTCCACTCTTGTCTTTCATTTTGGATGTGAAACCGCTTTTTTACTATTCTTTACAAAATACTGGCTTCCCATAGCTAAATCATATACTGATAATCCTGCAGTATATTCTACTACATGACATCAAATTGTACAACTTACAAATTTTTCTTAAAAACAGATCTGAGTCTTAAGCAGGATAAATGTTTGCACGATTTCAAGGAGCACCAAGGGGTTTGACACTTTTCGTAGCACCTTCATGATCTTCTGTTTTGGTAAACATGTTTTTCTTTGATATTTATCAGGTGGTGTCTACCATTAGATGGAGCCCCACTGGCCCAGGCACAAATAACCCCAATCAGCAATTACTATTGGCAAGGTAAATAAAATAAAAAAACTATTGACAAGGTAAATGTTTTATTTCATGATCATCCACCTGATTGCTTTCAGGAGTTGTATGCTATATACTTATATTATATCCTGAATGAGAGGATATGCATGTTGCAATAATTTTTTTATAGAGACAATGTGATAATAATGTGGCAATAATTTGATAAAAAATGCTCCAAAAGTTTTTATTGCCTGATAGTGTATTCTCTTCTATTTATATCTTGTGGCACTACTAACATATTATTTGATTTTGGTATTTGCATTCATTCAGTGCATCCTTCGATTCTTTTGTCAAACTATGGGATGCTGAGCTGGGCAGACTTGTGTGCAACCTAAAAAGTCACAGGTACCGAAAACAACCAGAAATAGATACATTTCCCGATTATTTGATTCTTATTTCAAGCTTTTCTTATTAACTGATTCTTTCAGTTCTCCAGTCTGAAAGATGAGATGTCCATTCCTTGTAATAAATGAATTCTCGAGTTATTTACTTTCATATTCAGAAAACATTATTCTTTTAGATCACTGGTATATTTTTCTTTATAATGGTACAATTGAGATGTCCATTAAGGCATCGCTTATTAGATTGTCCCGATGCACACATATGAGGTCCTCTGAATGTTGAGGAGTACAACTCACAACATGAGGCAACTGAAATGTTGAGGAGTACAACTCAAAACATGAGGCAACTGAAGAATCCTAATCTCTCATTTTACACCGTCATGAAGTTTTTGTGCTTTATAATTCTGTTGTTTTGTAACAGAAAGATTTATACCGAAAAATTTCAATTATATTGGTTATAAACAGAAAGCATACCTAAGCAATTAGAAGAGGACCCAATTGTATTTACGTATTAATAAATAGATTTACAAATCCTTTATCAATTAATTCTTGTTAGAGGGATGTGTTGTTTGTAAGCAGTTTTTAGAAAGTGCCGAGTGCTGGGGCACCCAGGCGTCTAGCGGCACCTAAGCTACTCCTCCTCGAAAAATGAATGTGACTAATGATGTCAATAGTTAAAAGGCACCACCAACTTTTGTAAAATGAATTTGATAGTTACTGAAGCTACTCCCTCTTTGAAAGGAAAAATTGAAGAAATAGGTCTGATGGTGTAGGTTTTAGAGACCTTAAAGTTCATACAGCTTAGAAAGTTTTACTTTGATTTTATTTAAAACATTCATAGTTAATAAAGTTACGGTCCTCTCAGAAGGGAAAAAAGAAATTGTCGAGTGAAGTAGGCTTTTATATGAACCCTAAAATTGTATGACTTAGATTCATAATTAGAGATTGAGGATGGTTGCTAATGACACATCTATCTTATAAAGTAAGAATGCTTGCAAATTCACTCATAAGCAGGTGCCATAGAGCTCCCTCTTGGTTCTACAGTTACCAGAGAATACTTGAGAAATGTTAGGTCAGACGTTCTTAGAGTATAGAGAAAGTATCTCTTCATTTTAAAATCGTGCTTACATTATCCTCACAATTATGTGTGATTTTTGACATTATTAGCTCAATCTACTACATCTGAATTTAAGCCTTTATCCGACATTGGTGTGAGATATAGAGCAACATGCTATTGGGAAATTGATCAAATTTTATGGTGGTGTACTAAATCTATGGTACTCTTCCGATAATGCAATTCATGATTTCTGCTACTTTATTACTAATATAACTATTAAGCCCATGGTAACAAGCTTTACTCAAATTGTGCTCACCATGCAGTTTCAGTTTGTGCATATACACTTAACTATCTATTGGTGGCATATTCATGTTCTAATTATATTTTTATTTAAGGTCACAGAGGCGGGGTAAATTTTGGAGTAATGTTCTGAGTAGGCCTAGGTCCAAGTTGCAAAGCATGGTGTGTTTCTATGATCTAAACTCACGGTTGGGTCATGGTGTGTTTTGTTACATTAGCTGCAAATTATTAGGAACACAATAAGGCAGCACTCACTAATATCAGAGAATGAAATACCAATTCATTAAAACTTGATAATAGTTTACAATAAAAAATTTCTTATTTTATTTAGTGCTAACTTCAAGAGGTTAGTGTAATTTTGCAGTTATATCTTATCATTTCATGAACGTCAAATATTTTCATCTGTTTAAAATGCTTAGACAGCTACGAGATATGGGTTTGCCCACTACCAGAAATTTATCCAGCCAATTACTGATAGTGTATCCTTTTCTGTTGTGGTTTCAGGATACTGTTAATTCTATAAAATGGGATCCAAATGGTTCATTTCTGGCTTCATGCTCAGATGATAAGACAGTAAAGGTAAGCTTTGAAAGGTAAATTAATATATGTACATCATCAATTTGTATATCTTCGTTAGTTATAATTACATAGAAACTAGTGGCCCATTCTTTTGCTCCTAGATTTATCTAAAGCAGAGGTCAATAACACTCCTCTTTTTTATTATGTCAACCAATTCAACTAGCTGCTCTCAAAGTAGAACAGAAAATTATCATGCCAAATTAACTGTTAAACCTTGTCATTACTATTCGGTGATGGCCGTGTGAATCCTTCCTTGGGTAGCATTCCTGTTAGATACCTTATTTTAGCCTTTGACATCCACTTTTGGCATTCTCCTGAACTTTATTTAACCATCAAACAAGTCAAAGTCCCTGTTTTGCCCGGAAAAAGTTACCATTAGAATTCTGACACTGTAAGAATTCACTTTTGTTTTAAATGCTAAAGTCGATTTGTTTTGAAGGAAATTGATAAGGAAAGTATGTTGTTTCTAACTTTGCTAGAGATCTTCTCTTTTTTTGATAGAAAGTTAGAAATTTGGGAACGATTTATAAGCACCAATTCTCCACTCTTGTCTTTCATTTTGGATGTGAAACCGCTTTTTTACTATTCTTTACAAAATACTGGCTTCCCATAGCTAAATCATATACTGATAATCCTGCAGTATATTCTACTACATGACATCAAATTGTACAACTTACAAATTTTTTCTTAAAAAACAGATCTGGAGTCTTAAGCAGGATAAATGTTTGCACGATTTCAAGGAGCACCAAGGGGTTTGACACTTTTCGCGTAGCACCTTCATGATCTTCTGTTTTGGTAAACATGTTTTTTCTTTGGATATTTATCAGGTGGTGTCTACCATTAGATGGAGCCCCACTGGCCCAGGCACAAATAACCCCAATCAGCAATTACTATTGGCAAGGTAAATAAAATAAAAAAACTATTGACAAGGTAAATGTTTTATTTCATGATCATCCACCTGATTGCTTTCAGGAGTTGTATGCTATATACTTATATTATATCCTGAATGAGAGGATATGCATGTTGCAATAATTTTTTTATAGAGACAATGTGATAATAATGTGGCAATAATTTGATAAAAAATGCTCCAAAAGTTTTTATTGCCTGATAGTGTATTCTCTTCTATTTATATCTTGTGGCACTACTAACATATTATTTGATTTTGGTATTTGCATTCATTCAGTGCATCCTTCGATTCTTTTGTCAAACTATGGGATGCTGAGCTGGGCAGACTTGTGTGCAACCTAAAAGTCACAGGTACGAAAACAACCAGAAATAGATACATTTCGATTATTTGATTCTTATTTCAAGCTTTTCTTATTAACTGATTCTTTCAGTTCTCCAGTCTGAAAGATGAGATGTCCATTCCTTGTAATAAATGAATTCTCGAGTTATTTACTTTCATATTCAGAAAACATTATTCTTTTAGATCACTGGTATATTTTTCTTTATAATGGTACAATTGAGATGTCCATTAAGGCATCGTTTATTAGATTGTCGATGCACACATATGAGGTCCTCTGAATGTTGAGGAGTACAACTCACAACATGAGGCAACTGAAATGTTGAGGAGTACAACTCAAAACATGAGGCAACTGAAGAATCCTAATCTCTCATTTTACACCGTCATGAAGTTTTTGTGCTTTATAACCAGTCAATGATATCTTTTAAGTGGTTACAACTTACAAATATATGGATAGGGAACTTGAAATAAAAGCTCAAATTCCAATAATGTCTTATATTTTTCTAGGACAAGATCTTCTAGGATTACATCTACTTAACTTTATCCTCTTAATTTGTATGTTTTGGTAATATTTTTAATTTGAATGTTGAGGAGTACAACTCAAAACATGAGGCAACTGAAGAATCCTAATCTCTCATTTTACACCTTCATGAAGTTTTTGTGCTTTATAACCAGTCAATGGCGTCTTTTAAATGGTTATAACTGACAAATATATGGATAGAGAACTTGAAATAAAAGCTCAAATTCCAAAAATGTCTTATATTTTTGCTAGGACAAGATCTTCTAGGATGACATCTACTTAACTTTATCCTCTTAATTTGTATGTTTTGGTAATATTTTTAATAAACTTCTAAGATACAAACAATAAAAACATTGCAAATTTTACCCTCATGTAATAAGGGATCTTTTCTTTGCTTGAATCTTTACCTTATTCCACACCACAACGTATAATAAGGTTAATCCTCTTTGATAGTGATATTCACGTCTATATTTTGACACTTCTTTATTACCATCTCATCCATTATGTCTAAATGCTACGTGTAATATTTTAGGCTGTATGGATTTTATTTTGTTATAACCATTGTCTCCTTGCCTGCTTTCATTTAACATCACAATGCTCGATTGGCAGGGAAGAACCTGTATGTTCTGTGGAATTTAGTCCAAATGGACAGTTTTTGGCGAGCGGGTCATCTGATAAGTGCGTGAACATATGGTCTGTCAAAGAAGGGGAGCTTGCAAAGACATACAGGGGAGGGGGTGAAATTTTGCAAGTTTGCTGGAATAAGGAGGGTAACAAGATAGCAGCATGTTCCTCTAATGGCACTGTATGTGTCATAGATTGCAGAATGTAAAGATAAAAGAGTGTACAGCTTATAGATTTAGGTTTGCAGAAGATAGAGTGGCACAAATTTCGGTTGGATTTTGACGGTTGTGTATGATGAAACTTGTACAGCTTATGGATTTAGTAGATCAACATCAAGGGATGAGGGTTGCAATGACATTTTCGGCTGGATTGATCACATTCAATTTTGATATTGAAGTATGATGAAACTTGTACAGCTTATAGACTTAGTCCCATAGAAGATATAGTGGCATCTCGTGACGAGGGTAGCAATGATATTTTCAGTTGGATTGGTCACATTCATTTAACTATCTATTGGTGGCATATTCATGTTCTAATTATATTATTTAAGGTCACGAGGCGGGGTAAATTTTGGAGTAATGTTCTGAGTAGGCCTAGGTCCAAGTTGCAAAGCATGGTGTGTTTCTATGATCTAAACTCACGGTTGGGTCATGGTGTGTTTTGTTACATTAGCTGCAAATTATTAGGAACACAATAAGGCAGCACTCACTAATATCAGAGAATGAAATACCAATTCATTAAAACTTGATAATAGTTTACAATAAAAAATTTCTTATTTTATTTAGTGCTAACTTCAAGAGGTTAGTGTAATTTTGCAGTTATATCTTATCATTTCATGAACGTCAAATATTTTCATCTGTTTAAAATGCTTAGACAGCTACGAGATATGGGTTTGCCCACTACCAGAAATTTATCCAGCCAATTACTGATAGTGTATCCTTTTCTGTTGTGGTTTCAGGATACTGTTAATTCTATAAAATGGGATCCAAATGGTTCATTTCTGGCTTCATGCTCAGATGATAAGACAGTAAAGGTAAGCTTTGAAAGGTAAATTAATATATGTACATCATCAATTTGTATATCTTCGTTAGTTATAATTACATAGAAACTAGTGGCCCGTTCTTTTGCTCCTAGATTTATCTAAAGCAGAGGTCAATAACACTCCTCTTTTTTATTATGTCAACCAATTCAACTAGCTGCTCTCAAAGTAGAACGGAAAATTATCATGCCAAATTAACTGTTAAACCTTGTCATTACTATTCGGTGATGGCCGTGTGAATCCTTCCTTGGGTAGCATTCCTGTTAGATACCTTATTTTAGCCTTTGACATCCACTTTTGGCATTCTCCTGAACTTTATTTAACCATCAAACAAGTCAAAGTCCCTGTTTTGCCCGGAAAAAGTTACCATTAGAATTCTGACACTGTAAGAATTCACTTTTGTTTTAAATGCTAAAGTCGATTTGTTTTGAAGGAAATTGATAAGGAAAGTATGTTGTTTCTAACTTTGCTAGAGATCTTCTTTTTGATAGAAAGTTAGAAATTTGGGAACGATTTATAAGCACCAATTCTCCACTCTTGTCTTTCATTTTGATGTGAAACCGCTTTTTTACTATTCTTTACAAAATACTGGCTTCCCATAGCTAAATCATATACTGATAATCCTGCAGTATATTCTACTACATGACATCAAATTGTACAACTTACAAATTTTTTCTTAAAAAACAGATCTGGAGTCTTAAGCAGGATAAATGTTTGCACGATTTCAAGGAGCACCAAGGGGTTTGACACTTTTCGCGTAGCACCTTCATGATCTTCTGTTTTGGTAAACATGTTTTTTCTTTGGATATTTATCAGGTGGTGTCTACCATTAGATGGAGCCCCACTGGCCCAGGCACAAATAACCCCAATCAGCAATTACTATTGGCAAGGTAAATAAAATAAAAAAACTATTGACAAGGTAAATGTTTTATTTCATGATCATCCACCTGATTGCTTTCAGGAGTTGTATGCTATATACTTATATTATATCCTGAATGAGAGGATATGCATGTTGCAATAATTTTTTTATAGAGACAATGTGATAATAATGTGGCAATAATTTGATAAAAAATGCTCCAAAAGTTTTTATTGCCTGATAGTGTATTCTCTTCTATTTATATCTTGTGGCACTACTAACATATTATTTGATTTTGGTATTTGCATTCATTCAGTGCATCCTTCGATTCTTTTGTCAAACTATGGGATGCTGAGCTGGGCAGACTTGTGTGCAACCTAAAAGTCACAGGTACGAAAACAACCAGAAATAGATACATTTCCGATTATTTGATTCTTATTTCAAGCTTTTCTTATTAACTGATTCTTTCAGTTCTCCAGTCTGAAAGATGAGATGTCCATTCCTTGTAATAAATGAATTCTCGAGTTATTTACTTTCATATTCAGAAAACATTATTCTTTTAGATCACTGGTATATTTTTCTTTATAATGGTACAATTGAGATGTCCATTAAGGCATCGTTTATTAGATTGTCCCGATACACACATATGAGGTCCTCTGAATGTTGAGGAGTACAACTCACAACATGAGGCAACTGAAATGTTGAGGAGTACAACTCAAAACATGAGGCAACTGAAGAATCCTAATCTCTCATTTTACACCGTCATGAAGTTTTTGTGCTTTATAACCAGTCAATGATATCTTTTAAGTGGTTACAACTTACAAATATATGGATAGGGAACTTGAAATAAAAGCTCAAATTCCAAAATGTCTTATATTTTTCTAGGACAAGATCTTCTAGGATTACATCTACTTAACTTTATCCTCTTAATTTGTATGTTTTGGTAATATTTTTAATTTGAATGTTGAGGAGTACAACTCAAAACATGAGGCAACTGAAGAATCCTAATCTCTCATTTTACACCTTCATGAAGTTTTTGTGCTTTATAACCAGTCAATGGCGTCTTTTAAATGGTTATAACTGACAAATATATGGATAGAGAACTTGAAATAAAAGCTCAAATTCCAAAAATGTCTTATATTTTTGCTAGGACAAGATCTTCTAGGATGACATCTACTTAACTTTATCCTCTTAATTTGTATGTTTTGGTAATATTTTTAATAAACTTCTAAGATACAAACAATAAAAACATTGCAAATTTTACCCTCATGTAATAAGGGATCTTTTCTTTGCTTGAATCTTTACCTTATTCCACACCACAACGTATAATAAGGTTAATCCTCTTTGATAGTGATATTCACGTCTATATTTTGACACTTCTTTATTACCATCTCATCCATTATGTCTAAATGCTACGTGTAATATTTTAGGCTGTATGGATTTTATTTTGTTATAACCATTGTCTCCTTGCCTGCTTTCATTTAACATCACAATGCTCGATTGGCAGGGAAGAACCTGTATGTTCTGTGGAATTTAGTCCAAATGGACAGTTTTTGGCGAGCGGGTCATCTGATAAGTGCGTGAACATATGGTCTGTCAAAGAAGGGGAGCTTGCAAAGACATACAGGGGAGGGGGTGAAATTTTGCAAGTTTGCTGGAATAAGGAGGGTAACAAGATAGCAGCATGTTCCTCTAATGGCACTGTATGTGTCATGGATTGCAGAATGTAAAGATAAAAGAGTGTACAGCTTATAGATTTAGGTTTGCAGAAGATAGAGTGGCACAAATTTCGGTTGGATTTTGACGGTTGTGTATGATGAAACTTGTACAGCTTATGGATTTAGTAGATCAACATCAAGGGATGAGGGTTGCAATGACATTTTCGGCTGGATTGATCACATTCAATTTTGATATTGAAGTATGATGAAACTTGTACAGCTTATAGACTTAGTCCCATAGAAGATATAGTGGCATCTCGTGACGAGGGTAGCAATGATATTTTCAGTTGGATTGGTCACATTCATTTTTATTTTGAAGATGACCACATTCAGTTTTGATATTGAAGTACGATGAAACTTGTATAGCTTATGAATTTAATAGAGTGGTTGCAATGACATTTTCGGTCGGAGTGATCACTTTCATTTTTTGATACTGAAGTACAATGAAACTTGTACAGCTTATGGATTTAGGCCTGAAATAAATAGACATTTTTGGCTGGATTGATCACATATATTGAAGTATGACGAAACTTGTACGGCTTATAGGTTCACTCTTGTAGATAAATGATTTTAGGTATTGAAATATGATAAATAACTTTGTGACTGATTGATTTACATTGTGAGAAATTATCTAATGTTGCAGAGTTGTTTGTTGTCCTCCCAAGTGAATGATTTTATGTTTGTTTCCGTGCCTCAGACTCTTACATTGAAATCATCCGATCCTTTTCTTTTAGATGCTGTTATAGTTGAAAGAAAATGTAGAAATGTCAGGAAGTTAAAATATTTTTGTGTTGCTATGCTGATGAGAGTAATCGTACACTGTCTGTATTTGATTTTATTGAGAAGCATATATAGGGTTATAAGCTTGTGACTTATTAATTTGTATCCACTGTCTATTTGCGTTATAGCATCTCCGGGTCGTCGTAATTTTGGTCGATATAGATATTCATGGAACTTGAAGTTGAAGTTGCTTCAGGATCAATTCTTTGGCGAGGCGCCTAGTAGCAAGTTCAATGATTTGAAGGACTAATTTCAAAATATTAAAGACGTAAAGGACTAATATCGAAGAAACCAAAAACCAATCATATATAGGGAGGGGAAAAAAAAGAAACAAAATGAAAATTAATTAATAACTCCTTGTGCAAATGAGCTCACCTCTTTTTCTCCGACCAGTAATTTCCCTTTCTGTTTCATCCACTGCTTCGACTCAAGGAAGAAGCAGCAGCAGGAACTCAATCTCCTCTCTTCTAATGGAAACTTCAAAACCCGCTGATCAAATTGGAGTCTTCTTATCAAAGAAGCCTTATCAACCTCCATCTTGGGCTTCACATCTCGACCCAATTCCTTCCAGCACCTACTCTCTTGCCCATGTAAGCCCTTTTCACCGATTTCTTTTTCTTTTTTTTTCCTTTTTTCTTTCATGTAATGTGCTTATCTTTGAATTACAGGAAAAGATTTTATTTTTATGTTTAAAGTTCCATTTTTTCAGTAATTAGGAAAAGGAACAAGACCCATGTAAAAGCTTTTGACTAAAAATCAAGTGTTTGAATGATTTCAAGGAGCACCAAGGGGTTTGACACTTTTTAGCACCTTCATGATCTTCTGTTTTGGTAAACATGTTTTTCTTTGGATATTTATCAGGTGGTGTCTACCATTAGATGGAGCCCCACTGGCCCAGGCACAAATAACCCCAATCAGCAATTACTATTGGCAAGGTAAATAAAATAAAAAAAAACTATTGACAAGGTAAATGTTTTATTTCATGATCATCCACCTGATTGCTTTCAGGAGTTGTATGCTATATACTTATATTATATCCTGAATGAGAGGATATGCATGTTGCAATAAATTTTTTTATAGAGACAATGCGATAATAATGTGGCAATAATTTGATAAAAAAAAATGCTCCAAAAGTTTTTTATTGCCTGATAGTGTATTCTCTTCTATTTATATCTTGTGGCACTACTAACATATTATTTGATTTTGGTATTTGCATTCATTCAGTGCATCCTTCGATTCTTTTGTCAAACTATGGGATGCTGAGCTGGGCAGACTTGTGTGCAACCTAAAAAGTCACAGGTACTGAAAACAACCAGAAATAGACACATTTCTCGATTGTTTGATTCTTATTTCAAGCTTTTCTTATTAACTGATTCTTTCAGTTCTCCAGTCTGAAAGATGAGATGTCCATTCCTTGTAATAAATGAATTCTCGAGTTATTTACTTTCATATTCAGAAAACATTATTCTTTTAGATCACTGGTATATTTTTCTTTATAATGGTACAATTGAGATGTCCATTAAGGCATCGTTTATTAGATTGTCGATGCACACATATGAGGTCCTCTGAATGTTGAGGAGTACAACTCAAAACATGAGGCAACTGAAATGTTGAGGAGTACAACTCAAAACATGAGGCAACTGAAGAATCCTAATCTCTCATTTTACACCGTCATGAAGTTTTGTGCTTTATAACCAGTCAATGATATCTTTTAAGTGGTTACAACTTACAAATATATGGATAGGGAACTTGAAATAAAAGCTCAAATTCTAATAATGTCTTATATTTTTCTAGGACAAGATCTTCTAGGATTACATCTACTTAACTTTATCCTCTTAATTTGTATGTTTTGGTAATATTTTTAATTTGAATGTTGAGGAGTACAACTCAAAACATGAGGCAACTGAAGAATCCTAATCTCTCATTTTACACCTTCATGAAGTTTTGTGCTTTATAACCAGTCAATGGCGTCTTTTAAATGGTTATAACTGACAAATATATGGATAGAGAACTTGAAATAAAAGCTCAAATTCCAAAAATGTCTTATGTTTTGCTAGGACAAGATCTTCTAGGATGACATCTACTTAACTTTATCCTCTTAATTTGTATGTTTTGGTAATATTTTTAATAAACTTCTAAGATACAAACAATAAAAACATTGCAAATTTTACCCTCATGTAATAAGGGGATCTTTTTCTTTGCTTCGAATCTTTACCTTATTCCACACCACAACGTATAATAAGGTTAATCCTCTTTGATAGTGATATTCACGTCTATATTTTGACACTTCTTTATTACCATCTCATCCATTATGTCTAAATGCTACGTGTAATATTTTAGGCTGTATGGATTTTATTTTGTTATAACCATTGTCTCCTTGCCTGCTTTCATTTAACATCACAATGCTCGATTGGCAGGGAAGAACCTGTATGTTCTGTGGAATTTAGTCCAAATGGACAGTTTTTGGCGGCGGTCATCTGATAAGTGCGTGAACATATGGTCTGTCAAAGAAGGGGAGCTTGCAAAGACATACAGGGGAAGGGGTGAAATTTTGCAAGTTTGCTGGAATAAGGAGGGTAACAAGATAGCAGCATGTTCCTCTAATGGCACTGTATGTGTCATAGATTGCAGAATGTAAAGATAAAAGAGTGTACAGCTTATAGATTTAGGTTTGCAGAAGATAGAGTGGCACAAATTTCGGTTGGATTTTGACGGTTGTGTATGATGAAACTTGTACAGCTTATGGATTTAGTAGATCAACATCAAGGGATGAGGGTTGCAATGACATTTTCGGCTGGATTGATCACATTCAATTTTGATATTGAAGTATGATGAAACTTGTACAGCTTATAGACTTAGTCCCATAGAAGATATAGTGGCATCTCGTGACGAGGGTAGCAATGATATTTTCAGTTGGATTGGTCACATTCATTTTTATTTTGAAGATGACCACATTCAGTTTTGATATTGAAGTACGATGAAACTTGTATAGCTTATGAATTTAATAGAGTGGTTGCAATGACATTTTCGGTCGGAGTGATCACTTTCATTTTTTGATACTGAAGTACAATGAAACTTGTACAGCTTATGGATTTAGGCCTGAAATAAATAGACATTTTTGGCTGGATTGATCACATATATTGAAGTATGACGAAACTTGTACGGCTTATAGGTTCACTCTTGTAGATAAATGATTTTAGGTATTGAAATATGATAAATAACTTTGTGACTGATTGATTTACATTGTGAGAAATTATCTAATGTTGCAGAGTTGTTTGTTGTCCTCCCAAGTGAATGATTTTATGTTTGTTTCCGTGCCTCAGACTCTTACATTGAAATCATCCGATCCTCTTTTAGATGCTGTTATAGTTGAAAGAAAATGTAGAAATGTCAGGAAGTTAAAATATTTTGTGTTGCTATGCTGATGAGAGTAATACACTGTCTGTATTTGATTTTATTGAGAAGCATATATAGGGTTATAAGCTTGTGACTTATTAATTTGTATCCACTGTCTATTTGCGTTATAGCATCTCCGGGTCGTCGTAATTTTGGTCGATATAGATATTCATGGAACTTGAAGTTGAAGTTGCTTTCAGGATCAATTCTTTGGCGAGGCGCCTAGTAGCAAGTTCAATGATTTGAAGGACTAATTTCAAAATATTAAAGACGTAAAGGACTAATATCGAAGAAACCAAAACCAATCATATATATAGGGGAGGAAAAAAATGAAAATTAATTAATAACTCCTTGTGCAAATGAGCTCACCTCTTTTTCTCCGACCAGTAATTTCCCTTTCTGTTTCATCCACTGCTTCGACTCAAGGAAGAAGCAGCTGCAGCAGGAACTCAATCTCCTCTCTTCTAATGGAAACTTCAAAACCCACTGATCAAATTGGAGTCTTCTTATCAAAGAAGCCTTATCAACCTCCATCTTGGGCTTCACATCTCGACCCAATTCCTTCCAGCACCTACTCTCTTGCCCATGTAAGCCCTTTTCACCGATTTCTTTTCTTTTTTTCCTCTTTTTTCTTTCATGTAATGTGTTTATCTTTGAATTGCAGGAAAATATTTTATTTTTATGTTTAAAGTTCCATTTTTTCAGTAATTAGGAAAAGGAACAAGACCCATGTAAAAGCTTTTGACTAAAAATCAAGTGTTTGAATGATGGGGCGGTTTAGGTTTACGATTTGATTAGAAACAGATTTTAATTTTATGAGTTTTTCTTTGAGTTCTCATGTGTTGGGTTTTATATTTATTAATGAGTAGGCTTATGATATTTTAGTAATCAGGGGGAAAGAAAACAAGACCCAGAAAGAGTTTGGATTGAAAATACAGGTTTTGTGTTCATGGGGTGATACATTATGAGATTGTTAAAGGTTATGTTTTAGGTTTGTTCCAAATAAGTACAGAAATTTGTTATAATGTGATTAGGAACAAATTTCGATTATGAAATTTTGAAGGGTTTTGATTAACGATGGAGGTTTTGTGTGATGGGATGCTTCAATATTAGATAAAAGGTTTATAGTTTAGGTTCAGGTTAAATATAATGCATTATATTTGTTATAATGTGATAAGAAACGGATTTCATTTTGTGAGAATTTTAAGAGTTATCATCTATTGGATTTTATTTATGAATAAATAGGTTTAAGTCAGTAAAGTGTTGATATTTGGGTTTGGGATAAATATGAAGTACAAAATCTTTATTTGGAGACATAGAGATAAGAAAATATATTCTACTTGATGAATCTTATCTACAGCAACAAAACATAAGTTAAATCAAATAACTCTCTGTTATCCAAGACTTGGGGATTGAATCAAATAAATCTCTGTTATCTAAGACTTTCTGCTTCATCTGCTACTTCAAACTCTCCTCTTCCTCTGCTCCCAATTTATCAAAAAGAAGAAAGCAGCAAAGAGCCCAATCTCCTCTTTTCTAATGGAAAGCTCAAAACCCACTGATCAAATTGGAGGTCTCTTATCAAAGAAGTCTTATAACCCTCCATCTTGGGCTTCACATCTCAACCCAATTCCTTCTCATACTTACTCTCTTGCCCATGTAAGCCCTTTTTATTTTTTAAGTTTTTTTTTTCTTTTTTGAGTTTTCATGTAATGGGTTTAACTTTGAATCGCAGGAAAAGATCTTATATTTATTTTTGAAAGGCTTTTTTTTTAACCATTAGTGCGACTGGTTCAATGCTTGCTTGTTGATTGTTTAGTAATTCAGGGAAGGAACAAGACCAGAAATCATTTGGATTGAAAATAGAGGTTTTAGTAATCTGGAAAAAGATTTAATTTTAAAACGTTTTTCGATTTTTATGTAATAGGTTTTAACTTGGAATTGCAGGAAGATATCTTATTTTATGTTTAAAAGGCTATTTTTTTAACTATCGTGCTACTGGTTGAAACCATTGCTTTTTGATCTTTTCAGTGATTGGGAAAAGGAACAGCAACCATAAAACTTTTGGATTAAGAATCAAGGATTTGGATGATGGGGTAGTTTAGTTTTGGCCAAATATAGAGCACAAAATTTGTTATAATGTGCTTAGAAACAGATTTTATTTTATGAGTTTTTTTCCTTTTTCTAATGGGGTTCATTTATGAATGAGTAGGTTTATAATCAATAAGGTGTTATCCTATAGTAATTAGGAAAAGGAACAAGACCTAGAAAGGGTTTCGATTAAAAAATAAAGGGTTTGTGTAATAGGGTGGTTCATCATTAGATTATAGGTTATGTTTTAGGCTTGTGCCAAATATAAAGTACAAAGCTTGTTATGATGAGATTGGGAACAAATTTCATTTCTATGAGATTTTGTAAAGTTCTTATGTGATGGCTTTAATTTATCATCAGTAAAAGTGTTGATCTTGTAGTAATTAGGAAGAAGAACAGGACCAGAAAGGGTTTGAATTAAAGATAGAGGTTGATGAAAGGTTATATTTTAGGTTGGTGAAACATAAAATACAATATTTGTTAAAATGTGATTAGAAACACATTTCATTTTCTGAGATATTTTGAAGTTCTCATGTAATGGGTTTTAACTTGAATGAATAGGTTTAGGTCAGTAAAGGTTGATCTTTGAGTAAGTAGTGAAAGGAACGATACCCATTATGGGTTTGGATTAAAAATGGACGTTTTGTGTTATGGGATGGTTTATTATAGACTAAAGGTTATGTTGTTTTTGAGTTTGGGATAAATATAAAGTACAAAATTTGCATTAGGAATGAATAGAGATAAGAATCCTGTTTCCCTCTTCTTTGTTTACTATGATGTGATTAGAAACAGTTGATATAGGAATTAGCTAAATCAACGACTGTATTTTGTCATTGTCCATTTTTATTCACTAGTTTTTGGTGTTAATCTCGTGCCTTTTTTCATTTGCTCACCAGCTTCCTACTCCAATTCACAAGTGGAACCTTCCTAATCTTCCAGAAAATACTGAAGTCTGGATAAAGGTGCAAACTAACTTTAGTCTATTCCTTATGGTGTTTTGGCAATATAAATTTTGCACTTTTCTCTCATTTTTCATTAACTAATGAAAATTTGAATTATATATAGCGGGATGATCTTTCAGGAATGCAACTTAGCGGTAATAAAGTGAGGAAGTTGGAATTTCTAATGGCGGATGCTATAGAGCAGGGTGCCGACTGCATTATTACTGCAGGAGGAATTCAGAGTAACCATTGCCGTGCTACTGCGGTGGCTGCAAGATATCTGAATCTTGATTGTTACCTAATACTACGCACATCAAAGGTGCTTCTCTTAGATTCCTTGTTAATATTAGGATAATTGATTTTTTTTTCCTTTCAAATAGGGTCTTCTGTGTGTGTGTGTGTGTGTATACACACACACACACCCTCTCAAATCATACGTGTTTGGAGAACTACTCCCCAAATTTTAATGTTTGCAAAACTATCCCCCTAATCATCAACTTTGAAAATAAAACCCCCAGATTAACAAATCATCAACTTTTATAGGCTAATTTGTAACTGCAATAGTGCAATGTAAAAATATTAACAAATTAGTCAAACTTTAACACACTAAATCCAATAGAGTTGATTTTTTTTTTTGGCTTGGGGTATCCCAAATTGATGCTTTGGGGTTTAGTGTTGCAAATACTGAAATTTTGGGATAATTTTGCAAATACGCATGACTTAAGGGTTATATATGCAAAACAACCCTTCCAAATATCACAGTGCAATTGACTATAATTATATGAATGATTTAGGTCCTGGTGGACAAAGATCCAGGCTTGACGGGCAATCTTCTTGTTGAGCGGTTAGTAGGGGCTCATGTTGAACTTGTATCGAAGGAAGAATATGCCAAGATTGGCAGTGAGGTCGGGCTCTTATATTTTGTCTTTAATGTTCTTTTTTTTACTTTATGTTCTTGAATTATTAACCACTAGCCAACATGCACGTGCATAATGAACATGCTCTAAAGTAAATGTTTAATTTAATAGCGAGTCCTTAATAAGAGAAACCCTTACAACTTCATTATGTGTTGGAGTATAGCTCATTCGAGTCATAAATTATATTCAATGAAATACCAAATGAAAATTTATATGGGTGCTTAATGTATCATTCAAACAAACTTGTTTCATTCATTTGAATTTTGTAAAGAAGATTATCTCTTAATAAGAGTTTTTATCTATGTCCAAAGATGCATGACAAAAATAGATGTATAGGTACATATGATCAAACTATGTATATTATTTATGGTTTACCAAAACATCAAAGAAAAAGTATTAAGATGTCATTACTGTTGAAGTATTATTATTAGATGTAAAGTTGTATCTTTCTCAATATTAGTTATTTGTAAGAAAATGTTGTTACTGTTGAAGCATTACTATTAGATCTAAATCTTGATCCTTTTAGAATTTTGTTTTGAGTAGAGGTGCAAACTTCATTTCTTAATTTTCATTGTCTAATTAATAATTTAAGTGAAGTAATTACTGTTAAAGGATGAAAATATTATTAGTTTCACTCACTATATGCTAAAGTTAGTTCACAGTGGAAAAAGAAAATTCAATATGGGTTTGTTTGAAAGTAGGATTGACAATATTAAAAGATTGATTAATTTTCAGGCTAAATATTAGAAACCCTTTTATCTTTGGTTCATATATTGCACATAGGAAACCAATTCCATTTTGTAGACTCATAGATATATCTTTTAAGGTACCACAGAACAAGATAGAAACTTTGCTATCAAATTACTTGAATACACTACTAGTATTGTAAAAATAGTGTTGTAAAAATGCCTCTTGTTATAGAAAAATCATGTGGTTACTTTGATCTGCTCTAAATTACAATTATATCACTGTGCTTTATGTGTCTACTTCATATAAATACCATTTTTGAACCCAGAATCTCACTGAGTTGCTCAAAAGAGACTAACAAGTGAAGGAAGAAAGCCATATGTTATTCCGTTGGTGGATCAAACTCTCTAGGAACTTGGTAAGTTCAGTATTGTAATGCCCTTGTTCTGTGTGTTAAGCAATTTGCATTCCTATATATTGCAGTTTTCATATGTTCTTTTGGAACAATTTTATAAGCATATACTACAATTTTATAGGCAACTGCAGACATATTTATCTTAATTTTCTTGAATACTGTGGCGATTCCCAAAAAGTCAAGGTTCATCACCAAAAATATGGATGAGCAACAAGTTGCAAGTATTCTCAGCTAAAACCATCAAAAGGGAAAAAAAGATCTCGCAGATCCGATTTCGAGATGTTGATAATTTAGGATACCTTCTAAAAGTAATGACTGAATTTATGCATTTTGATAGATCATTTGGACATTTGAGAATCTATTTTTTGATCCTTTTCACTTCTCTTCAATTAGCTGATAATAAGCTGCAAGTGGGTCAGGTTCGGATCAGGTCTTTCTTGGCAGATCTGATCCTAATAATTGGTCTTCATTTTCAACCGAGACATAATTAGTCATTTTGTAGGTGAGGTTCGGATCGTATCTCTTTCAACTTAGGTTAGGACTGCGTCCGTCATAATTGATACTTTGTAGACTATAACCTATTTTGAACTGTTTTTAGTCTTTCGGGTTTGTTAACATCTCGGAGTGTTTAAATTTTGGACCCATGTGTGATCTATTGACCTAGCTATCTAATTTGGGGTGGGTAAAGATCAGGTCTCAACCAGGTTGGATTCAGATAATACAAACCTACTTGTGCCATAGTATATTTCCTCTAATTATCTTTATTTATTTATTTATTATTATTATTTTTTGTAATATGGTACAGATTTAATTATCCTTTGAACAAGCTTCTTCCTTTCTCAGGGGATCTTTGATCATAAGGAAACAATTCTTTGTAGAAAATACTTCTGTAATTCTAGTGCTCTTCTACATAACTAACATGTGTTCTCTTGCAGGGGCTATATTGAAGCAATAAGAGAGATTGAGCAGCAAACTGAAATGAGTTGTGGTAAATTCCAATTTGACGACATTGCTGTTGCATGTGGCAGGTATTACGATGATGCTTGTTTTAGTAACTGGAAAATTGTGCTTGTGCTCCTATTTTGTTCTGAAATTTATTAATCTATACCTAGCCTCTCTTAAAGTTTTGCCCATCCTCCCAGTGATTGTAATCTTTTTACCCTTCTACTAGATGACATATCCTTTACCTCAATTATTTGATGTATGTGTACTACTCTACTCCAATAAATTTTGTGTGAAGTAAACTGTCATACAGCTCAAGGGATATCTTTCTATCACCAAATGTAAAATTTACTTAACTCTTAGGATTTTCTATCTAATACTTTAAAGATAGTTCATTTGCTTGTTTTGGTAAAAGTTTGGGATTCACTATTATTATGCATGATTACTAAGAAATTTGTTTCTTGCAATCTTGTAGTGGAGGAACTATTGCTGGCCTTTCTCTAGGGTCAAGACTAAGTAGCTTGAAGGCAAAGGTACAACTTATATTTCACCATGTTCTATTGACTCTTAATTGGAATTAACTACTCTAATCAAATTTTTATGAAAATAGGTTCATGCATTCTCCGTCTGTGATGATCCCGATTATTTCTACAATTTTGTTCAAGGCCTAATTGATGGACTTCACGCTGGCATGGATTCACATGATATAGCCAACATCATAAGCGTGAGCTACTCATTACACTCTTCGTTGCTTCTGTGTTTAATATATTTATAAGAAAAAGGTAGACATTAGTCATTTTCTGTGAGTTACTATGTACACTCCTATGCTTGTGTGTTTATATATTTATTATATGAAAAAGCGTAGACATTAGTTATTTTATCACTTTCTGAAAGTATGATGTGGGCAGTTCTATTTTCTGAGTATTACCAAGAAGTATCGTTTTACATAAGCACTTACTTTATCTCTGAGTATTACCAAGAAGTATCGTTTTACATAAGCACTTACTTTATCTATTATATATTTTGTATTATTATTTGAGATGCTTTTGATGCCTTACTAGAAAATCTTTAAGAAGCCTTTGCAAGTATGCAGTCTTGACAAAAGATGGCCATCTTGAGAATTTTTGTGGAAATAGATATAATTTCTGGCTCTATGGTTTTACCTGATCTAATTTTCTCATTATGGCATGTTTAAGACTTTCTATAAGAAAGACCAGCGTGAAAAGTTTTATAATGTGAAGGTGTTGCTATGAAAATCTAGGATCATTAGCATAAGAGAATAAGGTATTATCATGCTTATCATTAATAATCACTTGTTTGTTTAATGGTTTGCAACTTGTCAATCGATAGTTTGACTCCATGTCACTCTTTCTAAATGTGATCGCTTATTTGCGTGAATAAAAATGCAGTGGAAATTTCTTTGAACATACTGGTATTAGACTATGAGTTTTTATTACATATGAGAATCGGTTTTATGATTCCTTTAAATCAGCATAGAACTAGGAAATATTTTTTTCTTGACATAAAAAGCAGACATGCTTATTTCATTACATAATAAGTCAACTGATTAATGGCTGTCTTCACAGGCTAAGGGCTTGGGCTATGCAATGAATACTGCCGAAGAGCTAAAATTTGTTAAAGATATAGCTGAAGCAACTGGAGTCGTGCTTGACCCAGTTTACAGGTGAGGATTTACTTCCATCCCATATTTATTTTGCATTTAAACTCCAAGTTCTGAAAGTATTTTTGTATCTTAAAGCTAACTTGAAGTTCTTATGTTTACAATGATTTCTTATATTTTAGCATCTTGCTATCCATTGATCTCAACATTCAATTCCCAGCGATATTTACCGTTTCCTTCACCGCCTTAATTACCCAATATTCTGATCTGTACCCCTAAGTCATGGCTGGTCATGTAACCTTCTAACAAATAAATGGTTTTCATTTCATTTACACTCCATCTACTATAGGGTTATCCACTTATTACTCCTAATTATTTTTCTTAGCACTTAACTCCTCTGATGTGCAAATAAAGTTATCCCTCTGTTATCCATGCATTTATTATATGAAAAGCGTAGACATTAGTTATTTTATCACTTTCTGAAAGTATGATGTGGGCAGTTCTATTTTCTGAGTATTACCAAGAAGTATCGTTTTACATAAGCACTTACTTTATCTATTATATATTTTGTATTATTATTTGAGATGCTTTTGATGCCTTACTATTAGATCTAAATCTTGATCCTTTTAGAATTTTGTTTTGAGTAGAGGTGCAAACTTCATTTCTTAATTTTCATTGTCTAATTAATAATTTAAGTGAAGTAATTACTGTTAAAGGATGAAAATATTATTAGTTTCACTCACTATATGCTAAAGTTAGTTCACAGTGGAAAAAGAAAATTCAATATGGGTTTGTTTGAAAGTAGGATTGACAATATTAAAAGATTGATTAATTTTCAGGCTAAATATTAGAAACCCTTTTATCTTTGGTTCATATATTGCACATAGGGAAACCAATTCCATTTTGTAGACTCATAGATATATCTTTTAAGGTACCACAGAACAAGATAGAAACTTTGCTATCAAATTACTTGAATACACTACTAGTATTGTAAAAATAGTGTTGTAAAAATGCCTCTTGTTATAGAAAAATCATGTGGTTACTTTGATCTGCTCTAAATTACAATTATATCACTGTGCTTTATGTGTCTACTTCATATAAATACCATTTTTGAACCCAGAATCTCACTGAGTTGCTCAAAAAGAGACTAACAAGTGAAGGAAGAAAGCCATATGTTATTCCCGTTGGTGGATCAAACTCTCTAGGAACTTGGTAAGTTCAGTATTGTAATGCCCTTGTTCTGTGTGTTAAGCAATTTGCATTCCTATATATTGCAGTTTTCATATGTTCTTTTGGAACAATTTTATAAGCATATACTACAATTTTATAGGCAACTGCAGACATATTTATCTTAATTTTCTTCGAATACTGTAGGCGATTCCCAAAAAAGTCAAGGTTCATCACCAAAAATATGGATGAGCAACAAGTTGCAAGTATTCTCAGCTAAAAACCATCAAAAGGAAAAAAGATCTCACAGATCCGATTTCGAGATGTTGATAATTTAGGATACCTTCTAAAAGTAATGACTGAATTTATGCATTTTGATAGATCATTTGGACATTTGAGAATCTATTTTTGATCCTTTTCACTTCTCTTCAATTAGCTGATAATAAGCTGCAAGTGGGTCAGGTTCGATCAGGTCTTTCTTGACGCAGATCTGATCCTAATAATTGGTCTTCATTTTCAACCGAGACATAATTGTCATTTTGTAGGTGAGGTTCGATCGTATCTCTTTCAACTTAGGTTAGGACTGCGTCCGTCATAATTGATACTTTGTAGACTATAACCTATTTTGAACTGTTTTTAGTCTTTCGGGTTTGTTAACATCTCGAGTGTTTAAATTTTGGACCCATGTGTGATCTATTGACCTAGCTATCTAATTTGGGGTGGGTAAAGATCAGGTCTCAACCAGGTTGGATTCAGATAATACAAACCTACTTGTGCCATAGTATATTTCCTCTAATTATCTTTATTTATTTATTTATTATTATTATTTTTGTAATATGGTACAGATTTAATTATCCTTTGAACAAGCTTCTTCCTTTCTCAGGGATCTTTGATCATAAGGAAACAATTCTTTGTAGAAAATACTTCTGTAATTCTAGTGCTCTTCTACATAACTAACATGTGTTCTCTTGCAGGGGCTATATTGAAGCAATAAGAGAGATTGAGCAGCAAACTGAAATGAGTTGTGGTAAATTCCAATTTGACGACATTGCTGTTGCATGTGGCAGGTATTACGATGATGCTTGTTTTAGTAACTGGAAAATTGTGCTTGTGCTCCTATTTTGTTCTGAAATTTATTAATCTATACCTAGCCTCTCTTAAAGTTTTGCCCATCCTCCCAGTGATTGTAATCTTTTTTACCCTTCTACTAGATGACATATCCTTTACCTCAATTATTTGATGTATGTGTACTACTCTACTCCAATAAATTTTGTGTGAAGTAAACTGTCATACAGCTCAAGGGATATCTTTCTATCACCAAATGTAAAATTTACTTAACTCTTAGGATTTTCTATCTAATACTTTAAAGATAGTTCATTTGCTTGTTTTGGTAAAAGTTTGGGATTCACTATTATTATGCATGATTACTAAGAAATTTGTTTCTTGCAATCTTGTAGTGGAGGAACTATTGCTGGCCTTTCTCTAGGGTCAAGACTAAGTAGCTTGAAGGCAAAGGTACAACTTATATTTCACCATGTTCTATTGACTCTTAATTGGAATTAACTACTCTAATCAAATTTTTATGAAAATAGGTTCATGCATTCTCCGTCTGTGATGATCCCGATTATTTCTACAATTTTGTTCAAGGCCTAATTGATGGACTTCACGCTGGCATGGATTCACATGATATAGCCAACATCATAAACGTGAGCTACTACGTACACTCTTCGTTGCTTCTGTGTTTAATATATTTATAAGAAAAAAGGTAGACATTAGTCATTTTCTGTGAGTTACTATGTACACCCTATGCTTGTGTGTTTATATATTTATTATATGAAAAGCGTAGACATTAGTTATTTTATCACTTTCTGAAAGTATGATGTGGGCAGTTCTATTTTCTGAGTATTACCAAGAAGTATCGTTTTACATAAGCACTTACTTTATCTCTGAGTATTACCAAGAAGTATCGCTTTTACATAAGCACTTACTTTATCTATTATATATTTTGTATTATTATTTGAGATGCTTTTGATGCCTTACTAGAAAATCTTTAAGAAGCCTTTGCAAGTATGCAGTCTTGACAAAAGATGGCCATCTTGAGAATTTTTGTGGAAATAGATATAATTTCTGGCTCTATGGTTTTACCTGATCTAATTTTCTCATTATGGCATGTTTAAGACTTTCTATAAGAAAGACCACAGAAAAGTTTTATAATGTGAAGGTGTTGCTATGAAAATCTAGGATCATTAGCATAAGAGAATAAGGTATTATCATGCTTATCATTAATAATCACTTGTTTGTTTAATGGTTTGCAACTTGTCAATCGATAGTTTGACTCCATGTCACTCTTTCTAAATGTGATCGCTTATTTGCGTGAATAAAAATGCAGTGGAAATTTCTTTGAACATACTGGTATTAGACTATGAGTTTTATTACATATGAGAATCGGTTTTATGATTCCTTTAAATCAGCATAGAACTAGGAAATATTTTTTCTTGACATAAAAGCAGACATGCTTATTTCATTACATAATAAGTCAACTGATTAATGGCTGTCTTCACAGGCTAAGGGCTTGGGCTATGCAATGAATACTGCCAAGAGCTAAAATTTGTTAAAGATATAGCTGAAGCAACTGGAGTCGTGCTTGACCCAGTTTACAGGTGAGGATTTACTTCCATCCCATATTTATTTTGCATTTAAACTCCAAGTTCTGAAAGTATTTTTGTATCTTAAAGCTAACTTGAAGTTCTTATGTTTACAATGATTTCTTATATTTTAGCATCTTGCTATCCATTGATCTCAACATTCAATTCCCAGCGATATTTACTTGCTTCCTTCACACGCTCCTTAATTACCCAATATTCTGATCTGTACCCCTAAGTCATGGCTGGTCATGTAACCTTCTAACAAATAAATGGTTTTCATTTCATTTACACTCCATCTACTATAGGGTTATCCACTTATTACTCCTAATTATTTTTCTTAGCACTTAACTCCTCTGATGTGCAAATAAAGTTATCCCTCTGTTATCCATGCATTTATTATATGAGGTAAATGTTCAGCACCTAAAATAGACGCCAAAGGACATTGCACTATACCTGAAGTTGTGGTGAGGGTTGAGAGTTCTATATTTACTCTAATATGCTCCTACAGATTGAGCAGCCTTTTATGGTTGAAACTTGGACTCATACAATAGTATCAATCTCCTTTCCACTTCAAATTGGTTAACGTGGGAGTTGAACATGGGTCGATCTGATACAATGTTAAAGAATCCGCTACACGAGAACTCCTATGAAATAGGTAGTTTCTCTGCAACAAACATAAACATTAAAGGATCTCTTTGCAACACATTTACATGAAAACCAAGGACATGTACAAATAACGGGAGGTGTCTGAGTACTAATAAAAAGCCTAGGAGTAGTAAGTGGCTATAACCCCTACAGTAGGGGCATATTTACAATTAATCCCAAACAAAATGATCTTACGTAATTTTGTATGTGTTGTTGCAGTGGAAAAGGTGCTTATAATATGCTCAAAGACATGGCCGAGAACCCTACAAAGTGGAAGGGTCGGAAGGTCCTCTTCATCCACACTGGAGGCCTCCTAGGGTTATACGACAAAACCGAACAGATGGCTTCAATGATTGGTAAATGTCAAAAGATGCAGATTGATGAAACTGTCCCAAGGGAAGATGGAATTGGGAAAATGTTCTGAAAAGTGAACAATATACTATTTTCTTGCATCACATTTGGGATAACTTCTCTATAAGTAATTGTGATACATTAAGAAGGTTGAACGAGGCTAAGGCAATAAAGTATGGATTTTAGATTGTTTCTCAATACAAGATCACGTGTTTTTATCACTTCATAATAGACTGTTTCTCAATTATTGATTGTTTCTCAATACAATGTCATGTGGTTACTTTGATCTGCTCTAAATTACAATTATATCACTGTGCTTTATGTGTCTACTTCATATAAATACCATTTTTGAACCCAGAATCTCACTGAGTTGCTCAAAAGAGACTAACAAGTGAAGGAAGAAAGCCATATGTTATTCCGTTGGTGGATCAAACTCTCTAGGAACTTGGTAAGTTCAGTATTGTAATGCCCTTGTTCTGTGTGTTAAGCAATTTGCATTCCTATATATTGCAGTTTTCATATGTTCTTTTGGAACAATTTTATAAGCATATACTACAATTTTATAGGCAACTGCAGACATATTTATCTTAATTTTCTTCGAATACTGTAGGCGATTCCCAAAAAAGTCAAGGTTCATCACCAAAAATATGGATGAGCAACAAGTTGCAAGTATTCTCAGCTAAAAACCATCAAAAAGGGAAAAAAAAAGATCTCGCGTATCCGGATTTCGAGATGTTGATAATTTAGGATACCTTCTAAAAGTAATGACTGAATTTATGCATTTTGATAGATCATTTGGACATTTGAGAATCTATTTTTTGATCCTTTTCACTTCTCTTCAATTAGCTGATAATAAGCTGCAAGTGGGTCAGGTTCGGATCAGGTCTTTCTTGACGCAGATCTGATCCTAATAATTCGGGTCTTCATTTTCAACCGAGACATAATTCGTCATTTTGTAGGTGAGGTTCGGATCGTATCTCTTTCAACTTAGGTTAGGACTGCGTCCGTCATAATTGATACTTTGTAGACTATAACCTATTTTGAACTGTTTTTAGTCTTTCGGGTTTGTTAACATCTCGGAGTGTTTAAATTTTGGACCCATGTGTGATCTATTGACCTAGCTATCTAATTTGGGGTGGGTAAAGATCAGGTCTCAACCAGGTTGGATTCAGATAATACAAACCTACTTGTGCCATAGTATATTTCCTCTAATTATCTTTATTTATTTATTTATTATTATTATTTTTGTAATATGGTACAGATTTAATTATCCTTTGAACAAGCTTCTTCCTTTCTCAGGGGATCTTTGATCATAAGGAAACAATTCTTTGTAGAAAATACTTCTGTAATTCTAGTGCTCTTCTACATAACTAACATGTGTTCTCTTGCAGGGGCTATATTGAAGCAATAAGAGAGATTGAGCAGCAAACTGAAATGAGTTGTGGTAAATTCCAATTTGTGACATTGCTGTTGCATGTGGCAGGTATTACGATGATGCTTGTTTTAGTAACTGGAAAATTGTGCTTGTGCTCCTATTTTGTTCTGAAATTTATTAATCTATACCTAGCCTCTCTTAAAGTTTTGCCCATCCTCCCAGTGATTGTAATCTTTTTACCCTTCTACTAGATGACATATCCTTTACCTCAATTATTTGATGTATGTGTACTACTCTACTCCAATAAATTTTGTGTGAAGTAAACTGTCATACAGCTCAAGGGATATCTTTCTATCACCAAATGTAAAATTTACTTAACTCTTAGGATTTTCTATCTAATACTTTAAAGATAGTTCATTTGCTTGTTTTGGTAAAAGTTTGGGATTCACTATTATTATGCATGATTACTAAGAAATTTGTTTCTTGCAATCTTGTAGTGGAGGAACTATTGCTGGCCTTTCTCTAGGGTCAAGACTAAGTAGCTTGAAGGCAAAGGTACAACTTATATTTCACCATGTTCTATTGACTCTTAATTGGAATTAACTACTCTAATCAAATTTTTATGAAAATAGGTTCATGCATTCTCCGTCTGTGATGATCCGATTATTTCTACAATTTTGTTCAAGGCCTAATTGATGGACTTCACGCTGGCATGGATTCACATGATATAGCCAACATCATAAGCGTGAGCTACTACGTACACTCTTCGTTGCTTCTGTGTTTAATATATTTATAAGAAAAAAGGTAGACATTAGTCATTTTCTGTGAGTTACTATGTACACTCCTATGCTTGTGTGTTTATATATTTATTATATGAAAAAGCGTAGACATTAGTTATTTTATCACTTTCTGAAAGTATGATGTGGGCAGTTCTATTTTCTGAGTATTACCAAGAAGTATCGTTTTACATAAGCACTTACTTTATCTCTGAGTATTACCAAGAAGTATCGTTTTACATAAGCACTTACTTTATCTATTATATATTTTGTATTATTATTTGAGATGCTTTTGATGCCTTACTAGAAAATCTTTAAGAAGCCTTTGCAAGTATGCAGTCTTGACAAAAGATGGCCATCTTGAGAATTTTTGTGGAAATAGATATAATTTCTGGCTCTATGGTTTTACCTGATCTAATTTTCTCATTATGGCATGTTTAAGACTTTCTATAAGAAAGACCCGCGTAGAAAAGTTTTATAATGTGAAGGTGTTGCTGCGGAAAATCTAGGATCATTAGCATAAGAGAATAAGGTATTATCATGCTTATCATTAATAATCACTTGTTTGTTTAATGGTTTGCAACTTGTCAATCGATAGTTTGACTCCATGTCACTCTTTCTAAATGTGATCGCTTATTTGCGTGAATAAAAATGCAGTGGAAATTTCTTTGAACATACTGGTATTAGACTATGAGTTTTATTACATATGAGAATCGGTTTTATGATTCCTTTAAATCAGCATAGAACTAGGAAATATTTTTTTCTTGACATAAAAAGCAGACATGCTTATTTCATTACATAATAAGTCAACTGATTAATGGCTGTCTTCACAGGCTAAGGGCTTGGGCTATGCAATGAATACTGCCGAAGAGCTAAAATTTGTTAAAGATATAGCTGAAGCAACTGGAGTCGTGCTTGACCCAGTTTACAGGTGAGGATTTACTTCCATCCCATATTTATTTTGCATTTAAACTCCAAGTTCTGAAAGTATTTTTGTATCTTAAAGCTAACTTGAAGTTCTTATGTTTACAATGATTTCTTATATTTTAGCATCTTGCTATCCATTGATCTCAACATTCAATTCCCAGCGATATTTACTTCGTTTCCTTCACACGTTCCTTAATTACCCAATATTCTGATCTGTACCCCTAAGTCATGGCTGGTCATGTAACCTTCTAACAAATAAATGGTTTTCATTTCATTTACACTCCATCTACTATAGGGGTTATCCACTTATTACTCCTAATTATTTTTCTTAGCACTTAACTCCTCTGATGTGCAAATAAAGTTATCCCTCTGTTATCCATGCATTTATTATATGAGGTAAATGTTCAGCACCTAAAATAGACGTCAAAGGACATTGCGACTATACCAGCTGAAGTTGTGGTGAGGGTTGAGAGTTCTATATTTACTCTAATATGCTCCTACAGATTGAGCCGCCCTTTTATGGTTGAAACTTGGACTCATACAATAGTATCAATCTCCTTTCCACTTCAAATTGGTTAACGTGGGAGTTGAACATGGGTCGATCTGATACAATGTTAAAGAATCCTGCCGTTACACGAGAACTCCTATGAAATAGGTAGTTTCTCTGCAACAAACATAAACATTAAAGGATCTCTTTGCAACACATTTACATGAAAACCGCGTGACATGTACAAATAACGGGGAGGTGTCTGAGTACTAATAAAAAAGCCTAGGAGTAGTAAGTGGCTATAACCCCCTACAGTAGGGGGCATATTTACAATTAATCCCAAACAAAATGATCTTACGTAATTTTGTATGTGTTGTTGCAGTGGAAAAGGTGCTTATAATATGCTCAAAGACATGGCCGAGAACCCTACAAAGTGGAAGGGACGGAAGGTCCTCTTCATCCACACTGGAGGCCTCCTAGGGTTATACGACAAAACCGAACAGATGGCTTCAATGATTGGTAAATGTCAAAAGATGCAGATTGATGAAACTGTCCCAAGGGAAGATGGAATTGGGAAAATGTTCTGAAAAGTGAACAATATACTATTTTCTTGCATCACATTTGGGATAACTTCTCTATAAGTAATTGTGATACATTAAGAAGGTTGAACGAGGCTAAGGCAATAAAGTATGGATTTTAGATTGTTTCTCAATACAAGATCACGTGTTTTTATCACTTCATAATAGACTGTTTCTCAATTATTGATTGTTTCTCAATACAATGTCATGTGTATTTATATTGAATGCTTCTTAGTATTGGCATGTTTATATTTGGAAGTTGTCTATAATGAGACATTGAGAATGAAGTTTATATGAAGATCCTGAGCAAGAGTAAGTTGGATTGATTCAGGGAGTAATTTAGATCTTTTGTATTGCCAAATTCTGGTCAATACACTTTTTAATACACAGACTTCTTTATTCAGAAGGTTGTGCTGGGAAAGTGAATTTTCACAACATGCCGAAAATGGAAGTCAACCACCCTATCATTCAAGGTCACTATCAAAAACTCTTATTGATATATTGCATTCCCCACAACTCCCATGGAAACAGACCAAACATAATATAAAAGCCTACCCAAATCTTGCATAGCTCTAAACCATACACACTTATAATTACACATATCCTCAACTTGTACACCATATTTCAACAAGAAACACATTAACAAACTCCACTGGTTTTCTTCCTGTCAAACACTCGCCCCCAATACATCGCCTTCTTCTCCGGTCCACCATCATCGGCCTGTACTCCTTCTACATCGACCAAGACCTTCCCGAGGTCGGAGACAAGTCGCTCAGCGAGGCTCATGCTGAAATCCTCTCTTATCACCACTCGAGGTACGGCCACATGCTCAGCATCAGGCATTGTATAGGCCGGGATTATCCATCCGAACCTCCTCATACTCTCAGATATTTCGAATACAGTATGTTTGCTTGTGTTCTTTAGGGCAAAGGCGACGACAGGGACACCGGAGTCTTCGGAGAGGACTTCGAATTTTCCTGTTTCTTCTATGCCTTGTCTCAGAGACTTCGCGTTTTCCATACAGTTCAGCATGATGTCTTTGTAACCCTGCACAAATAAGTTTGATCTGCATTTGTATATGTGTATCTATTTTCGCTAGTAAACAAGTATCTTAAAACATATTCTCCTGGTTGCTAGAAAAGTGCATGCGCATTTTGATGTCAGCAAAAGAAAAGCAGGATATGCAGAAAATCCATCTTGAAGTTTCAAAAGTGGCAAATTGATCCCTTTTGTTTCAATTTGTCTGGAGCTAAGTTTAATAAGAAATCTGTGGTCATTGCCAATTGTCTGTACTCCCAGATGTATTGAAAAAGCTTTTTTTTTTTTTTAATAATTAAGAAACCGGCCCTAAATTAGGGCCCATTTCACGTTACCACCCTTATCTACCTGGTTCTCAAAATGCCACCCCTTACGTATAACCACCTGTACCCACTTCCGTCCATTTTCCATCCAAAAGAGTGTTGATCGACAGATTTACACATGTACCTATTGCTCCTGCAGTAGATATGTGTAAATTTGTCTAACAACTTTTTTTGGATGGGAAATTGAACGGAAGTGGGCATATGTGGTTGTATGTTGACATAACATTGACACACAAGGGTGGTAACGTAAAATAGGGCCTAATATATGCATGGGTGGTTCCTTGAAATAAACCCTATCGAAAACTAAGGGTTATATTGAAATTAGATTATTATTAGACTAGAACTAGAAATGAAGAGGTGAAGTATCGGTTTTATAACCTCGGAAATATTGATAGGGAGGGTTTTCAGAGCTTACCTCGAACCCCAAGCGTATGAACTGATAGTATTGAGCAATTATCTGACTAGAACCTACAAGAATCAAAAACCAAAAATTCTCTTAAACAAGAGATACGTATATATATATATCTTCAATACGTAATCAAGACGAGATATATATTACCCTTTGAGAAGTTAAGAGTGAAAGTAGGTTGATCTGCTCGAGATAGTTGATATGAAAAATGAGCTCTTCAGGCAAATCATCTTTGTTCCTCCAAACAACCCAACCAACACCAGCATAAACAAGACCGTACTTATGACCGCTGACATTGATACTCTTTACGAGTGGTAACCTAAAGTCCCATTCAAGTTCGGGATATAGGAAAGGGGCTATGAATCCACCGCTTGCGGCATCTACATGAATTGGGGTATCCCACCTGCATAATATTAGATATAGAAGTATAAATTTAGTAAATTTCACAAAACTAACATGACCTTTCAAAACTGCAGAAAATAGAATGAACTATGGGAAATTGATGGTAGCATTAATGCCTTGGATAAAAGGTTGATACTACCGCTGTTTATAAGTATCAACCCACAAGTTCATATGTGCAATATCAAACATATATATAGAAATTACATAAGAGAAAAATTTTCAAAACATGTTCATACGTGACCACTTTCCCCAACTGTTGTCACGATACTTTAGCAAAAAGAGTTCATTGAACTTTTCTCTTTTAAACAAAGTTTACGATCGTTTTGTTGAAAACGCCCCAATTTTAATGGTAGTTTTTATGAAATTTATCATTTAGGTTACTAGAGATAGTCCAAACAAGAATTAGACAACAGGATTTTAAAACCGTACGTATACTATAGTTACTAATTCTATACTTAAAGAAATAAGTAAAAGTTGATGTGCAAGTGCAATCCAAAGGAAAATCAGAAACATAAGTGCTACAACTTGCCCATTAACCCAACAGAAATGACGAAGAGCAAGTTAAAAGGCAAATCACATTACTTGTCAAGCCTACTAAAGCACAAATGATTGAATTAATTTATACAATGATTTCAGAAAATTGGTCGACCAAAAGTAGCAGTAACACATAAAATAAGCTGAGCATATATTTACCCTGTTTCCTTATTCTTCTCCACAAGGAGCTCATTGATTTTCTTGACATCTTCAAACTCTCCAGTGAGAGTTGAACCGAAGGTGGCAACAACACATATCGTATTGTCATCTACCATCTCCACAGCCGTCACGGGATCCATTACATAAAGACCTTCCCTCAGACTCACTTCCTTCAACTCAACTTCAAAATATCTAGCAAATTTCTCCCAACATACCTATATAACACATTACATTACAAGTATTATCAGATTTGAATGTCATGTCACAGCTTATGGAAGTTTACTAGTGTACCTGAAGATTAGCACCGATGACAATGTTGGGTTTGTCGTAAGGCTTTCCCTCGGCCTTTCTTTTGTTCTGCCATTTTCGTTTGAATGCCAATCCTGCTAACATTATTGCTTCTGATGATCCCGCAGTTCCAACTCCTACTGCAGTTTCTTTCTCTCCAATAGGAGCATTAAAAGGTGGGCGATCATATTCACACACCGATTCTGTAGAAGGGACATAAAAAGGAAAATTGAATGAACTATTAACAAATATCAGAGGAAGGTTAACGAATAATGAACACTACATGAAAACATGTTCACTTGACAACTTTAATTTGCCTTTTTAGCCACGTGAATATGGTCTGAAATAAAGGATGAATTTCTGATAAAGGAAGAACTACATTACAAATTGTTTGCAGAGTTATCTTGATCAGAAAATTTCCAACAGTTTGGACATTATCTTCATCATTAGGAGAAGTGGGACTATTGATCGAACCTAGACTCTCATAAGAGCACCTTGTTAATAACTATTTACAACTAGCTTCTGCATGTTTAGCAATGAGAATTCAAACAAAGAACAAATAGGATAATGAAAATCAACAGGAACTTCACACTATGGAAACTTTTATGAACATCTCAATATCACCTGGAGCTCGGTAGTAACAGGGTACTCATCCATGTCGACGTAATTCTTGTTGACTGCAGACATAATGAGCTGGTTACACTCTGGCTCCATCCATGTCGTCACAAACGAAGCCAGGTTCAATCTCGGGTTCCCATCCAGCATCAGCTCATCATTTATGATCTGATATGCTGCCTCCTTTGGTATCGAATTATCCGGCAACTTGAACCTATAAAATATCCATTTAAAAAAAGATTATGTATCAAACTAAAATTTAATTGAAAGCAAGCCTCTTCTACAATTGCAATGAATAATTTAGCAGACTAGAAAACAACAAAATTACTCAAATAAAATTGTTTTCAATGCAATTTAGACAATTCTATACTCTGTTTTCATAATATGTTTTCTTTTACAGTAAACAGGAGCTGATGTGTCGCTCCATATTATTTGAGGGTGTGTTCTCAGCGTGCAGTTGAAACATTCAAGTCATTGTTATGATTTTGGTATGTTGATGATATGGACTGTAGTGGTTTTGATTTGTGTCACGTCAGAGGCACACCAATGGGTCCTTTCATTTAGTAAGTTTCTATGCTGGTGTGTTGCTGAGATGATTCACATTCATTCAATCAATTATGATTTATAATTCTAACACTTTATAAGTGTGGGTAGAGATCCTCTACATCCTTGTAGAGAACCTCTATAACTCACCAATCAAATCCCTCGTTTGGTGGACCCCACAAATGATATTGATAATTTAAATTATATAGAAACCTTTTAATTGTGGGATCTGCGATAAACCAATAGTATGAGCTTCATAATTAAATTGTAGGCATTCTCTACCATCTAGAGTCCCTAAGGGCATGGAGGAATACACCATCTCCCTGTTTACTATTCAAGAAATGGATATCTAATTAATGGATTTGAATAGGGTGAAAACGGTTGGTTCGGTTGGATTTGAGTAATTTTGACAAAATCGAATTGAACCATTCTATATTCAAATCGAACTAAGCGGCCGAAATTAGCTCAGTCGGTTTGGTTGGTTTATTGCGATTTTTAGTTGGACTCATTTAATTAGAAAAAATTTTATTTTGAAACCAAAGAAAGACAGCGTTCTTGAAATGGTGCAAAAAATGTATTAAGGGTCAACAAAGAATGATGCAAACTAATGAAATAATTGACATTTTTATACACAGACTTCTTTATTCAGAAGGTTGTGCTGGGAAAGTGAATTTTCACAACATGCCGAAAATGGAAGTCAACCACCCTATCATTCAAGGTCACTATCAAAAACTCTTATTGATATATTGCATTCCCCACAACTCCCATGGAAACAGACCAAACATAATATAAAAGCCTACCCAAATCTTGCATAGCTCTAAACCATACACACTTATAATTACACATATCCTCAACTTGTACACCATATTTCAACAAGAAACACATTAACAAACTCCACTGGTTTTCTTCCTGTCAAACACTCGCCCCCAATACATCGCCTTCTTCTCCGGTCCACCATCATCGGCCTGTACTCCTTCTACATCGACCAAGACCTTCCCGAGGTCGGAGACAAGTCGCTCAGCGAGGCTCATGCTGAAATCCTCTCTTATCACCACTCGAAGTACGGCCACATGCTCAGCATCAGGCGGCATTGTATAGGCCGGGATTATCCATCCGAACCTCCTCATACTCTCAGATATTTCGAATACAGTATGTTTGCTTGTGTTCTTTAGGGCAAAGGCGACGACAGGGACACCGGAGTCTTCGGAGAGGACTTCGAATTTTCCTGTTTCTTCTATGCCTTGTCTCAGAGACTTCGCGTTTTCCATACAGTTCAGCATGATGTCTTTGTAACCCTGCACAAATAAGTTTGATCTGCATTTGTATATGTGTATCTATTTTCGCTAGTAAACAAGTATCTTAAAACATATTCTCCTGGTTGCTAGAAAAGTGCATGCGCATTTTGATGTCAGCAAAAGAAAAGCAGGATATGCAGAAAATCCATCTTGAAGTTTCAAAAGTGGCAAATTGATCCCTTTGTTTCAATTTGTCTGGAGCTAAGTTTAATAAGAAATCTGTGGTCATTGCCAATTGTCTGTACTCCCAGATGTATTGAAAAAGCTTTTTTTTAATAATTAAGAAACCGGCCTAAATTAGGGCCCATTTCACGTTACCACCCTTATCTACCTGGTTCTCAAAATGCCACCCTTACGTATAACCACCTGTACCCACTTCCGTCCATTTTCCATCCAAAGAGTGTTGATCGACAGATTTACACATGTACCTATTGCTCCTGCAGTAGATATGTGTAAATTTGTCTAACAACTTTTTGGATGGGAAATTGAACGGAAGTGGGCATATGGTTGTATGTTGACATAACATTGACACACAAGGGTGGTAGCGTAAAATAGGGCCTAATATATGCATGGGTGGTTCCTTGAAATAAACCCTATCGAAAACTAAGGGTTATATTGAAATTAGATTATTATTAGACTAGAACTAGAAATGAAGAGGTGAAGTATCGGTTTTATAACCTCGGAAATATTGATAGGGAGGGTTTTCAGAGCTTACCTCGAACCCCAAGCGTATGAACTGATAGTATTGAGCAATTATCTGACTAGAACCTACAAGAATCAAAACCAAAAATTCTCTTAAACAAGAGATACGTATATATATATATCTTCAATACGTAATCAAGGCGAGATATATATTACCCTTTGAGAAGTTAAGAGTGAAAGTAGGTTGATCTGCTCGAGATAGTTGATATGAAAAATGAGCTCTTCAGGCAAATCATCTTTGTTCCTCCAAACAACCCAACCAACACCAGCATAAACAAGACCGTACTTATGACCGCTGACATTGATACTCTTTACGAGTGGTAACCTAAAGTCCCATTCAAGTTCGGGATATAGGAAGGGGCTATGAATCCACCGCTTGCATCTACATGAATTGGGGTATCCCACCTGCATAATATTAGATATAGAAGTATAAATTTAGTAAATTTCACAAAACTAACATGACCTTTCAAAACTGCAGAAAATAGAATGAACTATGGGAAATTGATGGTAGCATTAATGCCTTGGATAAAAGGTTGATACTACCGCTGTTTATAAGTATCAACCCACAAGTTCATATGTGCAATATCAAACATATATATAGAAATTACATAAGAGAAAAATTTTCAAAAACATGTTCATACGTGACCACTTTCCCCAACTGTTGTCACGATACTTTAAAAAAGAGTTCATTGAACTTTTCTCTTAAACAAAGTTTACGATCGTTTTGTTGAAAACGCCCCAATTTTAATGGTAGTTTTATGAAATTTATCATTTAGGTTACTAGAGATAGTCCAAACAAGAATTAGACAACAGGATTTTAAAACCGTACGTATACTATAGTTACTAATTCTATACTTAAAGAAATAAGTAAAAGTTGATGTGCAAGTGCAATCAAAGGAAAATCAGAAACATAAGTGCTACAACTTGCCCATTAACCCAACAGAAATGACGAAGAGCAAGTTAAAAGGCAAATCACATTACTTGTCAAGCCTACTAAAGCACAAATGATTGAATTAATTTATACAATGATTTCAGAAAATTGGTCGACCAAAAGTAGCAGTAACACATAAAATAAGCTGAGCATATATTTACCCTGTTTCCTTATTCTTCTCCACAAGGAGCTCATTGATTTTCTTGACATCTTCAAACTCTCCAGTGAGAGTTGAACCGAAGGTGGCAACACATATCGTATTGTCATCTACCATCTCCACAGCGTCACGGGATCCATTACATAAAGACCTTCCCTCAGACTCACTTCCTTCAACTCAACTTCAAAATATCTAGCAAATTTCTCCCAACATACCTATATAACACATTACATTACAAGTATTATCAGATTTGAATGTCATGTCACAGCTTATGGAAGTTTACTAGTGTACCTGAAGATTAGCACCGATGACAATGTTGGGTTTGTCGTAAGGCTTTCCCTCGGCCTTTCTTTTGTTCTGCCATTTTCGTTTGAATGCCAATCCTGCTAACATTATTGCTTCTGATGATCCCGCAGTTCCAACTCCTACTGCAGTTTCTTTCTCTCCAATAGGAGCATTAAAAAGGTGGGCGATCATATTCACACACCGATTCTGTAGAAGGGACATAAAAAGGAAAATTGAATGAACTATTAACAAATATCAGAGGAAGGTTAACGAATAATGAAAACTACATGAAAACATGTTCACTTGACAACTTTAATTTGCCTTTTTAGCCACGTGAATATGGTCTGAAATAAAGGATGAATTTCTGATAAAGGAAGAACTGCATTACAAATTGTTTGCAGAGTTATCTTGGTCAGAAAATTTCCAACAGTTTGGACATTATCTTCATCATTAGGAGAAGTGGGACTATTGATCGAACCTAGACTCTCATAAGAGCACCTTGTTAATAACTATTTACAACTAGCTTCTGCATGTTTAGCAATGAGAATTCAAACAAAGAACAAATAGGATAATGAAAATCAACAGGAACTTCACACTATGGAAACTTTTATGAACATCTCAATATCACCTGGAGCTCAGTAGTAACAGGATACTCATCCATATCGACATAATTCTTGTTGATCGCGGACATGATGAGCCTGTCACATTCGGGCTCCATCCATGTCGTCACAAATGAGGCAAGATTCAATCTAGGGTTTCCATCCAGCATCAGTTCATCACTTATGATCTGGTATGCGGCCTCCCTTGGTATCGAATTCTCCGGCAATTTGAACCTACAAAATATCCATTTAAAAAAAAAGATTATGTATCAAACTAAAATTTAATTGAAAGCAAGCCTCTTCTACAATTGCAATGAATAATTTAGCAGACTAGAAAACAACAAAATTACTCAAATAAAATTGTTTTCAATGCAATTTAGACAATTCTATACTCTGTTTTCATAATATGTTTTCTTTTACAGTAAACAGGAGCTGATGTGTCGCTCCATATTATTTGAGGGTGTGTTCTCAGCGTGCTGTTGAAACATTCAAGTCATTGTTATGATTTTGGTATGTTGATGATATGGACGGTAGTGGTTTTGATTTGTGTCATGTCAGAGGCACACCAATGGGTCCTTTCATTTAGTAAGTTTCTATGCTGGTGTGTTGCTGAGATAATTCACATTCATTCAATCAATTATGATTTATAATTCTAACACTTTATAAGTGTGGGTAGAGATCCTCTACATCCTTGTAGAGAACCTCTATAACTCACCAATCAAATCCCCTCGTTTGGTGGACCCCACAAATGATATTGATAATTTAAATTATATAGAAACCTTTTAATTGTGGGATCTACTGCGATAAACCAATAGTATGAGCTTCATAATTAAATTGTAGGCATTCTCTACCATCTAGAGTCCCTAAGGGCATGGAGGAATACACCATCTCCCTGTTTACTATTCAAGAAATGGATATCTAATTAATGGATTTGAATAGGGGTGAGCAAACGGTTGGTTCGGTTGGATTTGAGTAATTTTGACAAAATCGAATTGAACCATTCTATATTCAAATCCGAACTAAGCCGACCGAAATTAGCTCAGTCGGTTTGGTTCGGTTTATTCGGTTTTGGATTGGACTCATTTAATTAAGAAAAAATTTTATTTTGAAACCAAAAGAAAGACAGCGTTGCGGAAATGGTGCAAAAAAATGTATTAAGGGGTCAACAAAAGAATGATGCAAACTAATTGAAATAATTGACAATTTTAAGGAAAAAGATAAGGAAATTAGTTGACCAATGAAAACAAAAAGGGTTTGTTTTCAAGACTTAAGAAAGTGGTCAGTTTGATCGATCAATTAGTTTGGTTTGGGTTGAAATTTTGTCTAACCGGATCGACCGACACATATCCTAAAACCAAACCAATCTGTTGACTATCAGTCAGTTTGATCAGTTCAATCGGTTTGAATCAGATTTGAATCTAAACGTGAATTCTTCTACCATCTTAATTTTTTCTCTGTTGGTACAAATTTCCCTACTAAACAATTTTGAAGTTATAGTAAGTATTGAAATACTATACATTCTAACACCAAGAAAAACAAAGTATTATCGCCATGATTTTGAGCCTTTAATTTTTAACTTAACATTTAACTTTAACTGTGAGCGTGGGGTTCACAATTCACGTGGGGCCACCCACGTGAATTGTGAACTGTGCAAACTTATTCGCGTGGGGCCACCGCGTGAATTGTGAACCGAACGAATCGGCTTGGATTCGTTTCCATCTTGTGACCAGCGGAAACAAAAAAATTTAGTCCCACATCGGCCAAGTTAAAGGGTGGAGGAGTTTGTTTCCTTTAAATAGGGAATTAAACTTAGGATTTGTGGTGTGGAGAAAAGTGAAGAAAAATGGAGAAAAGCTAGAGTTTTTTGGCGTGACTAAAAGAGAGAAAAGAGAGAGCTTGGAGAAATTTTACAAGAGAGAGGTCAATTTCTCTTGGGTAAAAATCAAAGCTTTTTCTTTGGGACGAGCTTGTGGATTGTACAAGTCGTCGGTGTTCTTTATAGTCAAATCTCCCCTCACCCCTCCGTGGGCGTAGGCAATTTTTAGAACGTAAATCTCGTGTGTCTTTACTATTTCTTTATGTATTTGCTATTATTTGTAGGTTCCCGATTGATCCTAAAATGCTTGTTGAGAGGAAGAGTAGATATCTCACTTTATTAGGATATTTTACTTTCTATTCTTGTTTCCTTAAGTAGGCGGGAATAATCAGGGCCTTCTCACGGGTGATATCACTTCCATGGCGATCTGATGACCGCATCAATAATTGGTCCAGGCATTATTGGTTGGAAGTGGTGTAGCTATTTTCGCTAGTAAACAAGTATCTTAAAACATATTCTCCTGGTTGCTAGAAAAGTGCATGCGCATTTTGATGTCAGCAAAAGAAAAGCAGGATATGCAGAAAATCCATCTTGAAGTTTCAAAAGTGGCAAATTGATCCCTTTGTTTCAATTTGTCTGGAGCTAAGTTTAATAAGAAATCTGTGGTCATTGCCAATTGTCTGTACTCCCAGATGTATTGAAAAAGCTTTTTTTTAATAATTAAGAAACCGGCCTAAATTAGGGCCCATTTCACGTTACCACCCTTATCTACCTGGTTCTCAAAATGCCACCCTTACGTATAACCACCTGTACCCACTTCCGTCCATTTTCCATCCAAAAGAGTGTTGATCGACAGATTTACACATGTACCTATTGCTCCTGCAGTAGATATGTGTAAATTTGTCTAACAACTTTTTTTGGATGGGAAATTGAACGGAAGTGGGCATATGTGGTTGTATGTTGACATAACATTGACACACAAGGGTGGTAGCGTAAAATAGGGCCTAATATATGCATGGGTGGTTCCTTGAAATAAACCCTATCGAAAACTAAGGGTTATATTGAAATTAGATTATTATTAGACTAGAACTAGAAATGAAGAGGTGAAGTATCGGTTTTATAACCTCGGAAATATTGATAGGGAGGGTTTTCAGAGCTTACCTCGAACCCCAAGCGTATGAACTGATAGTATTGAGCAATTATCTGACTAGAACCTACAAGAATCAAAAACCAAAAATTCTCTTAAACAAGAGATACGTATATATATATATCTTCAATACGTAATCAAGACGAGATATATATTACCCTTTGAGAAGTTAAGAGTGAAAGTAGGTTGATCTGCTCCGAGATAGTTGATATGAAAAATGAGCTCTTCAGGCAAATCATCTTTGTTCCTCCAAACAACCCAACCAACACCAGCATAAACAAGACCGTACTTATGACCGCTGACATTGATACTCTTTACGAGTGGTAACCTAAAGTCCCATTCAAGTTCGGGATATAGGAAAGGGGCTATGAATCCACCGCTTGCGGCATCTACATGAATTGGGGTATCCCACCTGCATAATATTAGATATAGAAGTATAAATTTAGTAAATTTCACAAAACTAACATGACCTTTCAAAACTGCAGAAAATAGAATGAACTATGGGAAATTGATGGTAGCATTAATGCCTTGGATAAAAGGTTGATACTACCGCTGTTTATAAGTATCAACCCACAAGTTCATATGTGCAATATCAAACATATATATAGAAATTACATAAGAGAAAAATTTTCAAAAACATGTTCATACGTGACCACTTTCCCCAACTGTTGTCACGATACTTTAGCAAAAAGAGTTCATTGAACTTTTCTCTTTTAAACAAAGTTTACGATCGTTTTGTTGAAAACGCCCCAATTTTAATGGTAGTTTTTATGAAATTTATCATTTAGGTTACTAGAGATAGTCCAAACAAGAATTAGACAACAGGATTTTAAAACCGTACGTATACTATAGTTACTAATTCTATACTTAAAGAAATAAGTAAAAGTTGATGTGCAAGTGCAATCCAAAGGAAAATCAGAAACATAAGTGCTACAACTTGCCCATTAACCCAACAGAAATGACGAAGAGCAAGTTAAAAGGCAAATCACATTACTTGTCAAGCCTACTAAAGCACAAATGATTGAATTAATTTATACAATGATTTCAGAAAATTGGTCGACCAAAAGTAGCAGTAACACATAAAATAAGCTGAGCATATATTTACCCTGTTTCCTTATTCTTCTCCACAAGGAGCTCATTGATTTTCTTGACATCTTCAAACTCTCCAGTGAGAGTTGAACCGAAGGTGGCAACAACACATATCGTATTGTCATCTACCATCTCCACAGCCTTCACGGGATCCATTACATAAAGACCTTCCCTCAGATTCACTTCCTTCAACTCAACTTCAAAATATCTAGCAAATTTCTCCCAACATACCTATATAACACATTACATTACAAGTATTATCAGATTTGAATGTCATGTCACAGCTTATGGAAGTTTACTAGTGTACCTGAAGATTAGCACCGATGACAATGTTGGGTTTGTCGTAAGGCTTTCCCTCGGCCTTTCTTTTGTTCTGCCATTTTCGTTTGAATGCCAATCCTGCTAACATTATTGCTTCTGATGATCCCGCAGTTCCAACTCCTACTGCAGTTTCTTTCTCTCCAATAGGAGCATTAAAAAGGTGGGCGATCATATTCACACACCGATTCTGTAGAAGGGACATAAAAAGGAAAATTGAATGAACTATTAACAAATATCAGAGGAAGGTTAACGAATAATGAACACTACATGAAAACATGTTCACTTGACAACTTTAATTTGCCTTTTTAGCCACGTGAATATGGTCTGAAATAAAGGATGAATTTCTGATAAAGGAAGAACTACATTACAAATTGTTTGCAGAGTTATCTTGATCAGAAAATTTCCAACAGTTTGGACATTATCTTCATCATTAGGAGAAGTGGGACTATTGATCGAACCTAGACTCTCATAAGAGCACCTTGTTAATAACTATTTACAACTAGCTTCTGCATGTTTAGCAATGAGAATTCAAACAAAGAACAAATAGGATAATGAAAATCAACAGGAACTTCACACTATGGAAACTTTTATGAACATCTCAATATCACCTGGAGCTCAGTAGTAACAGGATACTCATCCATATCGACATAATTCTTGTTGATCGCGGACATGATGAGCCTGTCACATTCAGGCTCCATCCATGTCGTCACAAATGAGGCAAGATTCAATCTAGGGTTTCCATCCAGCATCAGTTCATCACTTATGATCTGGTGTGCTGCCTCCCTTGGTATCGAATCCTCCGGCAATTTGAACCTATAAAATATCCATTTAAAAAAAGATTATGTATCAAACTAAAATTTAATTGAAAGCAAGCCTCTTCTACAATTGCAATGAATAATTTAGCAGACTAGAAAACAACAAAATTACTCAAATAAAATTGTTTTCAATGCAATTTAGACAATTCTATACTCTGTTTTCATAATATGTTTTCTTTTACAGTAAACAGGAGCTGATGTGTCGCTCCATATTATTTGAGGGTGTGTTCTCAGCGTGCTGTTGAAACATTCAAGTCATTGTTATGATTTTGGTATGTTGATGATATGGACGGTAGTGGTTTTGATTTGTGTCATGTCAGAGGCACACCAATGGGTCCTTTCATTTAGTAAGTTTCTATCTTTGGTGTGTTCTTTGAGATAATTCACATTCATTCAATCAATTATGATTTATAATTCTAACACTTTATAAGTGTGGGTAGAGATCCTCTACATCCTTGTAGAGAACCTCTATAACTCACCAATCAAATCCCTCGTTTGGTGGACCCCACAAATGATATTGATAATTTAAATTATATAGAAACCTTTTAATTGTGGGATCTGCGATAAACCAATAGTATGAGCTTCATAATTAAATTGTAGGCATTCTCTACCATCTAGAGTCCCTAAGGGCATGGAGGAATACACCATCTCCTGTTTACTATTCAAGAAATGGATATCTAATTAATGGATTTGAATAGGGTGAGCAAGCGATTGGTTTGGTTGGTTTTGACTAATTTTGACAAAATCGAATCGAGCCATTCTATATTTAAAACTGAACGAACCGGTCGAAATTAGTTCAGTCGGTTTGGATCGGTTTATTGATTTTGAATTGGACTTATTCAATTAAGAAAAAATTTTATTTTGAAACCAAAGAAAGACAGCGTTAAATGGTGCAAAAAAATGTATTAAGGGGTCAACAAAAGAATGATGCAAACTAATTGAAATAATTGACATTTTTAGGGAAAAGATAAAAATTAGTTGACCAATGAAAAAAAGGGTTTGTTTTCAAGACTTGAAAGTGGTCAGTTTGATCGATCAATTAGTTTGGTTTGGGTTGAAATTTTGTCTAACCGGATCGAGACACATATCCTAAAACCAAACCAATCTGTTGACTATCGGTCGGTTTGATCAGTTCAATCGGTTTGAATCATTTGAATCTAGCGTGAATTCTTCTACCATCTTAATTTTTCTGTTGGTACAAATTTCCCTACTAAACAATTTTGAAGTTATAGTAAGTATTGAAATACTATACATTCTAACACCAAGAAAAACAAAGTATTATCGCCATGATTTTGAGCCTTTAATTTTTAACTTAACATTTAACTTTAACTGTGAGCGTGGGGTTCACAATTCCGTGGGGCCACCCGTGGTGAATTTAACGAAACAATTCACGTGGGGCCACCCACGTGGTGTAACAACGAATCAGCTTCAGTTCGTTTCCTCTTGTGACAGCGGAAACAAAAAAATTTAGTCCCACATCGGCCAAGTTAAGGGTGGAGGAGTTTGTTTCCTTTAAATAGGGAATTAAACTTAGGATTTGTGGTGTGGAGAAAAGTGAAGAAAAATGGAGAAAAAGCTAGAGTTTTGGCGGCTAAAGAGAGAAAAAGAGAGCTTGGAGAAATTTTACAAGAGAGAGTCAATTTCTCTTGGGTAAAAATCAAAGCTTTTTCTTTGGGACGAGCTTGTGGATTGTACAAGTCGTTGGTGTTCTTTATAGTCAAATCTCCCCTCACCAGGTGGGCGTGGGCAATTTTGCTTGGAACCATTAATCTCGATGTCTTTACTATTTTCTTTCGTATATTTGCTATTATTTGTAGGTTCCTTGATTGATCCAAAATGCTTGTTGAGAGGAAGAGTAGATATCTCACTTTATTAGGATATTTTACTTTCTATTCTTGTTTCCTTCGTGAGACGGAATATAAATCGAGCCTTCTCGGTGATATCACTTCCGGCGTCTTGAGTGACCCATATCCCAACAATTGGTATCGAGTTTATTCAGTTGGAAGTGGTGTAGCCACGGTTTGAGATGGTGCCGGTAATTTCGAGAAGCGGTTTTAATACAAGCGGAAGATAAGCGTCAACCAAGAAATCGGTCAAAGTGAGAAAATTCGAGATTGAAAAATTCAATGGGAAGAACGATATTTCCTATTGGAGGATGTAGATGAAAACACATTGATTTCATAAAAATTGCACAAGGCTTTGTCCGAAAAGAGAAGAAGCACAAGGATATATCGATGAGGATTGGGAGGAGCTGGATCCGGAAGCAGTCGATTATCCTATACCTTGAAAGGGATGTAGCTTTCTTGGTAGATGGAGAGGCTTTTTAGCGTGTGGTCGAGTTAGAAAGTACCTTCATGATGAAGAGTCTAACGAACCGGATTTATTTAAAATCTAAATTGTATACTTACAAGATGGAGGAGGGCTCATCAATCAGGAATACATCAATAAGTTTGATAGGATCATATCGGACTTGAAAGACATAGATGTGGTAAAGATGAGGATCGGTACTACTTACGTCTGTAGAGTCTTAGGAACGATGCAAACACCATTAGGACAATAGGAGGATGAGATGAGATGAAGCCAGCTGAAAGATTACAACAGTGGCTGCATGACTGGTGAAATAATAAAGAACATATGAGATTGTTTGCTAGAGGAAGGAGCAATGAGCGAGGAAAAGATAATGGAGGAAAGTCTAAATCTAAATCGAGACCACTTACGAAAAAATCGTGTTTCAAATGCAGTGAAGTTGGGCATTTCAAGGTCGACTGTCCAAATAAGAGAGTAAGTGGAAAGAAGAACAACAACAAGACAGAGAGAAGAGAGGGCAAGGAAGAGGTGAGCTACGTTTCAGAGGAAGGGAGCGATAAGGAGTGCTATGTCGTCACGGGTGGCGAGGATATCTCCGGGAAGTGGATACTTGATTCTGGTTGCTCTTACCACATGTGTCCAAATAGGAAGTGGTTTACTATCTACAGAGGTATTGATGGTGGAACCGTATTGATGGGGAATAAGCATGCTTGTAAAACGGTGGGGCTAGGTAATATCAAAATCAAGATGCATGACGGAGTGGTTCGAACCTTGACGGATGTGAGGCATGTTCCCGACTTGCGAAAGAATCTTATCTCGGTTGGTGCATTGACTCGGCGGTTGCAAAATTATTGAAGAGCGGAGTGAAAGTTGTTGGGGTTCCCTTGTAGTGATGAAGGGTGTTCACACGGTAATTTATATACTCTCGAGTCTGACGGTGGCGGGAGATGCTTGGCGAAAAAAGTGGTGAGACCATGTGAGCACACATGGTTATGGCATAAGCGGCTTGGGCATGTGTCGAGAAGGGTCTAGTTCGTTTAGTAAAGAGGGTCTCACAAGAATCAAGGAACTTAGCATGGATTTTGCGAGGATTGTGTGTATGAAAAGTCACACATGGTTCGATTTCGGCTGTCTAAAGCGAGATACTAGAGTATGTGCACACAGATGTTTGGGGTCAGCTCAGACCACTTCTAAGGGTGGTTCCAGATATTATGTCTCGCTCATAGATGACTATTCGAGGTATGCTTGGATTTACTTCAAGCATAAGAATGAGGTGTCAGAGACATTAAAAGTGAAAAGCAATGGTTGAAAACGGACGGGGAAAAATTGAAGACAGAGATCGATACTTGATTACAATTTCGAGATGGTGCTTAGGAGTTGTGTCGGGGAGGGAATTGTTCGACAACGACTGGTCGGTCAACACCAATGAAATGGGTGCGAAGCTGAACCGAACATTGCGGAGAAAGCAATGAGTATCCGATCATCATTTGGATTGGGCAATGAATGGTGGGCGGCGGTGGCTTCTGACTTGTTACGTCAATTCACCACATGATATTGGATGGTGATACACCTATAGGGTGTGGTCGAAGGATCTGCATTATGATGGCCAATTTCCGGATGTACGCCTACTATCACGTCGAGGAAAAGCTTGCGAAACCGAAAGGCAATATTCTTGGGATATCACGAAGAAGCGTAAAGGCTATCGCCTTTGGTGTCTGAAGATTCAAAGTTAAGTGATCAGCGGGGATATTACCTTTGATAGAAATCCATGATTGCTAGAGCCCAACTCCTACTGCAGTTTCTTTCTCTCCAATAGGAGCATTAAAAGGTGGGCGATCATATTCACACACCGATTCTGTAGAAGGGACATAAAAGGAAAATTGAATGAACTATTAACAAATATCAGAGGAAGGTTAACGAATAATGAACACTACATGAAAACATGTTCACTTGACAACTTTAATTTGCCTTTTAGCCACGTGAATATGGTCTGAAATAAAGGATGAATTTCTGATAAAGGAAGAACTACATTACAAATTGTTTGCAGAGTTATCTTGATCAGAAAATTTCCAACAGTTTGGACATTATCTTCATCATTAGGAGAAGTGGGACTATTGATCGAACCTAGACTCTCATAAGAGCACCTTGTTAATAACTATTTACAACTAGCTTCTGCATGTTTAGCAATGAGAATTCAAACAAAGAACAAATAGGATAATGAAAATCAACAGGAACTTCACACTATGGAAACTTTTATGAACATCTCAATATCACCTGGAGCTCAGTAGTAACAGGATACTCATCCATATCGACATAATTCTTGTTGATGTGGACATGATGAGCCTGTCACATTCAGGCTCCATCCATGTCGTCACAAATGAGGCAAGATTCAATCTAGGGTTTCCATCCAGCATCAGTTCATCACTTATGATCTGGTGTGCTGCCTCCCTTGGTATCGAATCCTCCGGCAATTTGAACCTATAAAATATCCATTTAAAAAAAAAAAGATTATGTATCAAACTAAAATTTAATTGAAAGCAAGCCTCTTCTACAATTGCAATGAATAATTTAGCAGACTAGAAAACAACAAAATTACTCAAATAAAATTGTTTTCAATGCAATTTAGACAATTCTATACTCTGTTTTCATAATATGTTTTCTTTTACAGTAAACAGGAGCTGATGTGTCGCTCCATATTATTTGAGGGTGTGTTCTCAGCGTGCTGTTGAAACATTCAAGTCATTGTTATGATTTTGGTATGTTGATGATATGGACGGTAGTGGTTTTGATTTGTGTCATGTCAGAGGCACACCAATGGGTCCTTTCATTTAGTAAGTTTCTATCTTTGGTGTGTTCTTTGAGATAATTCACATTCATTCAATCAATTATGATTTATAATTCTAACACTTTATAAGTGTGGGTAGAGATCCTCTACATCCTTGTAGAGAACCTCTATAACTCACCAATCAAATCCCTCGTTTGGTGGACCCCACAAATGATATTGATAATTTAAATTATATAGAAACCTTTTAATTGTGGGATCTCTGCGATAAACCAATAGTATGAGCTTCATAATTAAATTGTAGGCATTCTCTACCATCTAGAGTCCCTAAGGGCATGGAGGAATACACCATCTCCCTGTTTACTATTCAAGAAATGGATATCTAATTAATGGATTTGAATAGGGGTGAGCAAACGGTTGGTTCGGTTGGATTTGAGTAATTTTGACAAAATCGAATTGAACCATTCTATATTCAAATCGAACTAAAGCCAGAAATTAGCTCAGTCGGTTTGGTTCGGTTTATTGATTTTGGATTGGACTCATTTAATTAAGAAAAAATTTTATTTTGAAACCAAAAGAAAGACAGCGTTGCGGAAATGGTGCAAAAAAATGTATTAAGGGGTCAACAAAAGAATGATGCAAACTAATTGAAATAATTGACATTTTTAAGGAAAAAGATAAGGAAATTAGTTGACCAATGAAAACAAAAAGGGGTTTGTTTTCAAGACTTAAGAAAGTGGTTAGGTTTGATCGATCAATTAGTTTGGTTTGGGTTGAAATTTTGTCTAACGGATCGACCGACACATATCCTAAAACCAAACCAATCTGTTGACTATCGGTCGGTTTGATCAGTTCAATCGGTTTGAATCAGATTTGAATCTAAACGTGAATTCTTCTACCATCTTAATTTTTTCTCTGTTGGTACAAATTTCCCTACTAAACAATTTTGAAGTTATAGTAAGTATTGAAATACTATACATTCTAACACCAAGAAAAACAAAGTATTATCGCCATGATTTTGAGCCTTTAATTTTTAACTTAACATTTAACTTTAACTGTGAGCGTGGGGTTCACAATTCCGTGGGGCCACCCGTGAATTGTGAACTGTGCAAACTTATTCGCGTGGGGCCACCCGTGAATTGTGAACCGAACGAATCGGCTTCGGATTCGTTTCTGTCTTGTGACAGCGGAAACAAAAAAAATTTAGTCCCACATCGGCCAAGTTAAAGGGTGGAGGAGTTTGTTTCCCTTTAAATAGGGAATTAAACTTAGGATTTGTGGTGTGGAGAAAAGTGAAGAAAAATGGAGAAAAAGCTAGAGTTTTGGCTGACTAAAGAGAGAAAAGAGAGAGCTTGGAGAAATTTTACAAGAGAGGTCAATTTCTCTTGGGTAAAAATCAAAGCTTTTTCTTTGGGACGAGCTTGTGGATTGTACAAGTCGTCGGTGTTCTTTATAGTCAAATCTCCTCACCCCCTCAGTGGGCGTAGGCAATTTCTTAGAACCACGTAAATCTCGTGTCTTTACTATTTTCTTTGTGTATTTGCTATTATTTGTAGGTTCCCTTGATTGATCCTGAAATGCTTGTTGAGAGGAAGAGTAGATATCTCACTTTATTAGGATATTTTACTTTCTATTCTTGTTTCCTTCATTGAGGCGGGAATATAAATCGGGGCCTTCTCACGGGTGATATCACTTCCATGGCGATCTGATGACCGCATCAATAATTGGTCCAGGCATTATTGGTTGGAAGTGGTGTAGCTTCGGTTTGAGATGGTGCTCGGTAATTTCGAGAAGCGGTTATTAATACAAGCGGAAGATGCGTCAACCGATAAATCGGTCAAAGTGAGAAAATTCGAGATTGAAAAATTCAATGGGAAGAACGATATTTCCTATTGGAGGATGTAGATGAAAAACACATTGATTTCGCAAAAATTGCACAAGGCTTTATGCGGAAAGAGAAGAAGCACAAGGATATATCGGATGAGGATTGGGAGGAGAGCTGGATCACGGAAACGCAGTCGATTATCCTATACCTTGAAAGGGATGTAGCTTTCTTGGTAGATGGAGAGAAAGCTTGGTGGCGTGTGGTGAAGTTAGAAAGTACCTTCATGATGAAGAGTCTAACGAACGGTTTATTTAAAATCTAAATTGTATACTTACAAGATGGAGGAGGGCTCATCAATCAGGAATACATCAATAAGTTTGATAGGATCATATCGGACTTGAAAGACATAGATGTGAAAGGCTGTAGATGAGGATCGGCGCTTCTACTATACGTCTCTGCGAAGTCTTATGAGAACTGATGCAAACGATGCTTGTAGGAGACAATTTAAAGATGGATGAGACTAGAACGGCGCTTCTAGCGGATGACCTTTGAAAGATTGCAACCAGTGACATGACTACTGGTGGTAATAAAGAACAAGCGCAAGGATTGTTTGCTAGAGGAAGGAGCAATGAGCGAGGAAAAGATAATGGAGGAAAGTCTAAATCTAAATCGAGACCACTTGAAAAATCGTGTTTCAAATCACGGTGAAGTTGGGCATTTCAAGGTCGGTATCAAATAAGAGAGTAAGTGGAAAGAAGAACAACAACAAGACAGAGAGAAGAGAGGGCAAGGAAGAGGTGAGCTACGTTTCAGAGGAAGGGAGCGATAAGGAGTGCTATGTCGTCACGGGTGGCGAGGATATCTCGGGAAGTGGATACTTGATTCGGTTGCTCTTACCACATGTGTCCAAATAGGAAGTGGTTTACTATCTGAGGTATTGATGGTGGAACCGTATTGATGGGGAATAAGCATGCTTGTAAAGCGGTGGGGCTAGGTAATATCAAAATCAAGATGCATGACGGAGTGGTTCGAACCTTGACGGATGTGAGGCATGTTCCCGACTTACGAAAGAATCTTATCTCGGTTGGTGCATTGGACTCGGCGGTTGCAAAATTATTCTGAGAGCGGAGTGAAAAGTTGTTGAGGGTTCCCTTGTAGTGATGAAGGGTGTTAAATCACGGTAATTTATACTCTCTCGAGATCTGCGGTGGCCGGGAGATCACAGCGGTTGGCGAAAAAGTGGTGAGACCATGTGAGCACACATGGTTATGGCATAAGCGGCTTGGGCATGTGTCGAGAAGGGTCTAGTTGTTTAGTAAAGAGGGTCTGTTTGAAGAATCACGAAGGAACTTAGCATGGATTTTTCGCGAGGATTGTGTGTATGAAAAGTCACACATGGTTCGGTTCACGAAGCAAGTCTAAAGCGAGATACTAGAGTATGTGCACCTGATGTTTGGAATTAAATTTCGAGACCACTTCTAAGGGTGGTTCGGATATTATGTCGTTCATAGATGACTATTCGAGGTATGCTTGGATTTACTTTAAAGCATAAGAATGAGGTGTCAGAGACATTCAAGAAGTGAAAAGCAATGGTTGAAACGGGGCCGGAAAAAATTGAAGACGAGATCGATACTTGATGCAGTATACGGATGGTGCTTTCAAGGAGTTACGTGATCGGGGAGAATTGTTACGACCTGGGCCGGTCGAGTCAACACCACAACAGAATGGGGTGGCGAGCAGGAGAACATTGCGGGAGAAAGCAATGAGTATCGCGATCATCATTTGGATTGGGCAATGAATGGTGGGGCGGCGGTGGCTCTGACTTGTTACATCGTGAACCGTTCACCACATTCGATATTGGATGGTGATACACCCTATAGGGTGTGGTCGAGAACATCGCAGTTATGATAGGCTCGAATTTTCGGATGTACCGCCTACTATCCGTCAACGAGGAAAAGCAGCAGCGAGGGCAAGAAGGCAATATTCTTGGGATATGCGAAGAAGCGTAAAAGGCTATCGCCTTTGGTGTCTGAAGATTCAAAGTTAAGTGATCAGCGGGGATATTACCTTTGATGAAATCCATGATTGCTAGAGCCCAAGGATGATGGTGTTAGGGCCGATGAGACTTCTAAGTCTCGGGTTATTGAAATAGAACCTAAAGACCAACGAGGTTCTAGTGGTGTTCAAGTGGGAAGTCGGTAGATGATGAGCTTGGCGGGGAGGAGGTTGTGAGGGAGAATACACGAGCACTACAATACTTGGCATTTCGAGAATAGTTTAGTTTCCACTAGGTCAAGGCGAGCATACAAGTATGTCACAATTTGAAATTGATCAACCCCTGAAGCACTATGGGCAGGTTAATTTGATTGAATACGCACTCTCGGTAGAGGAGGACGAGCCGGTCTCCTTCAAGGAAGCTATTCGGGATAAGGATAGTGAGAGTTGGTTGGCTGCGATGGAGGAAAAGATGGAATCTCTCCGGAAGAACCAAACATGGGAGGTGGTCCCATTGCCCGTAGGAAGGAAAGCTATTGGTTGTAAGTGGATGTATAAAAGAAAGGAAGATCTTTCAGAGCTCGGTGGTACAAGGTACAAGGCGAGGCTAGTGGTTAAGGGTTTTGCACAGAAAGAGGGTGTGGATTACAATGAGATCTTTTCTCCGGTGGTAAAACACACTTCTATTCGGGTGCTATTGAGTATTGTTGCTCATGACGATATTGAGCTGGAACAACTCGATGTTAAAACGGTCTTCTTGCACGGAGACTTGGATGAAGAAATCTACATACATCAACCTGAGGGCTACAAGGTTGAGGACAATGAGCATCATGTGTGTCATTTGAAGAAGTCACTGTATGGATTGAAGCAATCTCAGGCAATTGAACTGCGATTGACTCCTTCATCTTTGAAGCATGAGTTTTCTCGAAGTGACTATGATTATTGCGTTTACATTCGGAAGCTTCGTGGAGGTAATTATATCTATCTCCTTTTATATGTGGATGACATGCTTATTGCTTCTAAGAGCAGGGTGGAGATATATAGGCTGAAATCTCAACTTGGTGAAGAGTTCGAGATGAAGGACATGGGCTACTAGGAAAATCTGGGTATGGAGATTAGAAGAAGCGGCGAACCTGCGATTGTTCTTGAGTCGGAAGGGCTACATAGAGCGGGTGATCGCGAGGTTCGGGATGCAAAGTGCTAAGTCGGTGGTGACTCCATTGGCTCCACACTTTAGGCTTTACGGTAAACAATCTCCCACTCAGTAGAAGCACATGGGCGTGTTCTCTATGCTAGTGCGATTAGCGGTTTAATGTACACTATGGTGTGTACCTTAAATATTTCATGATGGTCGGTGTGGTTAGTAGATTCATGGCGAATCAGGAAAGATGCAGGAAGCGGTGAAGTGGGTCTGAGGTACTTAAAGGGTACCGTTGTCGTCCGTGTTTTGGTGGAGAAACATATCAGTTGATGGGTTTGTGGACTCACGATTCTGTGAGCGTCTAGATAGGCGGCGATCGACTCTGGTTATGTATTCGGGATACATGGGGCTCCGGTTAGTTGGCGATCGATGTTCTGAGCTATAGTGACACTTTCTACTCTGGTGAGTACATGGCCATGGCGAGGAGTGAAAAGTATTGTGGTTGTGGGGTCTTCTAGATGATTTGGGGATTGGCGGAGAACGTGAATTTATGGTGCGACGGTCGAGTGCAATTCACTTGGCGAAGAATCAAGTTCATCATGCTCGTACCAAGCATATCAATGTCGAGGTTTCATTTAGATGCGAGATGTCATAGAGAAAGCGATGTTTCTCTCATGAAAGTGCACACAAATGAGAATCCCTTGAACATGTTAACCAAGGTGGTCCTGGTAGCAAGTTTAAACATTGCTTGGACTTGCTTCATATCACCGTGTTGATCACGGAGGGCATGGCCCTTCAGTTTGATAGGGTGAGTGGAGATTATATGGAGAATTACGGAACTACGATTAGCTTGATCCGGTTAGAGAATGCGTAGAAGCGTAAGCGGTATAGTGGCTGGATTGGTGATGGAGATCTCTCTAGTAATGTTCGCGGTGTTCTTCAGTGTTAGTCCAAAATTTGAGGTTTATCAAATGATATGCGAGGTGGAGAATTATGAATATGGGTTTCACAATTCCGTGGGGGCCACCCGTGGAATTGTGGCTAACGAAACAATTCGTGGGGGCCACCCATTGATTGTGAACCGAACGAATCGGCTGGATTAGTTTCTGTCTTGTGACTAGCGAAAACAAAAATTTAGTCCCACATTGGCCAAGTTAAAAGGGTGGAGGAGTTTATTTCCCTTTAAATAGGGAATTAAACCTAGAATTTGTCGTGTGAAGAAAAGTGAAGAAAAAGGGAGAAAAAACTAGAGTTTTTTGGCGGCGGCTAAAGAGAGAAAAAGAGAGAGCTTGGAGAGATTTTACAAGAGAGAGGCCAATTTCTCTTGGGTAAAAATCAAAATTTTTTTTCTTTGGGACGAGCTTGTGGATTGTACAAGTCGTCGGTGTTCTTTATAGTCAAATCTCTCCTCACCCCCTCCCGTGGACGTAGGCAATTTTGCCAAACCACGTAAATCTCATGTCATTACTATTTTGCTGTGTATTTGCTATTGTTTGTAGGTTCCCTTGATTCAGTCCTAGTACTGTTGAGAGGAAGAGTAAATATCTCACTTTGTTGGGATATTTTACTTTCTATTCTTATTTCCTTCGTGAGACGGGAATATAAATCAGGGCCTTCTCTCAGGTGATATCGTTTTCGCGGCGTGCGGTCGTGACCCCGCATCCCAACATTAACAACACAGAAAAAAGAATTGTGAAATAAAAGTTTCAATTAATTTTTGGGTTATTTGTATTTAATAAATAGTAACACCAACCTTTGCTCTGTTTTTAACTTTTATATCCTAAAGTTTTCTTTTGTCCAAAAAGACTACAAAGTATTATTATTATTTTTTAACTTTGGTACCCTAAAGTCTACCAAACGTTTAAGTTTGATATCCAAACTTTAACAAAAATTATCGAAGAATTTTAAGTATGAGATATCAAATTTAAACTATGGTGAACTTTGGGGTGCTCTTTAGGAGCAAGAAAACTGTAGGACATCAAAATTAAATTGAACATTGAGTTTGCTTCCCCCTTTTTTTTTTTATGTGGCCAAGAAAATACTTTGGAGGATAAAAGTTAAAATTGAGGTAAACTTCGGGGTATTTAATATTTTCACATTTGCTTAAAAGAGGAGAGAGAGACCTTGGGAGCGAGTTACGAACGTATCTTGAGCCGAACGTGGCGTGCAGTGACTCGCCGGTGTCATTTGCCGTCGATGACACCACCATGAGGCTTTCCTTGTTCCTGCTGATTTTGCTTCCGCTCAGTGATCAGCGGAGGACCGGACTCGAGAAGGCGAGAGCACGTACAGATCAAGATACAAGAATGGGACGAGAGGGAAGCGGTGACACGTGGCAAACTGACGAGCTTTACGCGTGACGCGTGGTGACTGCACTTGGTACTGGGACATTGGACTCTCGGCTCCGGATCGGTCGGGTCTTGGAAAACTGAATCCGAACAGCACCCGATAAGGAATGTTGAGGTCATCCGCGGCTTAAGCTCGTTATGGTAGTTATGGATTATTTCAAATTTGGTAGAAAGTCCTAAAATTTTTGTACTTAGAATTTTCTAATAAAAGTTAGGTTATGTTTAATTATGATCATACTCACTTCCTTTAAAAGTACGAGTTCGAGAAAAGCTTTCCATTCACTATTTTGAATATTTTATTTAAATCTTAATATATCATAATTGTAATTATATCCTATCCTAATCCCATGTGAACTACCTACAACTCAATAATTAAAAAAATAGGATTAATAAAATACAGAGCAAGGCTCCTGTAAACTTCAGTTGATAGGGAATAGTCATCCACCAACTTTTCTATCCATTGATGTTGCCTTGGGATCCGTGAAAGATATAAAACTCACTTTGAGATTTGTGTGCATCTTGATTTCACGGATCTCAATGCAAGATCAATGGATATTAAAGTTAGTAGACACTCATCTCTATCAACTTAAGTTTATAGGAGCCTTGCTCTAAAATACATGAAATAGCTTCACAGTATTAGTTTGTTAAGGTAAAGAACTGACATGCTATAATATATGAAGTATTACCAAATAACCCAAAAAATTTTAAAAATTACACAAAATACCCTTAAAAGTTTAAAATTACATAAAACATCCTGACGTTTCAAAACTTAAAATAACAAACATGAAATTTGGAAATTAACAGCAGCCTACGACGAATTTAAAATCTACAATTAACACACTCAACGTTTCAAAAATTATAGGAATATCCTCAAAAGTTTAAATAACAAAAAAGCACCCTAATATTTAAAAATATCAAAACTTGCAAACAACAAAGATGAATTCAAGGGATTGCTATCGGGCACACGAAAAGTTAAAATTGAGGTAAACTTCGGGGTATTTAATATTTTCACATTTGCTTAAAAGAGGAGAGAGAGAGACCTTGGGAGCGAGTTACGAACGTATCTTGAGCCGAACGTGGCGTGCAGTGACTCGCCGGTGTCATTTGCCGTCGATGACACCACCATGATGCTTTCCTTGTTCCTGCTGATTTTGCTCCCGCTTAGTGATCAGCGGAGGACGGGACTCGAGAAGGAGAGAGCACGTACAGATCAAGATACAAGAATGGGACGAGAGGAAGCGGTGACACGTGGCAAACTGACGAGCTTTACGCGTGACGCGTGGTGACTGCACTTGGTACTGGGACATTGGACTCTCGGCTCCGGATCGGTCGGGTCTTGGAAAACTGAATCCGAACAGCACCCGATAAGGAATGTTGAGGTCATCCGCGGCTTAAGCTCGTTATGGTAGTTATGGATTATTTCAAATTTGGTAGAAAGTCCTAAAATTTTTGTACTTAGAATTTTCTAATAAAAGTTAGGTTATGTTTAATTATGATCATACTCACTTCCTTTAAAAGTACGAGTTCGAGAAAAGCTTTCCATTCACTATTTTGAATATTTTATTTAAATCTTAATATATCATAATTGTAATTATATCCTATCCTAATCCCATGTGAACTACCTACAACTCAATAATTAAAAAAATAGGATTAATAAAATACAGAGCAAGGCTCCTGTAAACTTAAGTTGATAGGGAATAGTCATCCACCAACTTTTCTATCCATTGATGTTGCCTTGGGATCCGTGAAAGATATAAAACTCACTTTGAGATTTGTGTGCATCTTGATTTCACGGATCTCAATGCAAGATCAATGGATATTAAATTGAACATTGAGTTTGCTTCCCTTTTTTTATGTGGCCAAGAAAATACTTTGGAGGATAAAAGTTAAAATTTACAAAAATAATTGAGTTTTAACAATTGCAAAACAAATCCCTTAAACTTTGAGTTGCAAAAATATCGACATTCGAAAACTTACCACCAACACATGAAACATGAAAATTACAAGCACCCAACTTAAAATTTAAAATTTTTGAAAAATATTCTTAAAGTTTTAAAATTTACAAAAATAATTGAGTTTTAACAATTGCAAAACAAATCCCTTAAACTTTGAGTTGCAAAAATATCCCGACATTCGAAAACTTACCACCAACACATGAAACATGAAAATTACAAGCACCCAACTTAAAATTTAAACTTTTTGAAAAATATTCTTAAAGTTTTAAAATTTACAAAAATAATTGAGTTTTAACAATTGCAAAACAAATCCCTTAAACTTTGAGTTGCAAAAATATCCCGACATTCGAAAACTTACCACCAACACATGAAACATGAAAATTACAAGCACCCAACTTAAAATTTAAACTTTTTGAAAAATATTCTTAAAGTTTTAAAATTTACAAAAATAATTGAGTTTTAACAATTGCAAAACAAATCCCTTAAACTTTGAGTTGCAAAAATATCCCGACATTCGAAAACTTACCACCAACACATGAAACATGAAAATTACAAGCACCCAACTTAAAATTTAAAATTTTTGAAAAATATTCTTAAAGTTTTAAAATTTACAAAATACACCCTCAAAAATTCAAAATCACAAAAAGACTAAAATTTCAAAACTTAGCATACAAAAGAGTAGTTGTTTGATATTCTTTCATTAAGATATATAAGTTTAACTTTCAATTTAAAGTTTACAAAAATAACCTCAAAGTTAAAAAAATTACAAAAACTCCTTCAAAAGTTGAAAATCACAAACAAAACCCTAAAATTTCAAAACTTAGCATACAAAAGAGTAGTTGTTTGATATTCTTTCATTAAGATATATAAGTTTAACTTTCAATTTAAAGTTTACAAAAATAATTGAGTTTTAACAATTGCAAAACAAATCCCTTAAACTTTGAGTTGCAAAAATATCGACATTCGAAAACTTACCACCAACACATGAAACATGAAAATTACAAGCACCCAACTTAAAATTTAAACTTTTTGAAAAATATTCTTAAAGTTTTAAAATTTACAAAAATAATTGAGTTTTAACAATTGCAAAACAAATCCCTTAAACTTTGAGTTGCAAAAATATCGACATTCGAAAACTTACCACCAACACATGAAACATGAAAATTACAAGCACCCAACTTAAAATTTAAACTTTTTGAAAAATATTCTTAAAGTTTTAAAATTTACAAAATACACCCTCAAAAATTCAAAATCACAAAAAGACTAAAATTTCAAAACTTAGCATACAAAAGAGTAGTTGTTTGATATTCTTTCATTAAGATATATAAGTTTAACTTTCAATTTAAAGTTTACAAAAATAACCTCAAAGTTAAAAAAATTACAAAAACTCCTTCAAAAGTTGAAAATCACAAACAAAACCCTAAAATTTCAAAACTTAGCATACAAAAGAGTAGTTGTTTGATATTCTTTCATTAAGATATATAAGTTTAACTTTCAATTTAAAGTTTACAAAAATAACCTCAAAGTTAAAAAAATTACAAAAACTCCTTCAAAAGTTGAAAATCACAAACAAAACCCTAAAATTTCAAAACTTAGCATACAAAAGAGTAGTTGTTTGATATTCTTTCATTAAGATATATAAGTTTAACTTTCAATTTAAAGTTTACAAAAATAATTGAGTTTTAACAATTGCAAAACAAATCCCTTAAACTTTGAGTTGCAAAAATATCCCGACATTCGAAAACTTACCACCAACACATGAAACATGAAAATTACAAGCACCCAACTTAAAATTTAAAATTTTTGAAAAATATTCTTAAAGTTTTAAAATTTACAAAATACACCCTCAAAAATTCAAAATCACAAAAAGACTAAAATTTCAAAACCTATAACCAGTACATATAAAATCTAGAAATTATCAGTGACCGCTAAAATTTAAAGTTTACAAAAATAATTGAGTTTTAACAATTGCAAAACAAATCCCTTAAACTTTGAGTTGCAAAAATATCCCGACATTCGAAAACTTACCACCAACACATGAAACATGAAAATTACAAGCACCCAACTTAAAATTTAAAATTTTTGAAAAATATTCTTAAAGTTTTAAAATTTACAAAATACACCCTCAAAAATTCAAAATCACAAAAAGACTAAAATTTCAAAACTTAGCATACAAAAGAGTAGTTGTTTGATATTCTTTCATTAAGATATATAAGTTTAACTTTCAATTTAAAGTTTACTATCCCTTTTCAGCATCTAAATGTAGCCTAATTTTATCAAAAAGATAAAGGTGAAGAATGATTGATGTTGACTCAATAAAAATAAAACAGAAGAAATGAAAGACACTGTTTTCTGAATATTTTATAGAATAGTTTATTTTTAAGTAAATTAGGAATCTTTAGAAGAAATTTTTATGAACTTTTTAGTACTTTTATATGCTTATGTGGATATTTTTCATTATATTAAAGTGTACTAGAGTTAGTATTAATATTTAGTTTATGATTTTTTTAAAGTCTATCAAGGTATAGGAACAAACTCCATATTCTTTTTGTGTCATTTTAGCCCACTTTTAACCAATCATCTTATATTATTAGGTTTATTTATTCACCTTCCTTTTATAATGCTATTTTTAAGTGTTTTTCACTTTTATAACACTATACTTTTTCAAGTCAAGCTTGATTTTATGTTGGTCCAAATAACATGATAATTCAAGTTGGTTTTAGATTATATTTTATTTCATATCAATTCAATTATTAACATGAAAATTTAAATTGAGTGTAGCTCATTTAAATGAACATCACGAAAATAAATAATCACAATGCTAAAGCTTAGAGACATAAGTGAGCAAAACCATTAAGTGGAATTGAGGAACAAATTTTAGTAAGGAAATAAACCAAAAATACTTAATCATGATATTTAACCACGTGCATAAAACCTAGTTTTAAGTAAAAAACGGAAGATGAGATCATGACAATTGTGGATAGTTTTCATTTGGTGGGGATTCTTAAAGTTCTGCTATTTAGAAATTTCTGATGATGTTAGTTTTTACTGTATTAGGATTCTAATAAGTGATACCCTTTTCTATTTATTTTTTTTTTATAATAAACAATAATTTATTTAGATTTCAAATCATGAAGTACAATACCAGCCAACATCAATGTCAATTTATCACACTGAACAACATATATTGGTTCGTTTAAAGCAAAACTAACTAAAAAATAGGCAACTCATTAGCTGTACGTTGAACCACGGAGAATTGATATTCATCAAATGCAACACAAGATCTTTTAATGTTCTCTACAAGCAAAGCAAGCGGATCGTAAGGCATCTCATGATGTAGGAGCATATGAATTGCTTTGGTAGAATCAGATTCAAACACCCACCTTTTTATAACCATGTTTTCTTACGATTTTATATCCTTCTTTGATTGCTAGTAACTCCCCCATAAGAGCTGATTGAGCCAGTCGAAAAGAGAACATGCCTGCCACTAACATGCAACCTTCCCCATTTCGAGCAACCACACGCAAGCTGTCTTGCTTCTTATCTCCATCCTGCATCACAATTTAATTTAATAATATATTATGGCCAAGTTTATTTTAATTTCTCTTTGGATATTCTCCGTGTTTGTCTTTCATACTTTGATCATTTGTGATTTCAACATTTTTCACTGACATGGCAAAAAATGATTGAAAATAATAAATAAATAAATAATAGTTCAACATTTGCAATTAAATATTTAAGTGTGATTATTTTAAAATTTTATCTAATGTTTCAATTGCATGCATTTAAGTTGCAATCTTTTTCCAACGTGCTCTAATTTGAGATTGATCTTCGATATATTTTGGACATGAAACCGGCTCTAACAAGACTAGGGGTGTTAACGGAGTGGATACGGCTTAGATATGATACTTATCATATCTGTATCCACTTAGCAATCACAAATACGGATACGAGTACGAATACAGATATATCTCGATAAGAAAAACTCATATCTAGTCCGCTAAAATCGAATGCGGATATAGATATTAACAGTGGCGGATCCATGATTTTTGTTAAGTGCCGTCACTACATAATTAATAATTAAAAAATTTATAACTATTCCCAGTAAGTTTGTGTACTTTGACGTACATAATCATATATTAGTAACACTATGAAATACATTTCCCTCAAGTTCCACTACTTATATTTTATTTCTATTTGCTTTAAAAGGGGTTACATTTTAGTAATTTCAACCATAGGGATGCACACACAATTTCAATGCCTTTATTTGACATGAATAATAGTAGGTAGGATTATTAAAAGTTCAAATTTTATATCTAAATTTTATTTCTTATGATTTTAGAGTTTGATTTGAGTATAAATTTGATAAAGATATGATTAATAAGATTAGTTGAAACTTAAGTTGTCGTAGAGCCATAGGAGTCCAAATTTATTACAGTTTACTTGATCTGACCCATAATTTGTGTCGCTATTTCTTTGTTTGTTTATTAAAGATCCTAAGGCCTCGTTTGGTACGCGGGAATGGAGTGGAATGGAGTGGTCATTCCCACTTCTCATTCCCACGTATCAAACATAACCATTTTTTAGAAGTTGGAATGCTCATTCTCAGAGAATAAGCATTCCAAGTGAATTGATAAGGAATGGTCATTCCCATTCAAGTGGGAATCAAATTAGTTACATAATTTCCAATTATACCCCCATTGACAACAAAAATAAATCTAAAACCTACGCCTCGTTTGGTACGCGGGAATGAACTCAAATGAGAATGGAATAAAGGAAGGAATGGAATGGAATGTATATGGGAATGGAATGGTTATTCCCATTCTCGTGTTTGGGTACGTTTGTAGAATGAAGCTAGAATGAAAATCTCATTCCCATTCCCATGTTTGGTATCATTAGTTCACAAGTGAGAATGAAATCTTATTTTCTAATAATGCCCTTATACAACAACATAGATTTTTAATAAGATAAAAATAAATATTAATGATAATAACTAAACAATTTTATTTATGCATAGATTATATTAATCTAGTTATGTTTTATATTAATGCAGGTTATCTCTCGGTGTATGTTCTATTTATATATTTTCAAAATATTAACTATTTTCTAGTCTTAAAAATTAACGAAAAATAAATAAAAGAGTACCACATCTTTCATAGGTCCAAAAACAATATAAAGAATGATATCCACAGTCAAAAATTATCCAAAGTCCAAAGTTTTAGATTTATTTTTATTATCAATGGGGTACAATTGGAAATTACATAACTAATTTGATTCCCACTTGAATGGGAATGACCATTCCTTATCAATTCACTTGGAATGCTCATTCCCACAAAAGAGGGAATGAGCATTCCCTGAGAATGAGCATTCCAACTTCTAAAAAATGGTTATGTTTGGTACAAGGGAATGAGAAGCAGGAATGGCCATTCCATTCCACCCCATTCCTGCGTACCAAACGAGGCCTTAGGACTTTGGATAATTTTTGGTCTGTGGATATCATTCTTTATATTATTTTTGGACCTATGAAAGATGTGGTACTCTTTTATTTATTTTTCCTTAATTTTTTAAGACTAGAAAATAGAGAATATTTTTTTTAAATATAAATAGAACATACACATGAGAGTAACCTGTGCATTAATATAAAACATAGCTAGATTTATATAGCCTATGCATACATAAAATTGATTAGTTATTATCATTAATGCTTATTTTTATCTTATTAAAAATCTATGTTGTTGTATAAGGGCATTATTAGAATATAATATTTCATTCTCACTTGTGAACTAATGATACCAAACATGGGAATGGGAATTAGATTTTCATTCTAGCTTCATTCTACAAGCGTACCTAAACACGAGAATGGGAATGACCATTCCATTCCCACATACATTCCATTCTCATTTGAGTCCATTCTCGCATACCAAACGAGGCGTAATAGTTTGTTATCTCGGTTAAAAGAATAATTTCAAAAATCTAAACCCTTTGGAAGACTATACCCACGTGACCTTTTGATATGTTGTCCAAACTTTTTAACAAAAGGGGGAAGAAAAACATTGTTCATCACCTCCATCCACTTCGTTTAGGAAAACATGGCAATTTCTTCCTTCATCTTCTTCCTAGTGAATAACCAAGCTAAGAAACATCAACCTCTCGTCTTCTTCGCAAGTATCTCCAAATCTCTCCTGCCCTTGTTTGTTCGCCTCTACGCCCCTGAGCAGCACAATCATCATTTACCATGCATCATTTAAAGTCCTTAATATATATGGAACATCTCGGAGGAAAGTGGTGTCACGTAAAGTGGTGTCACGTGACACCACTTCTTTCAAGGATATACATATAGATATATATATGTAGATATATGCATGCAGCTAGAACACGAATATGAGAAAATCAAATCATATCGAGAAAATATAGTTCGTATGATATAAGGGAGTTCATTAATATATTTTTAATATCTGAAAAACTAAGATTATATCTTTTGACCGTCGAAATAGATCTCAAATGCATTAATCTAAGATTAAAGCAAATGCAACCGTATGATCAACATATATTCTAATATTTTTTGATACGGATCCGGATATTTTTTTACATAACCATATCTATAACTATATCTTATCGGTTATAGATTTTGGTAATCATAAATATGGATATAGATATATCCGCAACTACAGATATTTTTTGCACGCCTACTTATAGTATCTACTTCGTCTAATGTCAGTTCAGAGCCAGCTTACATGAACCCGACCCGGCACGAATCAATAAGGCCACCCATCTAAATCGGGTAACCTTAAAAAGCCCCCATTTAGGCCCAAATATCTGAACCGGATCCGCTCCGTTATCCACAAACAGTATATAAAGCAGAAGCGGCCAGAAAACATCGAATCATTCCCAAAAGAAATTATTAGGGTTCCAAATTTCGAGGTACAACAATTTCATCCCTCTCTCGATCTCAGATCTATTTTTTGTTAAATCGAATCCTTTTTCGTAGTGAATTATTTCGATTCATGTGTTGATCTAGCGGAATCTTTGAAATTGAAAATAATGGGCACCGATTTGAATTTTGTTGGTAGATATACGTACAAATCTAGTTGATTGATTAAATCAAGTGAAATTTTTTATTTCTTGTTCTCTTGAGCAGAATTAGGTTACTTTTTATTTTGTTGGAATTCGAAGATTATAATTGATAAGTTTTTTGTTGCCATGGATCTCTTAGAAATTGATCGATAGAATATATTCATTTAGGTATTTTATTTGTTTATATGAACACAGGGAGATAATGTTTACATGGATTAATAAGGGAATATGATTTCTTTGAAGAAATTGTGTGATTGTTGATGTTTTGTATATTTATTTAGGTTAAAATGGCATAAAATTAAGTTAAATCAATCATTTATAATGAACGGCCATCATTGAGATTCTGTCTTATTCTTATATTTGCCATAGAGGAAAATAGTATCTAAATATATTATTGAGGGAAAAGTTATGCGATTTTCTTATATTTTTATAGATTTCTGTGTCTTAAATTTGCGTAAAACTACGTGAATATATGATATTTATCATTCAAGAGTTATTCTCAGATTAAAGCAAATGCAACCGTATGATCAACATATATTCTAATATTTTTTGATACGGATCCGGATATTTTTACATAACCATATCTATAACTATATCTTATCGGTTATAGATTTTGGTAATCATAAATATGGATATAGATATATCCGCAACTACAGATATTTTTTGCACGCCTACTTATAGTATCTACTTCGTCTAATGTCAGTTCAGAGCCAGCTTACATGAACCCGACCCGGCACGAATCAATAAGGCCACCCATCTAAATCGGGTAACCTTAAAAAGCCCCCATTTAGGCCCAAATATCTGAACCGGATCCGCTCCGTTATCCACAAACAGTATATAAAGCAGAAGCGGCCAGAAAACATCGAATCATTCCCAAAAGAAATTATTAGGGTTCCAAATTTCGAGGTACAACAATTTCATCCCTCTCTCGATCTCAGATCTATTTTTTGTTAAATCGAATCCTTTTTCGTAGTGAATTATTTCGATTCATGTGTTGATCTAGCGGAATCTTTGAAATTGAAAATAATGGGCACCGATTTGAATTTTGTTGGTAGATATACGTACAAATCTAGTTGATTGATTAAATCAAGTGAAATTTTTTATTTCTTGTTCTCTTGAGCAGAATTAGGTTACTTTTTATTTTGTTGGAATTCGAAGATTATAATTGATAAGTTTTTTGTTGCCATGGATCTCTTAGAAATTGATCGATAGAATATATTCATTTAGGTATTTTATTTGTTTATATGAACACAGGGAGATAATGTTTACATGGATTAATAAGGGAATATGATTTCTTTGAAGAAATTGTGTGATTGTTGATGTTTTGTATATTTATTTAGGTTAAAATGGCATAAAATTAAGTTAAATCAATCATTTATAATGAACGGCCATCATTGAGATTCTGTCTTATTCTTATATTTGCCATAGAGGAAAATAGTATCTAAATATATTATTGAGGGAAAAGTTATGCGATTTTCTTATATTTTTATAGATTTCTGTGTCTTAAATTTGCGTAAAACTACGTGAATATATGATATTTATCATTCAAGAGTTATTCTCAGAATTATTAAAAAATTTACGCCTGTGTTTTCTTCATTGAATAGTGCTTTTATCTGTTTTCTTACTTTATGATATATTGTAACTATTAACTTTCTTATTATCTGAATTTTGAATTTTAGTCTTTACTGAATTATTTGGGAGAAACATTAGCTATGACTTTATTTTTATATTTCTGCTTTAACGGAAAAAATTTGCAATTGCTCGATCTGTATGCCCACAGCAATCCAAACTCTACTTTTAAGTAAAGATGTCAACCGAGTCAACCCGGGAGGAAAATGTTTACATGGCGAAGCTTGCCGAGCAAGCTGAGCGGTACGAGGAGATGGTTGAGTTCATGGAGAAAGTGGCAAAGACCGTAGATGTCGAAGAACTCACTGTCGAAGAGAGGAACCTCCTCTCAGTGGCCTACAAGAATGTGATTGGTGCCCGTCGTGCCTCTTGGAGGATCATCTCATCCATTGAGCAGAAGGAGGAGGGCCGTGGAAATGAGGATCATGTGTCAGTGATCAAGGAATACCGCGGAAAGGTTGAGAGTGAGCTCAACAAGATCTGTGATGGGATCTTGAATTTACTTGATACTCACCTGGTCCCTTCTTCCAGTTCTGCTGAGTCGAAGGTGTTCTATCTCAAGATGAAGGGAGATTACCACAGGTTTGTGCTTTCTCGATTACAAGTAATGAATGGTTTTGGGTTTGGAAGTAGAAGGACATTGTTTTTAACTGATGAATGATTCTGAACAGGTACCTTGCAGAGTTTAAGACTGGGGCTGACAAGAAAGAGGCTGCTGAACATACGCTGACGGCATACAAATCCGCACAGGTGGGTCATTTCTTTGATTGGGTTTCATTCGTCTATACCTGTAGTTAGCAGTTTATATACTCTAATACCTTTTTTTGTGGCGTATTTGGTTTGATAGAGATATTTTTATTTGTCATGAAACCTCATAGTTTTGCCATGATATTTTCTGGAGCTTACCTTCGTTGTATGTTTGTGTTAATCGAATTCCGGTATTCCTTTTCCCATTAAATGGGTTTCTTATTGTAGAATTAAGAGTTACTGACCATTAGCTAAGCATGTTATATTGAATTGTCATCATTTGTAGGATATTGCTCTTGCTGAATTGGCTCCGACCCATCCCATAAGGCTTGGCTTGGCTCTTAACTTCTCCGTTTTCTATTATGAGATCCTCAACTCACCAGACCGCGCATGCAACCTCGCGAAACAGGTTCGTCTCTCAAACTTACTGGTTTTAGGTTCTTTTCATGACTACATTTCTCCTCTTTCTAATACAAGCAGTGGTATTTTCATCAGTATTATCTGGTTGGTGATCGCTAATGCACATGGATCGGACAATTTCTCTATTCATGTACATGAAATTGTTATTGCACATTGGTAACTATTGAGTGGACTTGCAGAACATTATATTTGTTTGAGAAATGCTTTCAGGTTCTGAGCTGGGAAATCACTGATCTGTGAGCAGTTTAATTTAGGACTGTGTAATTTGAATACTAGAAAAATATTTATTCATTGGGATGTAGATTTTGCATGTGTCCAAGCAATTGCCACATGTATTTTCTGCTTCTTATTTAAGCATTCACCCTGAATGATTTTCTTTAGAAAATAATGGATAGCTTACCATTTAACATTCAAACTTTCTCCTAATGTATCTTGTGGCAATTTATGAATGTTTCGATTTCCTAGTAGTAAATTTGTGCAAGGATCTACTGAATTGTGTGTTATGCCAGTGCAGACTGTACTACTTTGTTTGAGTGATTATTTTAGCTTATTGTGTCTCTAGAATGAGAACTAAATGTCTTCTTTTTTTTTTTTTCTTTTCAGGCTTTCGATGAGGCTATTTCAGAGCTAGACTCACTGGGTGAGGATTCCTACAAGGACAGCACATTGATCATGCAGCTCCTCCGTGACAACTTGACCCTATGGACCTCAGACATGAATGTATGTTTACATTCTTCGAATTTTCATTAACGGCTATATGTTCTCTAGTATTAATTGGAAATATGCTTCTTGTACTATGGTCTAGCTACTTTATACCTCTTAAACTTTAATTAGCACTTGCACTCCCTGAACGAATGACAATGTTAACTGGTTACTTTTTCTATAGAGGGCAGTTTAGAATCTTCCCAACTGTATTTAGGGCAAGAGATAAATTATCAGCACATGGTTCACACATGAATCCCGACATCTCAGCCTAATTTGGAAAAATAGTGTTTGTCCAGACTTCATGGGGCTTAATTGCAATTAACCCTTTGTGTTTAGTCAGTTTCTATATGAAAAATATTGTAATATTCATAATCATGATCTTTTTGTGTTTGTTTGATCAACAGGAGGATGAGATTAGAGAAGCGGCCCCAAAACGTGAATCAGGAAATGGCCACTGATGACCAAGGAGAAGCATCATCATCAGCCTTTTGATGATGTTGTTGTCATGATGGATTTTGTGTTTTTTCCCCTCCCCTTTGCTTTTAAATTTGAAGTCTTGGTAAAGTCCTAATAGGGATTTGAATGTGCTTTGTTAAGATTGGCAGTAGACATTTGTCGTGGCAATTGAACTTTTTTTATCAATTTGATCGATCAAAATAGCTGTTTGTTCTCGTGTTTTCTGCAGCGATTTTTTTGCTGAACATTTACTTGGCCATCTTTTTTGCATCTTAAATGAACCCGATGTAAATGGATATTGGGGTTGTGCTTAATTCATTGAGCCACGATTCATGATTACTTTTTTTATTGTTTTGTTTGTGATTAGCTCTGGTCTGCTAAAGCTTTCCAACTATTCTGTAAATGATGATGGAGGCTTTTGATTATCAAAATAGGGTAAGAGAAATTTCCTAAAATGAAAGGGAGCAATTGCCCGGAAAGAGTTTTGATTTAAGTTCTTGCCTTCTTTCAAGAAAATCAACATTCAATAACCCAGGCACAGTTTTATCAGGCCATCATGAGCACATTAGAATCAATAGAAAGCGAATGATTAGTGCTGGACTGATTTGTTAGCCGACAAAATTTCTGCTTTGCGGTTTATCATGCATTCCCCGCGCCTAATTATTAGCCCCGTACTGATGCACGAAATCAGTAAATAACAATATAGTATTATTACCAAGAGTTGATCTATGTACTATTTATAGTCTCCAACATGAGGATACTATCAACTTAAAATTGAAATTCAGCTATCAAAAGTGAAAATCTAAACTGTTGGATGTATTTACTAAACACCAACAATCTAGAACTAACATTTCAAAGAAGTTCAATAGATTTTACCCATGTATCATATGTCGTCCTTTTTGAGTTGTCATCAAGATGATTAATTTTTGAACCCATGATACATGATTGAAAACACAAAGAAATTATTGGAGTTTATGTTTATAACTAGTTTATATGTATTAGGTCATATCAAATAGTTTAAGATTTTCAATTTTGGAGTCCGACTTTCAAATTTAGGTTAATAGTATCCATATGTTACCAATATCCAATAAGTATTCCAAATCATGCATAAAGAATTCCGAGTTTTAACTATCAACTTAAAATTGAAATTCACTATCAAAAGTGAAAATCTAAAGCTGTTGGAAGTATTTACTAAACACCAACAATCTAGAACTAACATTTCAAAGAAGTTCAATAGATTTTACCCATGTATCATATGTCTTCCTTTTTCAAAATTGTCATCAAGATGATTAATTTTTGACCCCATGATACATGATTGAAAACACAACGAAAATCTTGGAGTTTTGGTTTATAACTAGTTTATATGTATTAGGTCATATCAAATAGTTTAGATTTTCAATTTTGGAGTCCGACTTTCAAATTTAGGTTAATAGTATCCATATGTTACCAATAGCCAATAAGTATTCCACATCATGCATAAAGAATTCCGAGTTTTAACTATCAACTTAAAATTGAAATTCACTATCAAAAGTGAAAATCTAAACTGTTGGAAGTATTTACTAAACACCAACAATCTAGAACTAACATTTCAAAGAAGTTCAATAGATTTTACCCATGTATCATATGTCTTCCTTTTTCAAAATTGTCATCAAGATGATTAATTTTTGACCCCATGATACATGATTGAAAACACAACGAAAATCTTGGAGTTTTGGTTTATAACTAGTTTATATGTATTAGGTCATATCAAATAGTTTAGATTTTCAATTTTGGAGTCCGACTTTCAAATTTAGGTTAATAGTATCCATATGTTACCAATAGCCAATAAGTATTCCACATCATGCATAAAGAATTCCCGAGTTTTAACTAGTATTTACCCGTGATGGTGGTGGTTCTCCAAAATAACAAGAAGGGATAAAATATAGTTACTTTAAAGCAAAAGGATAGTTGTGTGATGACAACACCATACCACTTGAGCGGGTGTGAGTTTGTTCACAATCTATTAGACACAAATTACAAGCTCACGCTGCTGAGCTCGGCGACATGAAGCATTGGATTAAACAATTTTAATGCTATTCTAATAATGTAAAGTAACCGATGTGGGATAAAGATATGAACCGCTTCATCATAAATAGTTGTGTGTTATTGGCCGACGCTTCTTTTTGTAATCCATCACACCCGTGCAAGTGTTAGGCTAAGCATAAATTAGCAGCATTTATGTACTCATATTCAAATATGAAGAACTTGATAGTTGATACAGGGCTAATTCGCACCTAAAAACCTTATAGTTTCTCCTACTTCGCATTTATATGCGTTCACTTGTTATCGGTAGCATTTATATACCTTGAAGTTTTAAAAAATTACACTTTAATACATTATGTTACGCAAATGTAGGCATTTTCTCTTGAATTTTCCAATGTGGCTCATAAGTTAATCTTGTAATTTTGTAGCCCTTAGTGTTTGTTAAATTCATTGCCGAAATCACCTTAATTCTATTTCTTGTATTATTACACATGATTTATTTGTTTCTGACCCATTTATATTTGTTTACTTCAAGTTACACACTAGTTTTATGGGACATAAAGAGCTGCAAATCAAATTTTAATCAAATATTTAATTAAAAATATTATAATTATATAATGAACAATTTTCAAATGTGAATATAAATGATATTTCAAAAATCAAATTCCTTAGAAAAATAAAAATATTCAAATTCGATTTTGGATCCGAATATTGCAGGTAAATACAAATAAGAACTTAGTGTTCGATTCGATTTGATTCATTTTTAGTTAATAGTGAATGATATTATGGATTACGGATTAGCTTGGATGTAAGTTAGTCATGAATATATTGGTTTGTTTCATAAGAACAACAACCAAACCCACCCCAACCACAGGCGCGCACCACAAAACCCACCCCGGCGATTCTTTTTCTTTGGGGGTTGGGGGTGGTGGTGTTGTGGGTTTGCGCTAAATCCCTTTTTTTATACTAAAGCTCCCCGAAATTTGGTTAAAGAAATACTTTTATTTTGTTAAAGAATTTGATTTTTAAATATTATTTATATTCACAATTGAAAGTTATTCATTTATAATTGCAATGTATACTACTGTAATTTGAATGGTTGGTTAAAACTGATCTGGGACTCTCTATGCCTCTTAGAATTAGTACAGAACTTAAATAAGAAATCTATGTGGGTTAAAAACATAAAAATCATGTCTAATAATATAAGAAATAGAATTAAGAAGGGCCTAACACTGAAATTTTTTGAAAAAGAAAACGACAAGCAATCTTTTAAGTAAATATAACAAACAAAAGGAAAGTTTTGAAATTCACATACATAAAAATAACGATGATAATTACACTACTCTCTCCTACACTTCTTCTACAGTACAATAAAGAGAAGAGTAGGCTCCCTTAAAGAGTCAGCAATTGAAGGGGAAAAAAGAAGAAGAAGAGAATGGACCCCACACGGTCACACCTAAATTACACTACTACTCCTACACTACGTCTATACTATAAGATATAAAATTGTTAAGTCCACTCTCTTCTTTTTTTTTTTTTAACTCTCAGAAAATACATATAGCCATGTCTTCCAAGTCTTACAATTTACATAAATGAAAAACAACTGTGCTTGCATGAGACCACAGATAAGAGAAATATCAATATCCATAAGAAAGAAAAAGTCGCAAGAGTCTCCGCCTGAATGAACAAAAGCAAAAACCGAAACGAGCTACCGAAAACATCAAAACCTTCTTACTAACATATTCCTGATGTTTTTCATCAAAATATCACAAATAAACATAACATAACTCAATCCCTGATCTCAATCCTGAAGTGATAGGAGAGATATCTGTTCATCTATAGAACAGTCAACATGACAAGTAGAGCGGCAGGAAGCGGGAATTAGAATGAGGCCAAGGCACCGCTGCTGCTCCATGGATCTGCAGTACTCTACTGCATCTTGTAGGATGATATTGCCTTGCTTGTCGATGCAGTGCAGGACCCGAAAGAATCTCCGCCTCACTCCGATGAGCATCCGGCGATTAGAAGCTTCCTCAGGCGAGCAACGAGAGGGGATGTGTTGGTGGTGTTGTTGGGTTTGCGCTAAATCCCTTTTTATACTAAAGCTCCCCGAAATTTGGTTAAAGAAATACTTTTATTTTGTTAAAGAATTTGATTTTTAAATATTATTTATATTCACAATTGAAAGTTATTCATTTATAATTGCAATGTATACTACTGTAATTTGAATGGTTGGTTAAAACTGATCTGGGACTCTCTATGCCTCTTAGAATTAGTACAGAACTTAAATAAGAAATCTATGTGGGTTAAAAACATAAAAATCATGTCTAATAATATAAGAAATAGAATTAAGAAGGGCCTAACACTGAAATTTTTTGAAAAAGAAAACGACAAGCAATCTTTTAAGTAAATATAACAAACAAAAGGAAAGTTTTGAAATTCACGCATACATAAAAAATAACGATGATAATTACACTATTCTCTCCTACACTTCTTCTACAGTACAATAAAGAGAAGAGTAGGCTCCCTTAAAGAGTCAGCAATTGAAGGGGAAAAAAGAAGAAGAAGAGAATGGACCCCACACGGTCACACCTAAATTACACTACTACTCCTACACTACGTCTATACTATAAGATATAAAATTGTTAAGTCCACTCTCTTCTTTTTTTTTTTTTTAACTCTCAGAAAATACATATAGCCATGTCTTCCAAGTCTTACAATTTACATAAATGAAAAACAACTGTGCTTGCATGAGACCACAGATAAGAGAAATATCAATATCCATAAGAAAGAAAAAGTCGCAAGAGTCTCCGCCTGAATGAACAAAAGCAAAAACCGAAACGAGCTACCGAAAACATCAAAACCTTCTTACTAACATATTCCTGATGTTTTTCATCAAAATATCACAAATAAACATAACATAACTCAATCCCTGATCTCAATCCTGAAGTGATAGGAGAGATATCTGTTCATCTATAGAACAGTCAACATGACAAGTAGAGCGGCAGGAAGCGGGAATTAGAATGAGGCCAAGGCACCGCTGCTGCTCCATGGATCTGCAGTACTCTACTGCATCTTGTAGGATGATATTGCCTTGCTTGTCGATGCAGTGCAGGACCCCGAGAAAGAATCTCCCGTCGCTCACTCCGATGAGCATCCGGCGCATTAGAAGCTTCCTCAGGCGAGCAACGAGAGGGGATGTGTTGGTGGTGTTGTTGCTATCACCTGATGCGGATGGTACTTCCATGCTGATACTGCTGGAAGAAAATAATATTGTTCTAACCAGTTAGTGTTTTCCATAAAGTTGAAGGCATCAATTTAGGGAGTGTTTGAGAAACGGAAGGCAGAACTGAAAGTGTGAAAGTTACTTTTCTTCTCTAACAAGCTTGAAAGTGCATGACACAATGTTTGTTAGGGAATCCTCCGATGCTGACACTCTAGGACGAAAATGATAGTATTTTGTCAAGTTATAGTCAGAACTTTGTATAAATTTGACAAAACTCCCATGAAGTTTTGGGTGTCTTGCGCAAAACTACCATAAAAAAGTTATTCGAGAAACTTAACATCTTCACTAAACAATTATGCGTCAAGACCATTAGGGTAGTCATGTGTGTTTTTTGACAATTTTGCTTCCATGCTGACACTATAGGGAAGAAATTAAAATGATAGTAGTAGCAGATAAGTTTATCACGTGTGTTTTTGGACAATTTTCCCCTTCCATGCTAACAGTCTAGGAAGAAAATGGTGTTATTGACATCAGAAGTGGATGATACTTCCATGTGGGCACTCTAGGAAGAAAAGGATATTGTTTGGTATTTTGCATAAAGTCAGAGGATAGATCAATTTAGGGGGTGTTTAGCAAACTGAAAGTAGCGCTGTGTGAATGTTATTCCCGTTACAAATGTGAAAGTGCATCCACATCGGCGTACAAGTTAAATAGTGTATGCTTGCAATCTACTTATTTGAAGCTGGTGTGGAAATATTATTTTACCTATTAATTAACTATATATAATTATCATATTTATTTTAAAGAACTCTAATTGTTTAACAAGTATGAAGGAAACAGAAAATGAGATGTACATATCATTCTGACAAGTTAATGTTTTGAAACCTCACACTGATATTACCGAGTGATCCTTCGATGCTGACACTCTAGGAAGAAAATGATATAACTCTTGAAAAGTTAGTGTTTAAAAGCTACTGGCAATTATTATCATGCATAAAGTCAGAGGACAGATTGAGTTAAGTCGATAAGGATCTCCTACCTTATAGTTCAAAAGAAAATAAGGATAAATTTCACAACACTGTGATGAGAGATAAGGTCTTTTACGTAAGACTTCCATAAACTATTTTTATTAGACAAAACTACTACAAACTTCCAAATGCAGAATGATACCACGTACTATCAGAAAATTATATGTTAGTTTTGTCATAATACTTGAAAACTAACATAAATTTCATGATAATTTAGTATCTTATCTGAAAATTTATGGTAGTTTGGTAGTTTTATGAAAGATTGGTGCTTTTCTGTCTTTTATTTTCTTAATTAAAGAAGTTATGGGTATTTTTGTGCCACTCTAGTTCACGACAGTTTTGTGATATTATCCTCAAAATAACGTGACATATGAACCAAGATATAGAAAGTAGTGATTGAAAAATATCAGAAAATGGAGAACACTAAGCACAAGCAATACTGAGTAGCAGCAACTATATTAATAAATGGCAGCAATAGAGCAGGTAACATAACAAGAAGCAGCATGCCAGCGTTTCAGGTGTTGGTGGTGTGCTGTGAAAATATATTATTAATTGGGAATTCTATTTGAGGATCTGCTTTAGTAAAGATGACAGAGGAGCAGTACGATAGGAAAACAATGCGCACAACATATCACAGGATGGTTTACTGAAAAGGTATGAATTTGCAATTCTATTAAAAAAAAATAGATGCAGGTTATCCACATTCTGATCAAGTTAATGAGGAAGAGGAATAATATCAACAAAAAATGAATTTGTGTGATATATTAGCGTTCTGCATATGTCCTTATCATCAATCATGTTATTTGATCGACATGTACTGATAAAAATGAAGGCATATGATCTGCATAAATCAACAATAAAGTGAACAAGTTAGGTAAACGGATTTAAAACAATACCTATAAGTTCTAAAGAGCAAATAAACAATGCTATTGATGCTTAATTAATAAAAGAAGAATAGAATTGAATCAAACGAGAGTACAGTACTTGCGAAAATAATCTAATAAACTTAAACTCCAAGATCTTAGCTAATCAAATAACAAAAACACAAGGCATATAGCTAGAGATTTACATTCTATCTACAATCTGGTGATTGATTCAGTTTAGTGAATTACAGATATAGGATGAAGAAAAAGTCGGACTATTGGGCACTAGTTAAAACTAAGTCAACAATTGAGGAGATCAGGGAAGGGAGATCTTTTGTTAGGAGGGATCTACTGCTGAGTGATGACTCCTAAGGGTAGGAGAGTTCAGATACAGAAGTTAATTTAATCCCCATGTCACGGCTTCTAATCATAAACATTTACAATAAATCATAGATTGATGGCATCTTAATTGTCTAAACCATGCTTGTGGGTTGGACCAAGAGCTCAGGTTCAGATCATCGGGTCTGAATTTACCTATAATATCTTCCTCCAACAGCGTAGAGATTTGCAACAGAGCTATCAACTAGATCCCCTCATAATTATCAAGCTTAGAAGTTGGAACACAGGATCAATCAATGACGTAAACTAACTCATATGACGAGTAACCACCTACAACTTCTCTTGTTAACGTATTGAGTGTTGAAATATTAGAAAAAAAACAAGGTTTCATTCACAAGTTAGAATATTGACGTAGTTAGAATATTGACATAGAAACAAACAAGGTAACTATCACAGGTTAGCATTCGACAGTACTGGGTTGTCTGAACACACTAGCAAAAACGAACATCCCAACTTTTGCAAGGGATTTCTTCGGTAATAATTTTTTTCCACATATTCACATTAATTCCCACTAACAGAAATATATTTTACATTTGTGAATAAAACTAATTGATGTGCATTTTAAGAATGGAATAAACACTTTCCAAGATGCATATGCAATACTAATTCATGATTGGCTATTCCCAAGATACCTTTTACAATAAGCTCTCATGGTGTCACCAAAAACTTAAGAAATCTGTTTGGTAAAAGAATGATTGGTAGAAAGGCTCTATAACCTCCTACATTTTTAGGTACCAAAACATATCCTAGTTTAATAAAGAATATTACTCCTAACTTAATCAGGAAATATAACTAGTCATTAGTTTGGTTAGAATACCAGCACAATGACCATAATATCTGAAGAATTAGAAAACATAGATTGCTTATTCCTAATACACAATTTGGAACAGATGCAAGACTATTATCAACAAACTCCATCTGTCCTTGTATTCAATGTATGATACCAAAGGGAAGAACATGGTGCTGTAATTTGTATATTCGTATTATGGTCACATAGATGAAGCTTCAGATTATTAAGTCTCCACAAGTCCCTTTTCATGTCTCCTTCAGTCCCTCTGCCAGCTCGTAGGCCATATTCATCGATCGTCAAGGTTGGTGGAGTCCAAGTCCCTTCGGGCAAGCCACTATAAATTATATCAACCAGGTTCTTCACTACAATGTCATCACTTGTCTGACCTCCACCTAAACTTAGAGCTTACACAATACTAACAAGGGTTGATCATGTTCGCTGTATACTATAATATCAAGGAGCAAGTCATTATTAGCCTTAAGAACATAGCTAAGGATTTGGACCTATTTTCTTGATGACAGAAACTGGTTCTTACCAAACCTTTACTATTTCACCTTGAGGTGAGTCATTGTAGCCTTAGTGTCAAATATCCAAGAAGATGAGATTTTTCTTCAAGTCAGGATCATGCTAATCATTTGATAACATGCGCATTGCTTGAAAAAAATTGAGCTAACTATACTTTCACTACAATCTGCACTCCACGCCAGTGATGGTATATATTTGATTTTCAATAAACTTTAGGTAGCTAACAAGCGGTAAATGTGACAAGAGCTCCTAGAATCCAATTGAGTCGTGAGACATGCTTGAGCAACCAGCTTCGCTTCCTCTACTTTCTGTTTCTGAAGAACCCAAATATCCAACTTCATGACTTACTTTTACAGTAACAATAGGGCATCCTACCTTTATTGGTATCACTAAAAGCCTTCTTTCTATTCTTTTATTCTACAGCAAAACTCCAATTAGACAATTGGTATACACTGGCTTCTTTCAAAGTTCATTTCATACAAAGCCGTAGTAACCCCTGCTCCATGTTAATCGAATCTTTCTCATGCATCAAATTAGGTTGATGCGCATATAAAGAAGGCAGAGACGACAGCAGAGTAAAAATTTAATCTTTTTTTTATCAATCACCATCTCTACTCATAATGTTTTAAGCCATAACTAATTATTATGCTGAATAAATTCAAATAATCATGAAGAAAAGCATATTTCCTAGTTAAAAGACCCAACAAATCGACTGGTTACTACTCTCAAATATAGTGATATAGTTCATGTCATCGGCCAAATTAAGATGAATCATGCTGCCAGACTTTGTGAAACTAACAATCTGAAAACCTTCAAAAGCAGATTTGCATCGTATATCACTTTTCGTTTCAAGGTCCAAAACCCGATAACTAGCATATGAATTATAAAATTCATACCACTCGAATTCAAAATAATATCTTTGTATCCCAATTATGGATGTTAATTAGGATTCAGACTATCTTACAGGATTTCTTAAAATGAGAATAAATTAAATTTTTAACCATGTTTTTATTCAAATATATGCAGAAAATTGCATGAAGTACAATATTTATCCCTAAACAAGATTTATTTAATAAAACCTACATACAAATACAATATCATATTTATTATTAATTCGAGGCCTGAATCATACCAAATCAACAAAATGGTAGTTTGGGTATTAATTAACAAAAATAACCTTTAATTCTCGAATCAGTATCTACCCTAACTTAAAGAAAGAAATTTATTGCTGGAAAAATTATAAAAAAAATAATACTTGCTAAAATTACCTCATCGAGCTTCTTCTTCTTCTCGAAGTATCGCCGTTTTCAAGCGAAAAGAGGGAGGACGGCAGGGGCAACGGTTTTGTGAAGAGAGAAGAGGGAGAAAAGAGGTTTTTTATTTCGATATTAGTCCCTTATATCTTTAATATTTAAAGCGAGCCCTTCAAAATTTGCTATTAGCTCCTCCCAACTCTGGCAATTGTTATTTGTTATTCTTGATCGGCGGGTTGAGATGACTTTATAAGAATGGAGACTGGAGAGACCTAACATCCTTTTGAGGGCCTAATTTCAAAATATAAAAGGTTTAAGGAGATTATGGAAAAAGAAAATTCTTTAGATATGGGAAGGCCATTATACCCTTCCTATTTGTTAAAATATCAATACAATTTTTTAGGGATGATCTCTAGGAACCATAGGTCCCTCTAAAAACACTAAACAACATTATCAACAACTAATAGATGGGAAAGCTTTTCCGAAAGACTTCCATAAACTATTTTTATTAGACAAAACTACTACAAACTTCCAAATGCAGAATGATACCACGTACTATCAGAAAATTATATGTTAGTTTTGTCATAATACTTGAAAACTAACATAAATTTCATGATAATTTAGTATCTTATCTGAAAATTTATGGTAGTTTGGTAGTTTTATGAAAGATTGGTGCTTTTCTGTCTTTTATTTTCTTAATTAAAGAAGTTATGGGTATTTTGTGCCACTCTAGTTCACGACAGTTTTGTGATATTATCCTCAAAATAACGTGACATATGAACCAAGATATAGAAAGTAGTGATTGAAAATATCAGAAAATGGAGAACACTAAGCACAAGCAATACTGAGTAGCAGCAACTATATTAATAAATGGCAGCAATAGAGCAGGTAACATAACAAGAAGCAGCATGCCAGCGTTTCAGGTGTTGGTGGTGTGCTGTGAAAATATATTATTAATTGGGAATTCTATTTGAGGATCTGCTTTAGTAAAGATGACAGAGGAGCAGTCACGATAGGAAAACAATGCACAACATATCACAGGATGGTTTACTGAAAAGGTATGAATTTGCAATTCTATTAAAAAAATAGATGCAGGTTATCCACATTCTGATCAAGTTAATGAGGAAGAGGAATAATATCAACAAAAATGAATTTGTGTGATATATTAGCGTTCTGCATATGTCCTTATCATCAATCATGTTATTTGATCGACATGTACTGATAAAAATGAAGGCATATGATCTGCATAAATCAACAATAAAGTGAACAAGTTAGGTAAACGGATTTAAAACAATACCTATAAGTTCTAAAGAGCAAATAAACAATGCTATTGATGCTTAATTAATAAAAGAAGAATAGAATTGAATCAAACGAGAGTACAGTACTTGCGAAAATAATCTAATAAACTTAAACTCCAAGATCTTAGCTAATCAAATAACAAAACACAAGGCATATAGCTAGAGATTTACATTCTATCTACAATCTGGTGATTGATTCAGTTTAGTGAATTACAGATATAGGATGAAGAAAAGTCGGACTATTGGGCACTAGTTAAAACTAAGTCAACAATTGAGGAGATCAGGAAGGGAGATCTTTTGTTAGGAGGATCTACTGCTGAGTGATGACTCCTAAGGGTAGGAGAGTTCAGATACAGAAGTTAATTTAATCCCCATGTCACGGCTTCTAATCATAAACATTTACAATAAATCATAGATTGATGGCATCTTAATTGTCTAAACCATGCTTGTGGGTTGGACCAAGAGCTCAGGTTCAGATCATCGGTCTGAATTTACCTATAATATCTTCCTCCAACAGCGTGAGATTTGCAACAGAGCTATCAACTAGATCCCTCATAATTATCAAGCTTAGAAGTTGGAACACAGGATCAATCAATGGCGTAAACTAACTCATATGACGAGTAACCACCTACAACTTCTCTTGTTAACGTATTGAGTGTTGAAATATTAGAAAAAAAACAAGGTTTCATTCACAAGTTAGAATATTGACGTAGTTAGAATATTGACATAGAAACAAACAAGGTAACTATCACAGGTTAGCATTCGACAGTACTGGGTTGTCTGAACACACTAGCAAAAACGAACATCCCAACTTTTGCAAGGGATTTCTTCGGTAATAATTTTTTTCCACATATTCACATTAATTCCCACTAACAGAAATATATTTTACATTTGTGAATAAAACTAATTGATGTGCATTTTTAAGAATGGAATAAACACTTTCCAAGATGCATATGCAATACTAATTCATGATTGGCTATTCCCAAGATACCTTTTACAATAAGCTCTCATGGTGTCACCAAAAAACTTAAGAAATCTGTTTGGTAAAAGAATGATTGGTAGAAAGGCTCTATAACCTCCTACATTTTTTAGGTACCAAAACATATCCTAGTTTAATAAAGAATATTACTCCTAACTTAATCAGGAAATATAACTAGTCATTAGTTTGGTTAGAATACCACGCGCACAATGACCATAATATCTGAAGAATTAGAAAACATAGATTGCTTATTCCTAATACACAATTTGGAACAGATGCAAGACTATTATCAACAAACTCCATCTGTCCTTGTATTCAATGTATGATACCAAAAGGGAAGAACATGGTGCTGTAATTTGTATATTCGTGTATTATGGTCACATAGATGAAGCTTCAGATTATTAAGTCTCCACAAGTCCCTTTTCATGTCTCCTTCAGTCCCTCTGCCAGCTCGTAAGGCCATATTCATCGATCGTCAAGGTTGGTGGAGTCCAAGTCCCTTCGGGGCAAGCCACTATAAATTATATCAACCAGGTTCTTCACTACAATGTCATCACTTGTCTGACCTCCACCTAAACTTAGAGCTTACACAATACTAACAAGGGTTGATCATGTTCGCTGTATACTATAATATCAAGGAGCAAGTCATTATTAGCCTTAAGAACATAGCTAAGGATTTGGACCTATTTTCTTGATGACAGAAACTGGTTCTTACCAAACCTTTACTATTTCACCTTGAGGTGAGTCATTGTAGCCTTAGTGTCAAATATCCAAGAAGATGAGATTTTTCTTCAAGTCAGGATCATGCTAATCATTTGATAACATGCGCATTGCTTGAAAAAAATTGAGCTAACTATACTTTCACTACAATCTGCACTCCACGCCAGTGATGGTATATATTTGATTTTCAATAAACTTTAGGTAGCTAACAAGCGGTAAATGTGACAAGAGCTCCTAGAATCCAATTGAGTCGTGAGACATGCTTGAGCAACCAGCTTCGCTTCCTCTACTTTCTGTTTCTGAAGAACCCAAATATCCAACTTCATGACTTACTTTTACAGTAACAATAGGGCATCCTACCTTTATTGGTATCACTAAAAGCCTTCTTTCTATTCTTTTATTCTACAGCAAAACTCCAATTAGACAATTGGTATACACTGGCTTCTTTCAAAGTTCATTTCATACAAAGCCGTAGTAACCCCTGCTCCATGTTAATCGAATCTTTCTCATGCATCAAATTAGGTTGATGCATATAAAGAAGGCAGAGACGACAGCAGAGTAAAAATTTAATCTTTTTTATCAATCACCATCTCTACTCATAATGTTTTAAGCCATAACTAATTATTATGCTGAATAAATTCAAATAATCATGAAGAAAAGCATATTTCCTAGTTAAAAGACCCAACAAATCGACTGGTTACTACTCTCAAATATAGTGATATAGTTCATGTCATCGGCCAAATTAAGATGAATCATGCTGCCAGACTTTGTGAAACTAACAATCTGAAAACCTTCAAAAGCAGATTTGCATCGTATATCACTTTTCGTTTCAAGGTCCAAAACCCGATAACTAGCATATGAATTATAAAATTCATACCACTCGAATTCAAAATAATATCTTTGTATCCCAATTATGGATGTTAATTAGGATTCAGACTATCTTACAGGATTTCTTAAAATGAGAATAAATTAAATTTTTTAACCATGTTTTTATTCAAATATATGCAGAAAATTGCATGAAGTACAATATTTATCCCTAAACAAGATTTATTTAATAAAACCTACATACAAATACAATATCATATTTATTATTAATTCGAGGCCTGAATCATACCAAATCAACAAAATGGTAGTTTGGGTATTAATTAACAAAAATAACCTTTAATTCTCGAATCAGTATCTACCCTAACTTAAAGAAAGAAATTTATTGCTGGAAAAATTATAAAAAATAATACTTGCTAAAATTACCTCATCGAGCTTCTTCTTCTTCTCGAAGTATCGCCGTTTTCAAGCGAAAAGAGGGAGGACGGCAGGGGCAACGGTTTTGTGAAGAGAGAAGAGGGAGAAAAGAGGTTTTTTATTTCGATATTAGTCCCTTATATCTTTAATATTTAAAGCGAGCCCTTCAAAATTTGCTATTAGCTCCTCCCAACTCTGGCAATTGTTATTTGTTATTCTTGATCGGCGGGTTGAGATGACTTTATAAGAATGGAGACTGGAGAGACCTAACATCCTTTTGAGGGCCTAATTTCAAAATATAAAAGGTTTAAGGGAGATTATGGAAAAAAGAAAATTCTTTAGATATGGGAAGGCCATTATACCCTTCCTATTTGTTAAAATATCAATACAATTTTTTTAGGGATGATCTCTAGGAACCATAGGTCCCTCTAAAAACACTAAACAACATTATCAACAACTAATAGATGGGAAAGCTTTTCCGAAAGCTCCCAAGCCAACATCTCTCACCTTCCAATCGTCTTCCAAATACTGGTAGATGGTGCGCCACCTTATTTGCATGGTGAGGAACATGTGAAATCTCTGACCATGAACATACCATCCAGAGCTCGAACTATTTTTCAAACACCACCCCTAACCATGAAACTCAAAATCTCTTTTCTTAACTCTCAGAATAACTACCAAGCGATCTGATTTGATCATTGAATTTGTGATATCTGCCTCCTTCGCAAATTGCAAATCACTAACGATAGTCAAGACTGTAGTGTGTCTCGCCTATACTTCTGTAACTGTCAGAATTGCAACAACAACAAAAAAAAAACCGCAAAATATTCCCAAAACCATCTCGAACCATGTCCCCAAACTGGGCAAATTAGAATAGCCATCAAAACTCCCATAAACAATCAGATTAAACTGCACCACATAGGATGGCTGCAATCGATTCATCCTATTAGTCTGTCTTCTCAAACCATCACCAAATTCTCCTCAATTGGCTCGAAACCATTGTTGAATAAATGCTTCAGTATGCGAGTCAATACGATCATTAAGTTCAAACCTAATAGATTAAACTTTTCCCTTTTATTGATAATTAGCTATGCATTAACTGATTTCTGCAACTTAGAATCAAATATCATCCTACGCATGCTATATAACATTAAGTAATGGAGCCGTGTAAAGCATGACCTTAAATACATCGTTAGTTCTTAAATAATAATAAAGTAGACATCACACAAGCTTAAGGTTCAATGCATTAATGATCTGAAATCTCCCTTTCAAAGGAAACATATAATAAAATCTTCAACCTAATGAAGCAAAATCATTAGAAAATTGTGAACATTTATATCACAAAACAAAAAACAAAAAAAATGGCCGCCCTTCTTTATGTTCCTCACGTAGTTTAAACTCAACACAGAATTACCACTTGTACATTTTTTTCCACTGAAAATTATTGCAGTATAGCTATAGCAATATGACTTTAAATAGCAACCATAGATTACACAAAATACAATGTATAGAAAAACGAAAAAAAAGCAACTGCAGCAAAATGCATCTAAAACTCGAGAGTTCCACATTGCTTGCTCTCTAAACTTGATTCTTTATTCAAATTCCTCTGTTCAGTTCCCTTCCTCGAATTGTTGGGACCTTTATTACGGCCAAGACCCAGTTTTGGCAAACCCCGATTTAATCCATCCAATAAAACACATGCCTTGCATAATTTCTGCAAGTTGACATGAAAGATAATTAGGTCTCATGCACGTATCAGCATGGAGTAAACAACACATAATAAATATTAAAGACAATATCATAGGAGAAAAAGAATTATAATATCATATCAGCACATAGTTTAAAGTTGGTTATTGCAGTGACATGATATTCTGCTTGTACTGATACAATATTGGATACAATATGCTGACTGCAATGATACTGATTATCAATTGATTAAACTTATTTAGAATTGGTAGCGAGCCACAAGTCATGCTCTCCTTTATCCCTATATCATTTTCTATAGCGTGCCATCCGCAGGTTTTTTCTGTACCATAAGTACGGATGTAATTTTATTTAGAAAATCCACCATAATTTTCCTTATACAAACATCAACCACAATCTGCCTTACGAAAACGGATAGACAACCTAAATGGAAGTGATCATAGTTTGTCAACATCCTAATTATCTTTATTTACTAGTAGAAGTGTATTTAGTTCTTCGCATCATATAAAGAAAATAAAATTTAGCATGATGAAAATAAACCACTTAGAGATACCTGACTAGAAATATAACCACATCGCATGCATGTTCCTTGCTCAGGCATCTTTGTCGATGTTGATATCCTAAAGTTCTCGCCAGATCTGATTATGTCTAGTATAGCTCTTGGTCTAAATCAACATTCATTCCATCAGAAAAGCACAAGCAAGATCATTATACAATATAAAAGATTCAGAGATGTGATTTTCACTAATGAGTTAAAATATCTACCTGATGCGTTCCAGATCTTTTACAAATTCTCGAGCAAAGCCACGGTATGCATTAGGCGAATAAATACCTGAATTGAGGCAACAGACTGGTGAATGTGAAAAGTAAGGAGTTCGCTTAATTGAAAAGGTCAAAAAGTATCAGGAGGTACAATAACACATAAAGAACACAAGGGCCTCAACAAGGTCAAGACCATCCAATAAAGGGGAAAGGATGACCAAAAATAAATGGTTACATGCAGTAAAGGGGATACGTATTAATGCACTAACAAAACCTAAAAGGATATAGAAGTTCATTCTGAAAGCTTGTGGGTAATTCGTAATGGATTGAACATAAAGGATAACATTTAAGGATTCCTCCTGGTAGTATACCTCTACATAAATCTGTCATGTTTAAGAGCACGAGATAATGTACCTGAAATAGATAGTTCTTTCACAATTTACAAAAAACTTAAGACTGATAGATAGAGTATTTGGAGAGAAAAACTTTCCCATTTAGCAGATTGCAGTCTATGTATTCCCAAGGCAGACAAAATCTTTTCAAACAGACTGATGTAACAATAAATGTAATGTAAAAAAAAGTTTAGCCAAATATGAACACTTACATTCTGTGGAAAAGTAGTCAAGCTTTTTGAAATATGCATACGTGACATACTGTTAAGGACCAACATTCACACATTTGACAAAAATTGATTTGATCAAGAAAGTAAGTAAAAGATGCAGTGTATAGAATAGGTAAAAGTGACAAGGATATATAACAATCTCTTTCTCATAAGTGTACTTGAATGGCTTGCATCTTGGAATTGGTCCATCTTCACCAGTGGTTATAAAGGTACATCTACCCAATCTACAAGATAAACAATAAAACCTAGTTATACAACAAAACTGAATAGGAAAACTACAGCAGGAAAAAAGGCTTTTAACAGCGACTTCACCTTGCAATGTCACCCCGTAATATATTTAAGAGAACAGTCTCAGCAATATCGTCTGCATTATGCCCAGTAACAATCTTCTCTGCTTTCATATATGCAGCACCCCTGTCTAAAGCCTGCAACAGGTACATCATATTGTAATAAATAAAAAAGGTAAGAACAAACGGCAATTTTAGCAGAACAGAAGGCTATGAACCTGAAAATGCAGAGATTAGCAGTATTAGGTACGGAAACAAAATAAAATAATAAAAAATAAATAAAAACAAAGTTCCATCATATTACTTGTCAGCAGAAACATCCATTATAAAGAAAGGTAATGTAAGATCCAAATACTCACATTATAAGCAAGAAATTTTCCTTGTGCAAATAATGAATGCAGGGATCCTGTAAATTGGTATTCTGATGCTCTTATCAAGTAATACTGATCTTTCAAATAAGTATTCTGATGTCTTAACCGCATGGATGCTTAAGGGTTTAAGTGATTTCAGAAATTTAACAAAGGGTGCCAAGGAACAGAACCCCGGTTATTGATGTGAGGTATGTTTTTAACTTATAGCAAAATATGTATCAACTAAAGTAAGCACAAAGAAAGCGTAGATTCAGGGTTGGAAAGGAATAGAATCTAATATATATATAGAGCAAATCTCCTATAAACTTAAGTTTATAGGGAATAGTCATACACCAACTTTCTATCCATTGATGTTGCCTTGGGATCCATGAAAGATATGAAGCCCATTTTGAGATTTGTGCATCTCTTGATGGCACAAATCTAAAGGCAACATCAATGGATAAAATTGTGTATAATATTCCCTATAAACTTAAGTTTATAGGAGATTTCTCTCTCTCTCTCTCTCTCTCTCTATATATATATATATATATATATATATATATATATATATATATATATATATATATATATATATATAGTAATGATATTATGAGTGGTGAGCTCAAATGTTATCGTGAGCTAGACTAATTGGATTGAATTCATGATCGGCACCATACATCTTGTTCAAAACATCTCCAAATGGATATAGTGAAACTTTCGCATAGTTTACAATCTTCTAGAATGCCAATCAAATTGGTTTAATGTGTTGATTTTTCAAACAGTTTCACCAAATGGATATGGTGAAACTTTCGCATAGTTTAGAGTCTTCTAGAATGCCAAACAAACTGGTTTAATATATTGATTTTTCAAACAGCTTAGTCGCCATTCATTTTTAACATGGGTAAAATAATGATTAAAAATTTTCTAAACAATATGAATTATTTTATATAGATCATATCGAGTGCAAATCATGATGGGTCGATTGGGCTAGCTCACGATAAAAATCTCATTTCACCATCTCATTTAATCATTTTCATATATATATATATATATATATATATATATATATATATATATATATATATATATATATATATATATATAATGTATGTATATATATATTTACATACATACATATAATGTATGTATATATATATTTACATACATACATACATACATATAATGTATGTACACACACACGTATATATGTATGTATATATATTAGTTTAAAATGAGATTTGATATACTCTGCCGATCTTAGATGCAGGGGTAGCCGATTGGGCTAGCTCACAATAAGAATCTCATCTCACCATCTCATTTTATCATTTTCATATATATATATATATATATATATATATAATTTATTATATATATATAATTTATTAGTTTAAAATCTTTAAATTTGAGTTCCTTCTCTGAACTTCTTCAAATTAGTATTCGAACAAGAATATCCTTCAAATAGTAAACATTATTTATTTAATACAAATTGTATAGTTTATGAAAATAAAACTAATCAATTAAGAAGAATTTTAATTTGGCTAAAGAGATGCTTTCTTTTGGCTAAAGAATTTTAATTTTGTTAAATAGTAATTGAATCTATGTTAGATGGGTACTTCTATTAGGAAGCCATACCGCATTCACACGCACTGCACCCTACCCAAAACTCTTGGACACTTCATGAATATGGATATATTTAGTCAGGCATATACTCAATTATATAATACATGTTTTAATTTAAAACACTCCTCATACACTTCTTAGATGTATATTCTACACTTCACATCTATTTCTTATATATTAATCTTATGTAAATGAAAAAATAATATTGACCTTATGTAAATTATTAACTTTATTACATATAAATATACATAATGTGCATATATTTAGTCATGTCCCCATACCCTACCTTTTACAAATTTGCTATGTCCCGTAACCATACCCGTACCCATGCAACCTAGAATTGAATTCACAATTGAAAATTATTCCTTTATATAAATCTGCAATTTGAATATTTGTTAATTTTGGGCATTTAAGACTTTCAAAATTATCATTGAACGTAGAAAATATAAGGAGGTTCCAAACAAAACATGTGTATGATTACACAAATCATAAAGGACCAAACTTTAAATGCATATTTCATAAGAAACTGAACTGGATGTGTACATACACATATTTGAATCATTCAGTATCCAGTACTAAAAGATATTTGCCTTCTCTTAAATAATGTTCCAAATCGAATTTGAACGAATAGTTAAATAACAATCGAACTATTTGATAATTGTTCAACCAACTTTCACCCCTAAGCATGAGGAGAAGCAACTGCTATAAGATACTATATACAGAAACAGGCGAGAAGTACAAGAGGGAAAGGCAAATAACAATATTGAGAAGTATCTATTTATAACCTAGAGGACATGTGCATCTAGGAACGTAACCTTTTATACCCTTTCACTGTGCCTATAAATTATAAAATAAGTGATTCAACTAGCAGCGTAAAACAGTAAGGCCTTGAGTTGGAGGCATCATTATAAAACTGAGTGCAGCAAGAGCTCAAGGTCAGTGATAAACATCGAGCTACACTAAATATGCATCTGTAGCTAGTGAAACCTGAATCACTAGAATGATGAAATTTAACGTGCCTCACACAGTAAACAAAGGCAACATATGTACCTGACGACGAAAAACACCACAAAAGGTGCAATTATTCTTTAAGCCTATAGCCTTCACTATTTCATCCATTGTCCAACCATATAAATCCTTGTAAGAAACCACTTTCAATGGCAATCCATACTGCAAGAATAAAAATAGGAATATAAATCATAGAATCTCCGGGGAAAAAGAAAGCAAACATGGCAATACAAAGAACTTTTTTGAAGTTAACGGGCACTTGGAGCATGCCAAAACTTTCAAGAGTTATAACCAGAAAGTCATCTGAAATATCACAAAAGCAATAAGAGTACAATATATTTTCTCTACCCTTTTTATTTTTCATTTGTGTGCCTAAATATATACAAGTTGTTCATAGGCCAGACTCAGTAGACAACTAAACAACCTGTTTAAGCCTGACTATGAAGAAATGTTTAAACTAGAAAGAAAGAAAATAACATATTTGTATGAAGAAAAATGTTTTAAGAATACAAGAGTTTGCATCCTTGCATTAGTCCTATGATTTCTTACCTATGTTTCCCTGATTCTACAACACGAACTGCAGATAAAGCATTTTTACAGAGAACAAAAGTAGTTTTAGAAAGAACTCTTGACAGAGTTTCTAGCTGGAAGTATCTTATGCAAGGAAATTCTAGGCTCACATGTGTCTACTTGTATGTATAAATATGCATGGTAACTTTATTGTTAAAGCAGGAGGAACTAAACAAAATATGGAGCACATATATTATAAGAGACTGGGAATAGAATCTTTACATGCAAATACACTTGAAAATTGCATTTGTTGATAATCTGAATAGCAAATGGAGGTCCAATTTTGCATTAACCATTAATAGAAAATTCAAAACTCTGTCGGAAACATTACTTGGTTAACCTTCTTTTGATAGAAAATGAAAGGAACTTTATACATAACTAGCAACTTTGCATGCTAAATCCATGTGCTGAATACTAAAACTTCTTTTTGAAATTTTGTATTAAAAAAGGTTAGTCATAACCTAGTGTTTTAAAATAAAATAAATTCTTTTAATTATAAATGTTAATGTTATATTCTTTAACTTTATACTTGAGTTGATTATTTTATGTCTTTGAAAGTTCTAAATTTTAAAGATTTATTCAGCTAGTAACTACACAGATTCTTTACTGCTTGTTGTCCAACATTGTATTCCATTCTAAAAATGATTAAGAAAAATCTTTAGTTTGAACTTGATATACAAAATTTCCCCTTGAAAGTTTTGAGATTTCTAGGTTTAATAATTGTAATTGCATTATTATAGTTTATTCTTTATTTTTATTTGAAAGATTTGTATCTTCTTGTAGAATATTTATTTTCAAAGTTTTCTATTGAGTTTTTGCTAGGGAGGGAATGTGTTAAGTGTTTTAAATTAATCGTGTATAAGAGATGCTACATAGGGAATTGTGAAATATTTAAATATTCAAATAAAATGACATAATTGACCTCATGTCTTTATTGCATTTGAAGGAGTTTCCTCCTCTCCTTCAAAATTTTTGCTACCCTACAGTTTTAATATAATAGTATAGATGCAGAATCATTGTTAATGAACTTGTTAGAACAAAGATGACAAAAACTATGCTCTGGGTACCTAAATCCAACTAATAAATCAGAAAATATTGATTTTCCTTCATCCCAAGAAAAACGACAGAACCATGTTTCTTTGCAAAAACAATCCTAAACTGAATGCTACACCCTTGCCAGAAAATAACCTACTTTCTTCCTGTTGACTTGCATTACGGGGAGTAACTAAGGCATAGTCAAAGCTAGTAATGTTAGTTATGGAGCAAGATTAACAACTGTCCATTATAGACCTATAAAAAGAAAAGGCCTTAATCGCGAAATAAATGCACTTGCCATGATTTGCTTATGGTTGATACTATCTTGATGGCACTGATATCATTTGTCTCCCAGATGATGTGATGTAATGTTCATATTTTTTAACGTACGTACCAAACAAAAAAAAAGCCAATACAAAATTGTCTAATTGGGTACCCCAGACCTACACACTAAGAATGCATACATTAAATGCCTATTAGACTGTGCCACAAGCTGATAAATTACATACATCGCTGTTACAGTTGTCATCATCAAGGTAAACTTGAAAAGTGTTGCAGGGCATTAATAAGAATAGAAACTCATAATTGAAGACCATTAATAGCAACAATATTGAAGGAATACGTCGGCGGTAAGTCAGAAGGTTTAACTTCTCTATGATCATCTGATATACTCTTAACTTTATGATGCGAAAAACAAGCTCCGAATATTGTAGCAAATTCAAGAGTAACATGATAAAGGACAAATGTAACATTAAAAAGCAATGTAGAGTGATATGGAAATGTGGAGAATGTATTAAGAGATCATAGAAAGATTAACCTCAAAATCATATAGAAGGACTGAAAAAGACAAATGAAATTCACAGGCAACATAAGTCAAAATTTTATTTTGTGAAGGATTCTTGGAGTCATCAATCGAACCCTTCAGAGGAAAATTTTGCTTTTCTTGTAAGGTGTAGTAGCTAAATCCTATTGTAAAATTATTTGTTCAATCATATGCTCAATAATTCATTAATGAATGAGAATTTGTATATACTTGTTACTTTTGTTTAATTTAATATGGACTAGATAATCAATAACAAAGAAACCTGAATAATAAACGATTGCAAGAAAAGTCAGGAAAAATGTAAAACAATATGATACAAAATCTCCATAAATAGAAGTAAAGCTTGGGTAACCATAAGACATACACTGCAATTTTCAATCGTAACAAGCTAGGGTATAGAAGATCAGCAAACCTGAATTTCATTCCTTTTGACAGTTTCCAGTGAGTCATCCCTGTAACCAGTAATCCCTTCATCAACAGACAAAAGAAATAGGTCTAGGCCATAATTGTGCCTACGGTTTAGTTCATTTAATACATAAGCAAGTACAGTTGAATCTGCATATAAAAAAAATGTTATAGCCATTATTGCCAATTTTGTACATGGAAAATAAAAAGATACAAAAAAGAAGAATATCAACATTAAGTTGTTTTCAATTAATCTCACACCTTTTCCTCCTGAAGCACCAATTGCAACTCTTTCACCAGGCTTGAATAAATTATTGCCTAGAATAACTTGATGGATCTCCTCTTCAAAGACGATGTAGAAGCATTCCCGACAAATCTGAAGGAGAAAATAGTCAAGCTTTCACTAAAAATAAATGAGGAGAAAATGGTTGCCATAATTATTGAAAGATCAAATCATGACCAATTGAAATGAGACAACAAAAACATGGTTCATTTCATAAGCAGTGTTATCAATGCGCGAGGCGCAATGCGGGGCGCAAAGTCCCCCCTACGCGAACATGCAAAAGGTGCAATGCAATGCACGTGACCGAGTGAAGCGAGGCGCAGACCGCACACATAATTTTTCAAGATAGATAATCAAGCACAAAAGGATATCTTTATGAATTTTTAAATAAACAATATGTCAAGGTAAATAATATCTACTAGCAATCACTAAATTAGTCTTAATTCATAGTGCTAATGCATCCTAAGAAGTATTAAAGTCCATAATATTCCAGATCAAAAGTCAAATGAAGATTAATATCGAAGCAAAGTCAAATAGTAGTCAAGGGCCATTTAGGATTCTCAATTGGGCTACTAAAAAGGACTAATGGACTTATTTTGCTTTTGGGATATGGATTATCGGGTACAAAGTCGGATTGAAATGTTAAAGAACAAAAATATACAAGGCTACATGCAGGGCACTTGTAAGGTGCAAATACGCGCTACAGCGTCAGATAGGGGGGAACTTCGCCATCGCTCCGCATCACAGGGTGCATGAGGCGCATTGAGGCATGTGCCTTTGATAACACTGTTCAGAAGAGTAAAAATAAAAAGAATCTAATACCAATCTGGAAGCGACTTTTATTTCTAAGCATGCTAGGCCAGCACTAGCAGGTTTAAAGATAATTTTTTTCTTTCTTTTTTACTTTTTTTTATTGGATAAGATGGTCAAAAGCAGAGATCTCAGAAATGTGGAATGCTATAGCGAACCAAACCTGGTTTCAATCGTCTAGGAACACACTACACTAGATAATTGAGTCACGTTCCCGAGCGATCCACCAACCAGGCAACCCAATTTACAATTTAATTCAGTTAATATTTGAAAAGAAAACAACCATTTTCATAAATATAAACGACAAAGAGTGTTCCTTAATTGCAACAGGAGAATTATTTTACCATTATTGATTCTTGAATTTGACTCTTGCAAAATATCGTATATTAAGGGCACTTAAATTCCTATATCTCAAAACTGAACCTAAAGCATACCACATTTCCTTAGAGTACCATATGAGCCTACCCACTTGTACCCAATTCCAAATAAGTGGCGTACCACACTCCCGATACCGTCCCGTGAACCAGAACGAACCGGGTGCTGTGCAACTATGGTTAAAAGATAATTTGATATAAGTGAACTGCTTCAGAATGTGGTTTCATCATTCCGGGTATCTAATAAATCGTAAACGAGCATATAAAAAAGTTTTCATCTTCTAAACTTAAGGATAGAAAACTAGAATTTGGCGGTATTAATGCTTGTGCCTCTCTACCTTTCTTTGACACCAGGAAGCATTTTGTTTCATTGGGCATGAACTGTTTATATATACAAAGATACAATAATTCAACCTCCGTAAAGTCTAGCCTCTGTTTCCACGGTCAATATCGACGAAGCATCTAGTGGTCCTGTTCTATTCTTTTAATGCTGCACCAAATATATGTCTGCCCTATTGCATCAGAAGACTTGGAGATTTGTGCATTCATTCAAAGATGGAAATAGCCAGATACTGCCTAATTTAAAGGATCTCTTTCAAAATTAACATGATTTAGGAGTCTAATATCGAATCAAGCCCAAAATTAACTCAAATCTTCCAAGATTGAAACTTTACTTCCCCCGAGCACCCGAGAGATAATATGCAATATTCTACAATCATGACGGAACTAATCTAATTAGGTTACCTGTTCTAGGGTTTTGGGTCGCTTGAGGGCGGCCCTCCTCTCGTTGCAGATGGAGCACAGACGCCCTGAAGCTCTCTTCGTCTTCGCCGTTGCATCACTATCCGCCATTAATTAGGGTTTTTTCCTCCTTTTGATTCGATAATTAAGAATTTAGAGGGGATTTTGAGAGAGAGAGGGGGGATCAACTGTGCACTGTTGCACGCCGCAAGAGAGAAGCCGGGAATCTATCTGATTAGAAATTTAGACTGAACAAAAGGCTAATTTATCACTTAAAAATACCTTATAGTATTCCCACTTTGCGCTTATAAACCCGCACTTGTTTTTAATAGCAAAACTATACCTTGAAATTTCTAAAACTTGAATTTTAGACTGAATAAAAGGGTAACTTATCACTTAAAATACCTTATAGTTTTCTTACTTTGCACTTATAAACCTGCGCTTGTTTTAATAATATACCTTGAAATTTCTAAAACTTGAATTTTAATAACTTATACCATGCAAATTTGAGAATATTCCCCTGAATATTACATGGGATACTCGCGAGTTAATTTTGAAACTTTTTAGACCTAAATGTTACTTGAATTTACTACAAACCCACCACACCATAGGCCTTCTTTTTTTTTTTTTGAATTATCGTGATGATAGGTTTTAAAAAGATTTCAGCTGAATCTAAATAGTAAATTCAATAAACATTAAGGACTAAAAAGTATAAAATTAGCTTGTGCGTATTATGCTGGAGAAAATTTTTATGCTTGCAAAATATAAGGTATTAAAGTGCAACTTTTAGAAACTTCTTGGTATATAAGTGTTGCAAAAACAAATGATGGTATATAAGTGTGAAGTACCTTAGGGTATTTAAATGTAATTTATCCTATTTGAAAATCAATTTCTTTCACAAAATAAAAGTATCTCTTTAATCAAATAAAAGTGTTGTCTTAATTAAGTAGTATAATACTCATAAGCGATAAACTAACAGTTAAATATACTTTATATACGATAATTATTCATGAATATTTGACACATATTTGTTCTCATATTTGAAATTGAAGAAAATCAATAAAGAATTTTCAATTTCAATTTCAAATTCGAATATTTTAAGTAAATGCAAATATGAATGCACTGTTCGATTCAATTTTATTCCTTTTAGATCGGAAATGAATTAGAATGATTTATTATGAATTTGCGTAGATGTAAACGAGTTATGAACACATTGGTTTTATTTCATGAGAATTTTTCTAAGTAGTTCTTTGCCTAATTCATTTTAAGCTATTCATGTGTGGTTCTCAATTGAAGTGCTTACGGTACTGCTAGTTAATACTTTTAGTTTAACACGGATGTGCTTAGTTTGGTGTAGTTGGAACAATAAATATTGGTCCATGACTTATGATAACCATTTATGATGAGGCGGTTCTTATATTTTGTCCCACATCAGTTACTTGCATAATCTAAATAGTATTAAAATAGTTTAATCCAACAAATTAATTTGCCAAGCTTAGTAGCATGAGTGACTTGTGAACGAACTTACCCACTCAAGTAAGACAAGTAAGATGGTATTGTCATCACACAATTTGCCCTTTTGCATAATTTTGTTTAAAAAATATTTCATTTTTCGTTTTTATTCGAGTAATTTTTGTTCCTTCTCGTTTTTATTCGAGTAAATTTTTTCCTTCCTGTTCAAAACTTTTCATTTTGTTTGTGTGTTTTGTTACAAACTGCTTGTTATTTTTTTTCTTCAACTAATTACTTGTTCTTTTTCTTTTGGAGAGCTCAATCTTGGGCAAATACGAGTCTAACACCCAGACTTCTCTACGCACTATTTTAAGCACCTATCTTTTACTAGGGTATACACTAAAGCAAAACCAAAAGACCTCAAAACTCACAAGAGCTTGCCACATAGGATTCATCATTCACAAATAATTTTGACACGTGGACACTAATCTTAGCCGTCGAATTTTACTAAAATTTCCGAATTAATTATTAGCCGTTCAAAATTTCAAAAATTAAATCTTTTACTAGGGTATACACTAAAGCAAAACCAAAGACCTCAAAACTCACAAGAGCTTGCCACATAGGATTCATCATTCACAAATAATTTTGACACGTGGACACTAATCTTAGTAATTTTACTAAAATTTCGAATTAATTATTAGCCGTTCAAAATTTCAAAATTAAATCTTCTCATAAACAAAATAATAATTTCGGATATGATGCATATTTCGAAATCTATTTTGTATGTAATTGATATGGTAAATCGAATTTCATCAATCTCGGATATTTAGAGTCAAACCGAATATTTTCGGAAATTTTGAAGATATATCTATTTAATTTATAACTACCTAATTTATAACCGAAATATCTTTTATTTAAAGCAAAAGTGAAATATATGGTAAATCACGGATTTTTAGCATAACCGAAATATAATATTACCTATTTTATGTTTCAAAATTTTTAGCATAACCGAAGAGGGCGTTTGAATTGAAAAAAAAATGTAATTTTGATATTTAAACTACCAAAAAAAATTTACTTTGTAATTTTTTCCAATTTGAAAAAACTTTTTGAAAAATTATTTGTTGTTATATTTATTGGATTTTGATTATTTTTCTTATGTTATAGGTAATCAATCGACGTTTTCGAAGAGGGAGCTTGCAACGGATAGATAAAACGAGGTAATTATTTAATTATATGTTAAATAATATTGATTTTCAATTCAATTAGTTTGTTATATTTCCGATTTATAGATTTTTTGCATATTTATTGTTGTTATATTTATTGGATTTTAATTATTTTTCGTATGTTATAGGTAAGCAATTAACGTTTTGAAGAGGGAGCTTGCAACGGATAGATCAAACGAGGTAATTATTTAATTATATGTGAAATAATATTGATTTTTAATTCAATTTAGTTGTTATATTTCCAATTTTAGAATTTTTGCATATTTATTGTTGTTATATTTCCGATTTTAGAATTTTTGCATATTTATAATATTTATTTTGTAAATATGCAAATGTATATATTTTCTAATGATTTATATTCTAATTATAGTTAAATAGATTTTTAAATAGAATTAATTTTCTGTAAAAGATATTTATGCTGAAAATATTTATGCGAAAAATATTATGTTCATATTTTAGGATTTTTAATATTTTTATATTAATTGTTAAATAATTAATTTTGGTGAAATATTTTTATTTTTTATATATTAATTGTTTTTATATTTTCAGATTTTTAGTTTATTTTATATTAATTGTTTTTATATTTTCAGATTTTTAGTTTATTTTATATTAATTGTTTTTATATTTTCAGATTTTTAGTTTATTTTATATTAATTGTTATGATATTTATCCTAAAAATATTTAGTATCATATTTGTTGTTATATTTTCGGATTTTTACTTTTTATAAATTAATTGTTAAGATATTTATGCTAAAAATATTCCCTTTATATTTTTGGATTTTTATTTTTTATATATTAATTATTATGATATTTATCCAACAAATATTTAGTTTATATTTTCAGATTTTTAGTTTATTTTATATTAATTGTTTTTATATTTTCAGATTTTTACATTTTTGGATCAAACGATTTAAATAATATATTTTTGGTCAAATAATTTTGATTTTTATATCGATTTAGTTGTTATATTTCGATTTGATATTCTAATTATAGTTAAATAGATATTTAATTAGAATTAAATTTTTGTAAAAGATATTTAAGCTATAAATATTTAGTTTATATTTTCGGATTTTACTTTTTATATATTATTTTTATTATATTTTCGAATTTTTACAATTTTGTGTTCAAACGAATTAAATTATTAATTTTGGTGAAATATTTTTGATTTTTTTACATATTAGTTGTTATATTTTTTTTATTAATACTTTTGTTATGTTAATTGTTAAGATATTTATGCTAAAAATATTCCCTTTATATTTTTGGATTTTTACTTTTTAATATATTAATTGTTATGATATTTATCCTAAAAATATTTAGTATATATTTTCAGATTTTTAGAAATATTTAGTATCATATTTGTTGTTATATTTCCGATTTTAGAATTTTTGCATATTTATAATATTTATTTTGTAAATATGCAAATGTATATATTTTCTAATGATTTATATTCTCATTATAGTTAAATAGATTTTTAAATAGAATTAATTTTCTGTAAACGATATTTATGCTGAAAATATTTATGAAAAATATTTTGTTTATATTTTCAGTTTTTAATATTTTTATATTAATTGTTAAATAATTAATTCTTGGTTAAAAATTTTAATTTTTTAACATATTAGTTGTTATATTTTCGGATTTTATTTGTTATTATGTCGGTTGTTATATTTTCGGATTTTAAAATAACTTACCAAAATACATAAACCGAAATTATTAATTAGAAAATATTTTAAAATATTTAAAATATTTTTGGTAAGTTGTTAAAAATAATCTCTAACAAATTACTAAAATAATTTTCAGATTTGATTTTTTAATTAATATCTGGCATGTTCATTCCAAATATCGGTTTTGCAAACATTAAAACTGAAATATATAATTACCGAATAATTTTTGTAAAATACAATAAATTTTAGAAATGGAAATACTAAGTGATTCAGTTCATGTAAATTTAGTTAAGTATGTTTTGTAAGTTATTAAAAACATCTAACTAATTAAGTGAATATAATTATAGATAATTAATTGATTAGAATTTTATAATGATAGGGATAGGGATTCTACTTATTTCGGGTTATTTAAAACACTTTCCAAAATACATAATCCAATATATTTTGTGTAAATCTCATAAACAACCAAATATTTCGTTAAATATATTTTTCTAATAATATTTTAATTATTTACAGTTTTTAAAAACTTACCAAAAATACTAAAATCGAAATAATTTGTTATTCGGTTGATTTAAAATTATTTAAATAATTTTAGAAAGTTGTTAACAAATTTTATAGACATGTACTAAATTAAGAGTCTGATTTGATATTTTAAAAATTATTTTTATATGTGTTTGAAAATATCGGATTGTTTAAAACCTAAAACCGAAATAGGATTCTTACCTTCTATTTTAATTAGTTCGGTTTTAAAAAAATTATCAAAAATACATAAACCGAAATAATTTGTGTAAATCTCGAAAACTTTAACCAAATATTTTGTTAAATAGATTTTCCTAATGATACTTTACTTATTTTGATTTTTAAAAATCTTACCAAAATTCACAAACCGAAATAATTAGTTATTTATCATAAAATTATTAATTAACAATTTCAGTAATTTTAATATATTAATTGTTATGATATTTATCCTAAAAATATTTAGTATATATTTTCGGATTTTTAGAAATATTTAGTATCATATTTGTTGCTATATTTCCGATTTTTAGAATTTTTGCCTATTTATAATATTTATTTTGTAAATATGCAAATGTATATATTTTCTAATGATTTCTATTCTAATTGTAGTTAAATAGATTTTTAAATAGAATTAATTTTCTGTAAACGATATTTATGCTGAAAATATTTCTGAAGAATATTTTGCTCATATTTTCATTTTTTAATATTTTTATATTAATTGTTAAATAATTAATTTTGGTGAAATATTTTTATTTTTTGCATATTAGTTGTTATATTTTCGGATTTTATTTGTTATTATGTTAGTTGTTAGATTTTCGGATTTTATTTGTTATTATATTAGTTGTTATATATATTTTCGGATTTTATTTTGCTATTATATTTGCTAAAAATATTTTGACACTATTTTTGGATATTTACTTTTTTATATATTAATTGTTAAGATATTTATGCTAAAAATATTCCCTTTATATTTTCGGATTGTTATTATTTTATATATTAATTGTTATGATATTTATCCAAAAAATATTTAATTTATATTTTGGATTTTTAGTTTATTTTATATTAATTGTTTTATATTTTCAGATTTTTACATTTTGGATCAAACGATTTAAATAATATATTTTTGGACAAATAATTTTGATTTTTATATCGATTTAGTTGTTATATTTCTGATTTGATATTCTAATTATAGTTAAATAGATATTTAATTAGAATTAAATTTCTGTAAAAGTTATTTAAGCTATAAATATTTAGTTTGTATTTTCGAATTTTTAATTTTTATATATTATTTTTATTATATTTTCGAATTTTTACAATTTTCTGTTCAAACGAGTTAAGTTATTAATTTTGGTGAAATATTTTTGATTTTTTTACATATTAGTTGTTATATTTTTTTATTAATACTTTTGTTATATTAATTGTTAAGATATTTATGCTAAAAATATTCCCTTTATATTTTCGGATTTTACTTTTTAATATATTAATTGTTTTGATATTTATCCTAAACATATTTGGTATATATTTTCGGATTCTTAGTTTATTTTATATTAATTGTTTTATATTTTCAGATTTTTACATTTTTGGAACAAACAATTTAAATAATATATTTTTTGTTCAAATAATTTTGATTTTTATATCGATTTAGTTGTTATATTTCGATTTGATATTCTAATTATAGTTAAATAGATATTTAATTAGAATTAAATTTCTGTAAAAGATATTTAATCTAATAATATTAATTTATTTACTTAATTAATATATAATTATGACAACAATAATTATATAATTATTATATTACTTAATTTCGGTATTCATATAATTTTTAGATAGATTATTTATTGTTTTTGGTTTTGAAAATAAATATTGTGAATTGTTTTACAATAATTTTAGTTATAATTTCGATTAAAATAAAAATATTACGGTTTTCATAAAATTTTTAGGTTGGATATTGATTTTCGTTTTTTAAATTAACTTTTGAAAATATTTTTGCAAAAATGCAGTTATAATTTTGTTTTTAAACAAAAATATGTTTAGATAAATTTTTAGATATTGATTTTCAGTTTATTTGAAAATATTTTCATTAAATATTGTTACAATAATAATAATATAATTACTATGATAATTAATTAATTAATTCCGGTTTTCATATAATTTTTAGATTAGATATTGATTTTGGGTTTTTTAATATTTTTGAAAATTATTTTTCATAAAATTCAGTTATAATTTTGGTTTTTAAAATACAAATATGTTTAGATAAATTTTTAGATACAGATTTTCAGTTAGTTTGAAAATAATTTTCATAAAATATTTTTACACCAATAAGCTTATAATTATTATATTAGTTAATTTTGGATTTTCATATAATTTTTAGATTAGATAATTATTTTCGGTTTTTGATAAATATTTTTGAAAATTATTTTTACACAAATTTCATTTATAATTTTGGTTTTTAAAATACAAATATGTTTAGATAAATTTTTAGATATTGATTTTTGTTTTTTAAATATTTTTGAAAATATTTTTGCAATAATAATAATATAATTATTATATTAATTAATTTCGGGGTTCATATAATTTTTAGATTAGATATTGATTTTCGGTTTTTAAAAAATTCTTTTGAAAATTATTTTTACACAAATTTCATTTATAATTTTGGTTTTTAAATTATTTTTGGAAGATAAATATTTTTGAAAATATTTTTGCAATAATAATAATATAATTATTATATTAATTAATTTCGGGGTTCATATAATTTTTAGATTAGATATTGATTTTCGGTTTTTAAAAAATTCTTTTGAAAATTATTTTTACACAAATTTCATTTATAATTTTGGTTTTTAAATTAAAAATATGTTTAGATAAATTTTTAGATGTTGATTTTCAGTTTGTTTGAAAATAGTTTGATAAATTATTTTTACATCAATAAATATATAGTTTTATATTAATTAATTTTGGTTTTTAAATTATTTTTAGATTAGATATTGATTTTTTTTAAATATTTTTATATATTTATTTTTAGTTTTTTAATAATATTTTCAATAAATATGTTTACAACAATTTCAGTTTTACTTTTGATTTTTACAATAAAAATATTTTTAAATATTTTCAGGTTTTTAATTCCCTACAATTGTTAATTAATTTAAAAGAAATTTATTGAATTAGTATATTCCATTTAAAGTAAGACATTTGACAAAAATAGTTAAATTTCTTTTAGGTAGTTATTTATTAGTATCATATCTTATTTGATAATTTTCGAAAAATATATTCTTGTAATATTTTGTCTTTTAATATTTATTTTAAAAATAATATAATTCTTTATTAATTTTTATATGAATATTAATTTATTTATTTATTTAATGTATAATTATGAATAAAAATATTTTATTTTTATTTACTGATTTATTAAATTACCAAATTGAAATATAATTTATTCAAATTTTAAGGAAAAAATAAAACTTTAATTAAATTGGCAAATTTAGATCATGTTCCCATTTTCAATTATTTTCCAAACTTATTCCCAATTTTGAAATAAATTAATTATATATGAATATTAATTTATTTACTTATTTAATATATAATTATGAATAAAAATATTTTATTTTTATTTACTGATTTTTAAATTACCAAATTGAAATATAATTTATTCAAATTTTAAGGAAAAAATAAACCTTTAATTAAATTGGCAAATTTAGATCATGTTCCCATTTTCAATTATTTTCCAAACTTATTCCCAATTTTGAAATAAATTAATTACAAAATTTACCAAAATATTAATTATGAGATTAAGGAATATAGAAATGAATTATAATTTTACTTTTTTAATATATATATATATATATATATATATATATATATATATATATATATATATATATATATATATATATATATATATATATATATATATATATATATATATTCATAATTTTTAATTTTTGAATTTTGAAATTATTTTATTAAGTTACCAATCATTTTTCTCAAGTTTTTCTTTTTAATTTATTTAAATTATTTTTGGAAGATAAATATTTTTGTTATTTCGGTTTGTCTTTAAAAATTATTCGGTTTCAAATAAAGATTTTTATTTGGATAAAAATATTTTATCAATATTTTTAAAACAACTAAGATAAAATTTTGATTATTTACAATTAAATAATATTGGTATTGCCAACATTTTATTTAATTCCTTAAAATTAGTTACAATTATAGTATATAATTGGTAGTTAGTTTCAATTTTGCTATTTAACTATATACGGATAATTAAATTCATATTAAATTATTTTGTGAATATTTTATCAGGATGTCTGGACAAAATAATAAAATTGCAGCATACAAGCCATTAATTGATCTTCGCGTAGATGAAAACGATGTCATCTTGAAAGGAAGAATCACTCGAATATGGGAAGGAACAAACGCAAGTACTGGAATATCATCTGGAATTAACTTTATTCTCCTTGATAATGAGGTAAATTTAAATTTTTATATATAATTTTTGTTTGTGAATTTAAATATTTAACATTTAGTTTAATTATGATATGTTCTATCCAATTTTAAACAGAACACTCATGTACATGATTTTTGCCGTAAGAATGATGCAATACGACTGAGAAAATTAATACAAGAAGGAAAAATTCATATTTTCTCAAACGTAAAGATTGTTACTGCAAGTAAGATGTACAAACCAGTGAGCACTCCAGTATCTATTCATTTGTGTTATCGTACAAACATCAAAGTTTTAGAGGAGGACGACGATGATATAGAAAAACACAAATTTGAATTTCTGCCTTACGGAGAGATTGAATCAAGAATCGATTCAAAAGAATTTCTTATAGGTATGAATTACATGCATATTCCTAAATATTTATCATGTATGTCAAATTATACTAAATTTAATTTATTTTCTTATATAGATGTGATTGGAATAGTTGACGAAATTTATGCGATTGATAGCATGGAAAGGAATGGAAAAAAAGTTTTGTTTAGAAGCTTTACAATGCATGATAACGAGTAAGTTATGATTTTATTATTGTTTATATGAAATATACATAAATATATTTTATAACATAAATAGTTAATATATTTTTATCTTTTATTAGGTTCAATACTATAGCTATCACTTTGTGGGAAGATTTAGCATGTGCTCTGGAGGAAAAATTAAAACGGGAGAATCAAAGCTCATTGGTTATTATTGTGACCGGTTTGTTGTACTCTAGATTTAAAGGTATGAATTATATATATATATATATATATATATATATATATATATATATATATATATATATATATATATATATATATATATATATATATATATATATATATATATATATATATATATATATATATATATATATGATATTTTACATTTGTATGACTACTTATAAACCTGCATGATTTTTAATATATTAGTAATATTATCTTATATTTTGCTAATTTTCTTTTCGATGAAGGGATTGACAAGTCTTTAGATCCATTATGCTACAAAGTTTTATATAAATTTGAGTGATAACAAGGATGTTGTTCAAACTCAAGGGTATTTTAAATTTTTTGTGGCGTAATATAATTACATTTTCATAAATTGTTTTAAAATTATGATAAATTTAAGAGATTATTTTACTTATTATTTCTTTAATCAGGTACATTGATGCTCCAACTCAATACTAAATTATTGAGACTGGAACAAGGTCGCTAAGCACACAAGTCAAATTTGAAATCGACGATGGTACAATTGATGACATTTTGAAGTAAAGAAATTGAATGGCGTGATGTAAGTAAATTTTAATTTATTTTTATATTGAATTATTTTATAAACTTTATATATATTCAATTATAGTTTTTAACAATATATCAATATAAGAAAACATGAAACAATGATAAAATATATTTTTATTGCATAATATACTTTAATCATTATTATTTCATGAATTTATCATGCATTTTATTAGTTTGTAAATTTTAATAATAAAATTGATGATAAACATATTGTTTATCTATACTATTTTTAGGAGAAACATTTTTTTATAAATGCTCAAATAATTGGAATTGAGGAGCTATCCGGTTGGCGATATCCTTCTAATCTTGATTGCAACAACAAGTTGAAAGAGATTAATGAGGTTCTTTCTTGCAATCGACATAAGAAAGAAATCCAATATGTAGAAGAAAGGTAAATATGATCTTATAATTTTTATTTATAATTTATTTATAGTTTATAAAATTTAAATTGAATAACCAATGTATAACAAAAATATGTATTTAACTTTAAGTACAAACTTACCTCATAAGTGACGGATGGAACAGGCATAACTACTTTCGTAATATTCCATCATGATGCTCTTCGTTTGATGAAAATTGGTCTATCAGAGTTAGCATCTTCACTGGGTTTGGTAATTTACAACGAATCTATATTGTAATTTTATTACATTTTAAATTTAATAGATGAGATTGAAAATTAATATATTTTGCTTTATACAGATGCGCATGACAAGGAGTTTCGGTTGCAATCAAGAAATTAATCGGAAGAAATATGCGTTTCCATGTCAAAGTAACAGAATTTAATACAAGCAAATGCATTGAAGACTACACTGTTATCAAAATCATTAACGATGACGTGGATGATGAAAAACTCAATGAGTTGTTCTTGCTTGGCGGAAAGGTGAAATTTACTCAAGATTTATCGACACCTAGAAATATTATTGATAAAAATGCGAAGAAGAAGTTGTTTAATAATTATTTTATTGGTTTCATCATTACAAAAATTAAATCATTAACATGTTGTTCTAAGTCAAATGTATTATTATCACAGGATGAAAAATCAATTGAATTGAATGAGGATGGAACTGTTGATGATGAATCTATGGAATTAACTCCTGACTTATCCACACCGATCTCCACCGTTAATAGCAAAGGCAAGAAATTTTTTTTAGATGTTTTGCCTATTGCTACACTTGACTCTTCTGCATTCAAAACCCCTCCTACAACCAGTGGAAAAATAAGGATGCAATCAGGTTAGTTTATTTTTTAAGTAATTAATTTTTATATTTAATTTTTATTTGTTAACTTTAGTTTATAAACATGTTTTTTATTTTGCAGAAATGGACAAAGAACCAGAACTTTCGACTTTCAAGAAGAGGATGAAGATGGAGAAAAAATAATTACAAATTATTATAGCTCTTCTTTGTATTTTTCTTATTAAATCTTACGACTATTTCATTGCTTGAGAACTTTTTTTAGTGACACATCATTTTGCGAATAATGTTTTGGAATATTAAACTATCTTATATTTTAATATCATTCATGTTTTATTTTGGATATTTTGATTATCTACATTTTATTCATTTATTATGATAATTTAGCTTGAATGATAATAATTTTAATTGTAGCTTTTATATAAATTGTTTAATATTATTATTTACAGGTGGATACATGTTATCTAACCTCATTGGGGGTGTGTGAGAGTGGGATTTACGTGTTTCGAGGGGGGGTGAGTCGTTATATATTAAAATTTATATTTGGATGAGAGCGATTGACAAGCGACGAAATATAGATAAATTTCGGTAAGACCGTGCTTAGCACGGGCTAAAATACTAGTCTGTTACTATATGTATACCTTAAGCGAAAACCTTTGCCTCAAACCCTCCCACAACTTGAGACCTCATCACTTCTCTTCTCAAATAAAACCGCCATGTGTCATCAATCCTCACCGTCCATCTAGCCATCACAAAAAAAAATAAAAATAAATAAATCCATCAAATCCACCAAATTTCGGAAATTATTACCTTTTCTAATTTGCTACTATAGTTTAGATAATTAGTCAGGCGATTCACATTTTAAAATATATATCTATTTTACATTAAAAATGTTTTTAATAACATCATACTTAAAATATTCAGAATTCTATACGTTACAAATATATCTAAATTATACATTATAAAGATTCGATCATTATAAATGTTACAAACTTATTTTCTGAAAATTATCAAAAATATCCGTATGTTTCATGTTAAAAATCTATTTACAAACTTTGATTATGAAAATAAATATAAATTTTTCGATTTTGTATATCATCCTAAGAATTTTGAAAATCAAAATCTTTTGATTGGAGAAATTTATTTTTATAAATTTTCTGTTAATATCCATAAACAAAGAAATTTCCTTCCTTATGTAATTGGTATTTATTTAAATATTCTGATTTTATATATCATACTTTGAATTTTGAAATTCAAAATTTTATCTAAGGAGGAAATTTATATTTCAACAATTTTCTGTTAATATCCATAAAACCAAAAATTTCCTTCCTTATGTAATTGTTATTTATTTAAATTGCCAAAATTTTCTATATGATCATTAAGAGTTATTTACGGAGGATAACAGATGAAAATAATATTAGGTAGGTTCTGTTATTATGGTAAGATATTGAGTATCTTTTTCAACTTTTTCATATCTGTTTTCTCGTTTGTTCTGATTTCAAATTTTCAAAACTTCGGAGAAGAGGGAAAGATAATTTAAGTTATTTTCTGTTATTTTTGGTAATATTTTGTGTATATTTTTCCTATAAGAAACACCGATTCTTCCAAGAAAAAGCAGAGATATATCATCTTCGGTTCGTTTATTTGGTAGAGTTGTGGTCAAAATTTCTTTTATTCTTTTATTAATTTTAAATATTTTCTAATACTCTTCAAACCACCCCCACGCAGAACAAATCGCCGACGATTATTAGAAGACGTTGTTGATTGAAGGGCTTAGGTAAGGGTCTTTTAATTTTCGAATTTAATCTAATTTTAATTTTATTTATATAGATGTTTATATTTGTTTTATCTATATACAATTCGTTTATTTGGTAGAGTTGTGGTAAAAAATTCTTTTATTTTTTAATTAATTTATAATATTTTCTAATACTCTTCAAATTACCCCCATGCAGATCAAATCGCCAACGATTATTAGCAGTCGCTGTTGATTGTTTCTCTCTGGTAAAGTTCTTTTAATTTTCAAATTTAATCTAATTTTATTTGTATTTTATCTATATATTATTTATATTTCCTCATTCTTTTTATTTGTTGTTTATTCTGAGTAACCATTCCCAAATATATATAGATGTTTATAGATGTTTATATAGATGGATATAGATGTTTATTATTTTCTAGGTTTTAGTGGCTGTTAGCTAGTTTTATTGATTCCTTTTTTATTTTTGTTGCAGCCTCCAAAATTTCTGTTTTATGATCCAAAGACTCCTTTCTTCACATCACCTCAATTTCTGCCACAACAAAAGTAGAAAAATGCAGGGTAAGCTGTAGTATAATATTAAATAATGTTATGAAATTCAGTTAGTTATCCATTTGAGTCCTTCCTATTCTCCAACTTGAAATTGGTAGCGGAAGATGCACAAGAACATAATTTCTATATTATGTATGTAACAAGTTGTTTTTTCTGAATATTATAATTATTCTAATATTCTTTTTTCAGATTTATTTTCCTTTTAAAAATATAAGAATTTGCTTCTTTTTATATTGTAATATTTCTAATTATTCATTTTTTCAGATTTATTTTATCTTCTGCAGTTTAACAATTTCCTTTTTTAATTATTACAAATATTCCTCTTTTTTTCAGATTTATGAATTTTCAATAGATAACGGTTTGCATTCTTAATATTCTTTTTTTAGACCTATTTATTATTTATTTTCCTTAGATATCAGTTTTCATTCTTAATATTCCTTTTTATAGATTTATTTATTTTCAATAGAGGACAATTTGAATTATTATTATTATTATTCTTTTTGTTAGATTTATTTATATTCAATAGATAATAGTTTGCTTTATTATTATTATTATTCTATTAATTAATGTTATTATTAATTATTAATGTTATTATATTATATTAATATTCTAAATATTCTGAATATTCTAATTGCATTATTTTTGCAATTTTTTTTGTAAAAACAATTTGCTTTTCTTTGATAGCTTTCTTGATTCAATCAGAATAACTTATGCATATTTTAAATTTTAACAGTGTATATTTGGTTGCAGAATATAATTTGACTCTCTACATTGTCTCCCTTGACTTGAGCTGATAAGCCTTCATGAGGTAAATTCATATTACGATTTATGCATAATTGTCAAAAATACAATCATTTGGGTTGGAGTGTCATGTGCTGGGGGTAGTGTTTGGGTTTTTAATATTCTATACACGTATTAAATTCTAAATAAATGTAAGCATAACTATTTCATTTTCCAAATAGTAGATTTAGCAATTTTAATATTTTTTAATACTTTTAAATATAATATCGCATATAATTAATTTGTTTCTTTTTCCAATCCCATAATGTTAATATCCGCAATTTTGACAAAACTATAACCAAAAGATAAATTATCACTAAAAATGATGTAAAATTCCAAATTATTGTATAATTGCAAATTTCAATTACAGCATTATGTATACTCATGCATATACAATTAAAAAGAAGTGAAGATCTCAATTAGAATAATTACAATATTACAATATGAAAAAGAAGCAAATTCTTATATTTTGAAAAGGAAAATAAATCTCAATGATGGAGGATTTAATTGGACTATAATCTCGGTAAAATAAATTTCTAAAAATTACGTTACCAAAAACAAAATTAGGTATTTACTACAAATTAGATAGTTAACAATCCGTTCATCTACACGAGAAAGTATCCGGCGCAACGTTTTTTCCACATAGGCATGCCTACATGGTGCATCCAATCTATCCTAGACCGCCACGTGGACCACTAATCCATGATTCCTAACCATACTTATTAAATCAAAATCATCCTTATCTGGAAATAACAGAAAATCAAAGTAAATTAAAAAAACAAATCCGAAAATTAATCAATTTATTATTCTCTATCTACACCATTCTAATTAGGTAGTTGCTATAAATTAGGTAAAAGATTTCTTAGGTAAAAGGTGAAAATAAAACAACGTTTATCTCTTCATGCACACAATTCTAATTAGGTAGTTACTACAAATCCGAAAAACAAAAATAAATCTGAAATCGGAATTGACAACCCTTCATGTACACCATTCTAATTAGGTAGTTACTACAAATTAGGCAAAAGTTTATCCAAACAAAAGATTCTATTATCAAATTGTCATATCTGTATTTGAAATTTAAAACGAAGTTGTAACTGCCCCTTAATCACCGCCTCCTTAATTATCGTTTCCCACTAATCCCGAATCATCATCATAATATATATCACCACATATACGAAATCGAATCATTTGTTACTAGCTAATATCTTTTATATTTGAAAAATATTGTTAACTAATTATTGGGATTAATCGTTTTCTCTCTCTACATTCTGTTACTAGCTATTATCTTTTATATATCAAATGTTGTTAACTAATTGATATTATTTTCTCTCTGCGATTCTACCTATCAGCAGTAGTATTTTTTAACTAATTCTAAAGAAAAAAATCTTGCAAAAATTCATAGCAAGATCATCATATACTGCGATTAATTTATGATAGAACTATCTTTAGAGATTTTTCCTTTATTTTATTGTTATTATTTGATTAAACATATTATTCACCGCTTGATTTTGTGGATAAAAATTTAAATTGGTAAATTACACTAAACCCTAGCGAAGTTTCAGCATTTTGAAGTAAACCCTTATGGACTTTCAAATTCACACCAAACGTCCAATATCTTTTGAGTAAATTACACTAAACCTCCAATAACTTTCAAATTATTCGTATATTAGTTAATAACTAATATCATCCTGAAAAAGTTTATCTCTATATATATGAATAATATTATTAACTAATATATGAATAAAAATGACATGAAATAAACCAACTTACCAAATTTTCAATTGTCTAGGTATTCAGTTACCCAAAATTAAAAAATTGAATTCTAAAAAATGGAGGAAAGGATATCTTAGGTAAGATTAATAATTTTGGTAAGGTTATTGAACCAACTTACCAAATCGTCAATTGTCTAAATTTTTTAATTCTAAAGAAATTTTGAAATTTTTATCTTTAAATAGACGGAAATTAAACCAACTAAACAAATCTTTCAGAAAATATTATTGAATCAACTAAAGAAATCTTTCAGAAAAGATTATTGAACAAACTTACCAAATCGTCAATTGTCTAAAATTTTGAATTCTAAAAAATTTTGAAATTTTTATCTTTAAATATACGGATATTAAATACCTAAATTATCTTCAGAGGGTCATTATATCAAAATCTCCTGGTTGCAACTATACTAAAATGAAAAGAAATCTTTCACAAACTGTCTACAATCTATTTTACCATAACATCACGTATTATCTACAGATTTGTTCTTAATTGTTGTAGGAACAAAGCAAGAGACTAAATGGGTCTCTTTCAGTTTGGGGTAAGGATAAAGATGAAGGAAAGAGTTTATGAATGTAGATAAGTATATGTAATTAGGAAAGAGTTTATGAATGTAGATAAGTATATGTAATTTTTCTATATTTGTTATATTTAAATCTCCATTATATCCTTATAGCAATTAATTGCCCAACTTGTTCCCTTAATTGCCTCCTTCAATCATGATCGTTGAGAGTTTGATCGTGTGGACAAAAATATGGGAGGACTGTATTCCCTCTCCTCTTAGTATTTTGGTAAGATTATTGAGAGATTTTTAATCATGACCATTGAATTCTAACTTTTCCCTTAATTGCTATAGGGACGTATATCAACTTTTAATCTAAATGAGAGATTTTCAGTCATGACCATTGAAATCTATGTGTCGTTGGCTCTTTTTAAGAGCATTACAATAAAATTCTATTATACGGAAATTAAATATGCAATTATGACTTTTAAAATTCTATTATCCATACAATTAATTGTCATAGGGATATTTTTTTTTGAAGTAAAAATAGGACCAGAGGTCCTATCATAGAATATGTATATACATGATCAAAAACCAAAACACTGAATTCTTAAGGTGATTTCAGAAGAAGAGTAATAGGGAAGAGGAGCGGACCATAGTCATCACCCTTCACCCATAACCAATCCTATAGAAAGCACCTGAAGAAACCAGCGAGCTATACAAGAAAGTGTTTATAGTTGTTGTCACCCTTACATCAAGACAAAATACATAAACAAAAAACATAGAAAAACCACCAAAAAACTCAAAAAACCACTAATATCGGTGATACATGAGATTAGATACAATCTACACTTGAAGAGAGAAGCTCATGAATCCCCTTCTCTTTGATGATCTCCTTCAGTTTCATTCCTCTCTTGTTTACCGAGAGCCCTGTCCAGAAAAGCATAAAGTGAGTGGCTTGAGATGCTATCTTTCTTGCATTTGATACTTCCCCATCAAAGATTAGCTTGTTACGAGCATTCCAAATGCACCAGCATATAGTTGGGAAACAAAACTCCAAAGTTTCCGAACCTTGAAATCTGAATTGCCATAGGGATATATATCAACTTTTTAAGCTAAATGAAAGATTTTCAATATTAGTCAAAAAAACTCGAACAAAGAAAAGATAGAATAGAGCTCGAACAGATTCAGTGAAAATTTATAGAACAAGAAATTTCAATAAAAATATATATGAGTATTTCAATGCAAATACTTTTATAGAATATAGAAGTCTTCTACAATCACCCTTGTATGTAAATGAAGCATATCCACTCCACTTTCAATTCGTGCATTTAGATAATTTTCTTGCCAATATTTTGTCTTTGCAATTGCATTTCTTTTGACTAAAATAGATCGACTCAATATTTGTTTGATTAACAAATTGCATGTTTACAGTGTCTCATGAACATTTTATGAATTGTGCACTGCAAAGTATTCGACCTCAATGAATCAAGGAATCCCTTGAAAGGAATGCTAATTTATATTATATTCACACAATCACCTTAATATCATTGTACGTTTATTTTGCAAAATAAATGTTAGCGTTCATGTTAGACGATTTTTCAAAAATATATTTTTTATTATCTGGTTCTACAAAATATTAAGTATATATTCAAGTTGTATTATGATATATTTTGATTTTCTTTTGTTTATTCATTTCATACGAAAAAATTAGGTCAAATGATGTTAATTTTAATTATAGCGTCATATAATTTGAACATTATCATGATATCCAGGAAGAGATATATTTTCGAACCTCAATTGGGGTGTATACGTGCTTTGGAAAGAGAGGTATGTCACCGTAACTTTTATATTCTATTGGAAACGAGTGATTGGAACACAACGGAATGCCGGTGAATTGCGATAAGACCGTGCTTAGCACGGGATAAAAGACTAGTTTATAAGTAAATGAAGTTCAAAACTTTTTATTTTTAATATATATTTCTTTAAAAATTTGTGCAAATATATTTCTAAAAATTGTTAATCGCTTCTTTTCAAAAGAAGATATTTAATAACGAAACAATCAATCTTATCTATTACAGTTACTATTAGCGAATAAAATTGAAATATTTTCTTGTGTTATGTTAAATAATTATACATTTAATAAATAATTAAATTATCTTTAGTAACTTAATTAATTTAACATACGTAGCTTTAACATAAATCACCTGTGTTGGGTAAATCTCATACTCACACAGTCAAACCTACTCTATAATAAAGGAGCATAGCAAGACCTCAAAGATTAGTGTTACATGAACAAAATTAGTATTTGGATACTAGATATGATGAGATGACACATCTATACATTTTGCAAATTGAGCTGAGTCTCATATATTCTGATGTCACTAGCAGTCTAGCACATACTGCACCACAGCTCCATAATCTCTTCGTAGCTCATTTAATAACTCAAACTCATTTTCAACTCCCAAAAACTTCTCCAAATTATAGAGCAATTCCATTTCACAAAATAGCATTACAGGGTCAACTTTCTGCTCTAGCTCGAACACTGGATTTAGAGCAATCTACACATTTTCAGATCCAATATTACTGCTCCAACATAATGCTTAGAGTCACAATATAAACAATGTCAACATTCTAAGATCTCTATACACGTCGATACTTGAGATAAAGCATAAGGCGCCTAAGAGCGTAAGACATGGAGCTAGCGAAAGCCATCGAATCTGCCCTTAATTAGTTAGAAAGAAAAGAATAGGAAGCAACAAGAGCCTAGCACTTAAACACGGGTGTGATGAGTTAATCCTAAACACCAAAAAGAATATTGTTGGCCAACAATTATAACCATTTATGATGAGGCGGTTTACCTCTTTAGTCCCACATCGCATGCTTACATTATTAAAATAGCATTAAAATTGTTTAATCCAACGGTATGGGTCGCCTAGCTCAGTAGCGTGAGCTTGTAACTTGTGCACGGGCAATAAGGATTTGTTGGATGGTCGCCTAGCTCAGTAGAGATGATTGATCATGTTTCTTAAAACTGCAAAATGACTGGGATTTCAATCTTTCGAGATTTCAATCAATGCTCATGAATGAGATATGAACTTTCCTTTAATCCCCAAAACTGGTAGTAGGAAGTTCTACCATCCCCTTTTACTAAAAACATAAGACTTCCTCTCCCACCTCATACATTCTCCACACCTATATATATATATATACTAGGTTTTATGCACGTACAATGCACGTGGTTGAATATTATGATTAAGTATTTTTTATTTATTTTACTAAAATTTATTTCTCGGTTCCACTTTGATGGTTTTTGCTCACTTATGTCTCTAAACATTAGCATTGTGGTTTTTTATATGCGTTTAAATGAGCTACACCCAATTTAAATTTTCATATTGATAATTGAATTGACAGGAAACAAATATAATCCGAAACCAACTTGAATTATCATGTTATTTGGACCGACATAAAATCAAGCTTGACTTGAGAAAGTATAGTATTACAAAAGTGAAAAACACTTGAAAAATAGCGTTATAAAAGGAAGATGAATAATTAAAATTAATAAGATAAGATGATTGGTTAAAAATGGGCTAAAAGCGATACAAAAGAGAATATGGAGTTTGTTCCTATACCTTGATAGACTTAAAAATATATATAAATTAAAGATTAATTCTAACTCTAGTAGTGATGAAAGCATCCACATAAGAATATAAAACTACTAAAAATTTCATGAAAATCCTGTAAATTCTAATTTACTTAAAATAAAATATTCTATAAAATATTCAGAAATTGGTGTCTTTCATTTCTTACGTTTTATTTTTTATTGAGCCGATATCAATCCTTCTTCACCTTTATCTTTTTCGATAAAATTAGGCTACATTTAGATGTTGAAAAGGGATAGTAAACCTTAAATTGAAAGTTAAATTTATATATCATAATGAAAGAATATCAAACAACTACTCTTTTCTTTGCTAAGTTTTGAAATTTTAGTCTTTTTGTCATTTTGAATTTTTGAGGGTGTGTTTTACAAATTTTGAAAATTTGAGAGTGTTTTTAAAATTTAAAATTTTAAGTTAAGTGCTTATAATTTTCATGTTTCATTCATTGATGGTAAGTTTTCAAATGTCGGGATATTTCTTGCAACTCTGAAATTTGAGGGTGATTTTTGCAATTATTAAAACTTTGGATTGTTTTTATAAAATTCAAATTTTCTACTGGTCGATGATAATTTCTAGATTTGATATGTACTGGTTATAGGTTTTGAAATTTTGGGGTTTTTGTGATTTTTAACTTTTGAAGGAGTTTTTGCAATTTTATGACTTTGAGATTATTTTTTATAAATTTTAAATTTTTAGGTGATAGTAATCCTTAATTCATTTTTGTTGTTTGCAAGTTTAGAAATGTTTGAATTTCAGGATTTTTTATTATTTGAACTTTTGAGGGTGTTTCTATAATTTTGAAACGTTGAGTGTGTTAATTCAGATTTTAAATTCTTGAAAGTCTTGTTAATTTTCGATTTCATATTTGTTATTTTAAGTTTTGAAATTTCAGGATGTTTTGTGTAATTTTAAACTTTTGAGGGTATTTTGTAATACTTCATATATTATTGCATGTTAGTTCTTTACCTTAACAAACTATTACCGTGGAATCAAACAAACATCAAAGAAAATAAATAATCACAATGCTAAAGTTTAGAGACATAAGTGAGCAAAAACTATCAAAATGTAACCGAGGAATAAATTTTAGTAAGAAAATAAACCAAAAATACTTAATCATGGTATTTAACCGTGCATTGCCGTTACATAAAATCTATTTGGTCATTACATCTCATTTAAAGGACTATTTGAGATTATTTACCAAACTCAAAGAATTTGCTAGATCCGGATGATCAATTTTGATCAACCGTGAGACATCATTATGGAATAGAATAAATGTAGTTATGCCTATCATCCGTCACTTATAAAGTAAGCTTGTACTTCAAGTTAATTAATATATTTGAGTTAGACTATATTATTTATTTTAATTTATAGTACCGTGCATTACAAATCATGAATTTACGTTCCTTTATTTCCTCAAAACTCCCCAACAACATCTCTCGAATGCATTTATTGTAAATATTCCAACTAAAGCTTATTCAAAATGATTTGATAATAGAAAAATTATATTTGTCATAATAGTTTAAAGAACTTTAAGATCATCTTCTCATTGAGATTAAAAATAAGTAAATTAAAATTTTAGGTTTTAAATTAAAGTTCTATTAGTAAAAATGCATTCAAGCAAATAATAAACAGTAGAAATTATTGAAATTATTTAATCATATTATGACAATCTTTGTCAAGAAAATAGATGTAATTATTATTACCTACTAATAATTGGACATCAAAGATACTTGAAAATCTTGAAAATAATGAATTAATTTTATTTAAAGTTTGTACATAGAAATCTTACATGTTAGTTTACATGTTACTCTACCCTTTAAAATTTTCTTTACCTACTATGAAGTATAGATATATAATATATGAATCTTTTCTACCTATAATTTTTGCCATATTTCTATATGTCACTACAAACACGATATCTAAATGTTGTTAAAATTTGTAATGTGAAAGATGTAAACACAAAAATAACATTTTAACCAATAGATAAATTAGTCCCATAAAAGATACATTGTTGTTTTGCTCACTGCTTGAAGTTTCAAATCCAGATATAATCCAAATGTTAAATGAGAACTGTGAGCACATCTCTTTAAGAAAAAATAAAGCGTAATAAAAAGTAAAGAAAAAATAGGAACCTTATCATTTAAACATGTACTTGCGGTTTGCAAGTGATCTTCAACTCGTGTTTGTTCTTACAGCTGAGGAAGAGCAAATTATGTACCTAAAAATTTATAAAAGAGAAAAGTTAAAAAGTATTAATTAAATAAAGAGAAATTGGAATTAGATCTTGAAAAATAGTTCAATTTAATCCATGAGTGTCATGGATGTCCAATGTGTAGGGTTGATCAGTGAAATTTTGTTGTTTGATGCCATTAAACTTTAATTATGTAAAATAAAACTTAATTAAGTAAAATCAAGGAGAAAATAGAAAATGCTAAAATTTCAACACGTACCTACCAATTAACCTAGAAAATCTCAGAAGTTCAATTCATATTAGGTATTCCTGCAAAAACATAGCAAATATGCAACTAAAAACAAAGAGATGAATGAAATAAAGAGAAGTTATGAACCATCAAGTCAAAATTTTGTTGTTGATGCTATAAACTTCAAAGATCATCAAAATTTAATTTTTGATGCACTCTTTGCTCGTCTAATTGCCAATGGAGGAAGATGGCAATTGGAAGGAAATATTTGAAGAGGAAGTAAAAACAGGCGATTTGAATCGGTAAAGATTTTCCCCTAAGATTTGTTACATGATAAGTTATGAGAACGTGGGTTTGAATTTTATTTTAGTTTTTTCTTAGTATAATTTAGTAAGATTCAATTTGAGTTGAAATCTCTAAACCTTGATTATTGCAATTGCCATAATATTTATTTAAATATTTTAAAATTTTGATGAAACAAATTTGTGTGTTAAATCGATCAATATATTTTTATATAGTTGCATACAATCACTTTTAGGTTTGTACATATCAAACTTCATGTGGCATACTTGTTTATCGAATCATCGATCCCAATTTGTTTATCTTAGTCATTAAATATAATGTTAAATTTGAAGAAAAAAATACAATAATATGTTCTTAATGTGTTTAAAAAAGATATAAATAAATTTCTATAAAGAGCTTCGACGAAAAATAATAAATAGTAAGTTGGTTTGTATAAGCTCGCTTTGCCACCAAATCGCAAGAGATACAAATATAAAAGTAATCTATGATGTATGATAAGATGATTAATCTAGAAATAGGCTTAAATAACACGTAAGAAAAGCATGATATTGACGGTTTATTAAATAAAGGATTCACTATATTTTGCTCAATTATTGATAGACTTAAAAATATATATAAATTAAAGATTAATTCTAACTCTAGTAGTGATGAAAGCATCCACATAAGAATATAAAACTACTAAAAATTTCATGAAAATCCTCAAATTCCTAATTTACTTAAAAATAAAATATTCTATAAAATATTAGAAATTGGTGTCTTTCATTTTCTGCTTTTATTTTTTATTGAGCCGATATCAATCCTTCTTCACCTTTATCTTTTTCGATAAAATTAGGCTACATTTAGATGTTGAAAAGGGATAGTAAACCTTAAATTGAAAGTTAAATTTATATATCATAATGAAAGAATATCAAACAACCTCTTTTCTTTGCTAAGTTTTGAAATTTTAGTCTTTTTGTCATTTTGAATTTTTGAGGGTGTGTTTTACAAATTTTGAAAATTTGAGAGTGTTTTTAAAAATTTAAAATTTTAAGTTAAGTGCTTATAATTTTCATGTTTCATTCATTGATGGTAAGTTTTCAAATGTCGGGATATTTCTTGCAACTCAAATTTGAGGGTGATTTTTGCAATTATTAAAACTTTGGATTGTTTTTATAAAATTCAAATTTCTACTGGCCTGATGATAATTTCTAGATTTGATATGTACGGTTATAGGTTTTGAAATTTTGGGGTTTTTGTGATTTTTAACTTTGAAGGAGTTTTTGCAATTTTATGACTTTGAGATTATTTTTATAAATTTTAAATTTTTAGGTGATAGTAATCCTTAATTCATTTTTGTTGTTTGCAAGTTTAGAAATGTTTGAATTTCGGATTTTTATTATTTGAACTTTTGAGGGTGTTTCTATAATTTTGAAACGTTGAGTGTGTTAATTGCAGATTTTAAATTCTTCGAAGCTTCATTAATTTTCGATTTCATATTTGTTTTAAGTTTTGAAATTTCGGATGTTTTGTGTAATTTTTGAGGGTATTTTGTAATACTTCATATATTATTGCATGTTAGTTCTTTACCTTAACAAACTATTACCGTGGAATCAAACAAACATCAAAAAAATAAATAATCACAATGCTAAAGTTTAGAGACATAAGTGAGCAAAACTATCAAAATGTAACCAGGAATAAATTTTAGTAAGAAAATAAACCAAAATACTTAATCATGGTATTTAACCACGTATCAACGCATAAAATCTATTTGGTCATTACATCTCATTTAAAGGACTATTTGAGATTATTTACCAAACTCAAAGAATTTGTTAGATCCGATGATCAATTTTGATCAACCGTAGAGCATCATTATGGAATAGAATAAATGTAGTTATGCCTATCATCCGTCACTTATAAAGTAAGCTTGTACTTCAAGTTAATTAATATATTTGAGTTAGACTATATTATTTATTTTAATTTATAGTACCGTGCATTACAAATCATGAATTTACGTTCCTTTATTTCCTCAAAACTCCCCAACAACATCTCTCGAATGCATTTATTGTAAATATTCCAACTAAAGCTTATTCAAAATGATTTGATAATAGAAAAATTATATTTGTCATAATAGTTTAAAGAACTTTAAGATCATCTTCTCATTGAGATTAAAAATAAGTAAATTAAAATTTTAGGTTTTAAATTAAAGTTCTATTAGTAAAAATGCATTCAAGCAAATAATAAACAGTAGAAATTATTGAAATTATTTAATCATATTATGACAATCTTTGTCAAGAAAATAGATGTAATTATTATTACCTACTAATAATTGGACATCAAAGATACTTGAAAATCTTGAAAATAATGAATTAATTTTATTTAAAGTTTGTACATAGAAATCTTACATGTTAGTTTACATGTTACTCTACCCTTTAAAATTTTCTTTACCTACTATGAAGTATAGATATATAATATATGAATCTTTTCTACCTATAATTTTTGCCATATTTCTATATGTCACTACAAACACGATATCTAAATGTTGTTAAAATTTGTAATGTGAAAGATGTAAACACAAAAAATAACATTTTAACCAATAGATAAATTAGTCCCATAAAAGATACATTGTTGTTTTGCTCACTGCTTGAAGTTTCAAATCAGATATAATCCAAATGTTCGTGAGAACCGAGCATCTCAAGAAAAAATAAACAAAAAAAGAAAAAATAGGAACCTTATCATTTAAACATGTACTTGGGTTTGCAAGTGATCTTCAACTCGTGTTTCCGCTCTGAAGAGAGCAAATTATGTACCTAAAAATTTATAAAAGAGAGAAAAGTTAAAAAGTATTAATTAAATAAAGAGAAATTGGAATTAGATCTTGAAAAATAGTTCAATTTAATCCATGAGTGTCATGGATGTCCAATGTAGGGTTGATCAGTGAAATTTTGTTGTTTGATGCCATTAAACTTTAATTATGTAAAAATAAAACTTAATTAAGTAAAATCAAGGAGAAAAATAGAAAATGCTAAAATTTCAACACGCATCTACCCAATTAACCTAGAAAATCTCAGAAGTTCAATTCATATTCGAGGTATTCCTGCAAAAACATAGCAAATATGCAACTAAAAACAAAGAGATGAATGAAATAAAGAGAAGTTATGAACCATCAAGTCAAAATTTTGTTGTTGATGCTATAAACTTCAAAGATCATCAAAATTTAATTTTTGATGCACTCTTTGCTCGTCTAATTGCCAATGGAGGAAGATGGCAATTGGAAGGAAATATTTGAAGAGGAAGTAAAAAGCAGGGGAAATATTGGTGTAGATCGGTAAGAGATTTTCCCCTAAGATTTGTTACATGATAAGTTATGAGAACGTGGGTTTGAATTTTATTTTTAGTTTTTCATCTGTCCCTCTATTTAGTAAAAGATTTGGTTATATTTTAATTTAGCGTTGGTAGCCGATTTTTAAGAGTAATATTAGGTATATGATTTTTACATGGGATTAAGATATGATATAATTATGATTAGGATAGATTAAGATTTAAATGAAATATTCTAAATAGTGAAGGGTAATATTGACCATGCAAAGTTTTTAACTTCATTACTTTTAAAGGGAGTATGATATATATATATATATATATATATATATATATATATATATATATATATATATATATATATATATATATATATATATAGCAAGGCTCCTATAAACTTAAGTTCACAATGAATAGTGGTATATCAACTTTTTATCCACTCATCTTGTCTTGAGATTTGTGATGCACAAATCTCAAAATGAAACTTCATATCTTTCATGGATCCCAAAGCAAGATGAGTGGTTAGAAAAGTTGGTGTACCACTATTCATTATAACAAGTTCATAAGAGCACTTTATATATATATATATATATATATATATATATATATATATATATATATATATATATATATATAGCAAGGCTCCTATAAACTTAAGTTGATAAAGAATAGTCATCCACCAACTTTTCTATCCATTGATGTTGCCTTGGGATCAGTGAAAGATATAAAGCCCACTTTGAGATTTGTGGGGCCACATTCACATGAGTTAGAGAGTGGATAATAATGAGACACGTCACTACCAAGCACAAATTTGTGCTTGGTACCAAGTTCCTACATTTTTCTCATATATATATATATATATATATATATATATATATATATATATATATATATATATATATATATATATATATATATATATATATATATATATATGAGAAATATGGGTATGCTTGGTACCAAGCACCATTTAGTGCTTGGTAGTGAGGGTGTATATCAATCCATCCATTCCTCAACCCATGTCTTGTGATCCCCATTTAGTGGATGTGATTGATCTGTACTCAATACAAGCACCAGTACTCAACATTCCATTTTTCTCATATATATATATATATATATATATATATATATATATATATATATATATATATATATATATATATATATATATATATATATATATATATATATATATATATATATATATATATATATATATATATATATATATATATATATAGAGAGAGAGAGAGAGAGAGAGAGAGAGAGAGAGAGAGAGAGAGAGTAAAGAAGATGGCATTATGATAATGAAGTGAAATTCTCATTCTCATCCACTCTCCAACTCATGTGAATGTGGACCCCATTTGAAAGAGTGGATGAGAATGAACCACCTCACTACCAAGCACAAATTTGTGCTTGGTACCAAGTTCCTCCATATTGCTCATATATATATATACTAGATTTTATGCACATGCAATGCACGTGGTTAAATATCATAATTATTTTATTTTTAGTTTTTTTCTTAGTATAATTTAGTAAGATTCAATTTGAGTTGAAATCTCTAAACCTTGATTATTGCAATTGCCATAATATTTATTTAAATATTTTAAAAATTTTGATGAAACAAATTTGTGTGTTAAATCGGGATCAATATATTTTTATATAGTTGCATACAATCACTTTTTCAGTTTGTACATATCAAACTTCATGTGGCATACTTGTTTATCGAATCATCGATCCCCAATTTGTTTATCTTAGTCATTAAATATAATGTTAAATTTGAAGAAAAAATACAATAATATGTTCTTAATGTGTTTAAAAAGATATAAATAAATTTCTATAAAGAGCTCGACACGAAAAATAATAAATAGTAAGTTGGTTTGTATAAGCTCGTTTTGCCACCAAATCGCAAGAGATACAAATATAAAAGCAATCTATGATGTATGATAAGATGATTAATCTAGAAATAGGCTTAAATAACACGTAAGAAAAGCATGATATTGACAGTTTATTAAATAAAGGATTCACTATATTTTGCTCGTAATTATTGATAGACTTAAAAATATATATAAATTAAAGATTAATTCTAACTCTAGTAGTGATGAAAGCATCCACATAAGAATATAAAACTACTAAAAATTTCATGAAAATCAGAAATTCCTAATTTACTTAAAAATAAAATATTCTATAAAATATTCAAATTGGTGTCTTTCATTTCTGTTTTATTTTTTATTGAGCCGATATCAATCCTTCTTCACCTTTATCTTTTTCGATAAAATTAGGCTACATTTAGATGTTGAAAAGGGATAGTAAACCTTAAATTGAAAGTTAAATTTATATATCATAATGAAAGAATATCAAACAACTACTTTTTCTTTGCTAAGTTTTGAAATTTTAGTCTTTTTGTCATTTTGAATTTTTGAGGGTGTGTTTTACAAATTTTGAAAATTTGAGAGTGTTTTTAAAATTTAAAATTTTAAGTTAAGTGCTTATAATTTTCATGTTTCATTCATTGATGGTAAGTTTTCAAATGTCGATATTTCTTGCAACTCTCGAAATTTGAGGGTGATTTTTGCAATTATTAAAACTTTGGATTGTTTTTATAAAATTCAAATTTTCTACTATCTGATGATAATTTCTAGATTTGATATGTACTTGGTTATAGGTTTTGAAATTTTGGGGTTTTTGTGATTTTTAACTTTTGAAGGAGTTTTTGCAATTTTATGACTTTGAGATTATTTTTATAAATTTTAAATTTTAGGTGATAGTAATCCCTTAATTCATTTTTGTTGTTTGCAAGTTTAGAAATGTTTGAATTTCAGGATTTTTATTATTTGAACTTTTGAGGGTGTTTCTATAATTTTGAACGTTGAGTGTGTTAATTGCAGATTTTAAATTCTTCGAAAGTCACTTAATTTTCGATTTCATATTTGTTATTTTAAGTTTTGAAATTTCAGGATGTTTTGTGTAATTTTAAACTTTTGAGGGTATTTTGTAATACTTCATATATTATTGCATGTTAGTTCTTTACCTTAACAAACTATTACCGTGGAATCAAACAAACATCAAAGAAAATAAATAATCACAATGCTAAAGTTTAGAGACATAGTGAGCAAAACTATCAAAATGTAACCGAGAATAAATTTTAGTAAGAAAATAAACCAAAAATACTTAATCATGTATTTAACCACTGCATTGCACGTGCATAAAATCTATTTGGTCATTACATCTCATTTAAAGGACTATTTGAGATTATTTACCAAACTCAAAGAATTTATAGATCCGATGATCAATTTTGATCAACCGTAGAGCATCATTATGGAATAGAATAAATGTAGTTATGCCTATCATCCGTCACTTATAAAGTAAGCTTGTACTTAGTTAATTAATATATTTGAGTTAGACTATATTATTTATTTTAATTTATAGCAAGTGCATTACAAATCATGAATTTACGCCTTTATTTCCTCAAAACTCAACAACAACTCTCTCGAATGCATTTATTGTAAATATTCCAACTAAAGCTTATTCAAAATGATTTGATAATAGAAAAATTATATTTGTCATAATAGTTTAAAGAACTTTAAGATCATCTTCTCATTGAGATTAAAAATAAGTAAATTAAAATTTTAGGTTTTAAAAAAGTTCTAAAAGTCTAAAAATGCATTCAAGCAATAATAATAAACAGAAAATTTTATTTTGATCATTTTGACATTAGTTTGTCATGAAATATGTAATTATTATTACCTACTAATAATTGGACATCAAAGATACTTGAAAATCTTGAAAATAATGAATTAATTTTATTTAAAGTTTGTACATAGAAATCTTACATGTTAGTTTATATGTTACTCTACCCTTTAAAATTTTCTTTACCTACTATGAAGTATAGATATATAATATATGAATCTTTTCTACCTATAATTTTTGCCATATTTCTATATGTCACTACAAACACGATATCTAAATGTTGTTAAAATTTGTAATGTGAAAGATGTAAACACAAAAAAATAACATTTTAACCAATAGATAAATTAGTCCCATAAAAGATACATTGTTGTTTTTTGCTCACTGCTTGAAGTTTCAGTCCGTATATAATCCAAATGTTCGTGAGAACTGTGAGCACATCTCTTTAAGAAAAAATAAACTGTAATAAAAAAAAGTAAAGAAAAAAAATAGGAACCTTATCATTTAAACATGTACTTGCGGTTTGCAAGTGATCTTCAACTCGTGTTTCCGTTCTTCTGGCAGGAAGAGAGCAAATTATGTACCTAAAAAATTTATAAAAGAGAGAAAAGTTAAAAAAAGTATTAATTAAATAAAGAGAAATTGGAATTAGATCTTGAAAAATAGTTCAATTTAATCCATGAGTGTCATGGATGTCCAATGTGTAGGGTTGATCAGTGAAATTTTGTTGTTTGATGCCATTAAACTTTAATTATGTAAAAATAAAACTTAATTAAGTAAAATCAAGGAGAAAAATAGAAAATGCTAAAATTTCAACACGCACCTACCAATTAACCTAGAAAATCTCAGAAGTTCAATTCATATTCGAGGTATTCCTGCAAAACATAGCAAATATGCAACTAAAAACAAAGAGATGAATGAAATAAAGAGAAGTTATGAACCATCAAGTCAAAATTTTGTTGTTGATGCTATAAACTTCAAAGATCATCAAAATTTAATTTTTGATGCACTCTTTGCTCGTCTAATTGCCAATGGAGGAAGATGGCAATTGGAAGGAAATATTTGAAGAGGAAGTAAAAGCAGGGAGGCGACGGTGTAGATCGTAAAGAGATTTTCCCCTAAGATTTGTTACATGATAAGTTATGAGAACGGGTTTGAATTTTATTTTAGTTTTTTCATCTCTGTCCCTCTATTTAGTAAAAGATTTGGTTATATTTTAATTTAAAGCAAGAAGCCGATTTTTTAAGAGTAATATTAGGTATATGATTTTTACATGGGATTAAGATATGATATAATTATGATTAGGATAGATTAAGATTTAAATGAAATATTCTAAATAGTGAAGGGTAATATTGACCATGCAAAGTTTTTTTGAACTCATTACTTTTAAAGGGAGTATGATATATATATATATATATATATATATATATATATATATATATATATATATATATATATATATATATATATATATGAAACTCCTATGAACTTAAGTTCACAATGAATAAGTGGTGATTTTTTTTATCCACTCATCTTGTCTTGTGATGCACAAATCTCAAAATGAGCTTCATATCTTTCATGGATCCCAAAACAAGATGAGGAGTTAGGTGTTGACCACTATTCATTATGAACTTGTTCATAGAGCTTGCTCTATATATATATATATATATATATATATATATATATATATAAAATTAGCAATAATTATTGATTTTATTGAGCTGGCAAAATTTTAACATGAGAAGAAAACTTTCATTTGACAATTTATAGCATGCAGAATAAATTGCAGCCTGAAATTGAGCTTTCGGCACCACAAAAGGTTAACTTTTTCAGGCACATGAGATGACAAAAAGAAGGTATTAAAGTGCTGAATTTGAAACATATAAGGCTCAAATGAAATTCAAAAGATTATACATTTTTGAACATTGCAAATAAGGTAAAGGATGGCTTTTTGAAAAAATTGCTCAAAAGGTCCAAAATCCAAAACACCTAAAATTCAAAACCTAACCAATAAAATTAAAACTTGTTAATATCAAACTATTTGTTAACTAATACTTCCTGGTTTGACTTAAGGAGTTTGGATTCAGTTTATTTTAAAGACATTTCAGTCCATGAATTTTACTTCTAAATTCAATTTAAGGACATTTTGATCTATTCTATTTGAATTTTAGTTTAAGAATACTTCAATCAATTTGAATCAAATTTTAAGCACGTTTCAACCAATTTGATTTGAATTGATTGTTCTATAGATTTGCATCTTTTAGGAGTTGTTTTTCCTTTTTGCTATGAGATGTTTTATAATTTTGTAGGGAAAATATAAGGAATTTTCTATAAATCTCAAAAGATCATGGTTATTTTATATTTTTAGAAATCTGAACTTTTCTACCAAACCGATAGAAAATTTAAGCTTTTCGCAATTTATAAGAAAATGCGACTTTGTTACGCAATTTTTGGAAAAATATTGACGTTCCACAATTATCAAAAGAATTTGGATTATTATGCAGTTTTCAAAACAATTTGGACCTTTCTGCATTTTCAAATTTAATTTATTTTATTTATTTAATTCTTTAGGGCTTGGCTCTTGTGTATTTGATTTTGTGTTGTTGGGTCGAACCAATGCATGGGTTAGGCTAATGTGTATTTTTATTTATTTAATTTCTTAAAAGATTGATGTTTGAAGTTTAAAGTTGTAAATTAATATAAATATTAGGACATTTAATCCACGACCCTTCTAATAGGCAAGTTAAATCACAAAATTTAGGATATTTGGTTCACATGGAATTAAAATATAATTAGGTTATTACAAAAATTAGGATATTTAGTTCATAGGGATTATCATATAATTAAGATATTTGAAGTTGAATTAGAATATAATTAGGTTATTATGAAAATTAGGATATTTAGTTTACATGGGATTATGATATAGTTAGGATATTTAAAGTTGTAGTTCACATGAGATTAGGATAATTAGGATAGATTTGAATTGAAATGTAATATCTAAAAGAGTTAAGGGTATTTTTGTTTACCGAAAGATAGATTTGAATTGAAATATAATATATTATCTAAAAGAGTTAAGGGTATTTTTGTCTAGAAGATAGATTTGAATTGAAATATAATATCTAAAAGAGTTAAGGGTATTTTTGTCTAGAAATGACTCCTATGAACTTAAGTTGATAAGAATGATCGTCCACCAACTTTTTCTATCCATTGATGTTCTTGGGATCAGTGAAGATATAAGCTTAAACTTTGAGATTTGTGGGGGCGCATTCCATGAGTTAGAGAGTGGATAATAATGAGACAAATCATTCTAAGCACAAAATTTGTGCTTGGTACCAAGTCTACATTTTTTCTCATATATATATATATATATATATATATATATATATATATATATATATATATATATATATATATATATATATATATATATATATATATATGAAGAATATAGGTATGCTTGATACCAGTACCATTTTTTGATGCTTGGTAGTGAGTAATATCAATCACATCCATTATCAACATTGTCAGGCATTGAAGTCCCCATTTGAGTGGATATGATTGATACACCATTTCACCCAGAGTCACCGTCACAAGCATACATTTTTCTCATATATATATATATATATATATATATATATATATATATATATATATATATATATATATATATATATATATATATATATATATATATATATATATATATATATATATATATATATATATATATATATATATATATATATATAGAGAAGAGAGAGAGAGAGAGAGAGAGAAATATAGGAACTTGTTTTGACATAAATTTTGTCTTGTGGTGAGAGGTGTCTCATTCTAATCATCTCAACTCCATGTGAATGTGGACCATTTGAAAGAGTGGATGAGAATGAACCACCTCACTACCAAAGCACAAAAGCTGTGCTTAGTACCAAGTTCTCCATATATGCTAAATATATATATATACTAGATTTTATGCACATGCAATTACGTGGTTAAATATCATAATTATTTTATTTTTAGTTTTTTCTTAGTATAGTTTAGTAAGATTCAATTTGAGTTGAAATCTCTAAACCTTGATTATTACAATTGCCATAATATTTATTTAAATATTTTAAAATTTTGATGAAACAAATTTGTGTGTTAAATCCGAGATCAATATATTTTTATATAGTTGCATACAATCACTTTTTCGGTTTGTACATATCAAACTTCATGTGGCATACTTGTTTATCGAATCATCGATCCCCAATTTGTTTATCTTAGTCATTAAATATAATGTTAAATTTGAAGAAAAAATACAATAATATGTTCTTAATGTGTTTAAAAAAGATATAAATAAATTTCTATAAAAATTTCGACTGAAAAATAATAAATAGTAAGTTGGTTTGTATAAGCTCGTTTTGCCACCAAATCAAGAGATACAAATATAAAAGCAATCTATGATGTATGATAAGATGATTAATCTAGAAATAGGCTTAAATAACACGGAAGAAAAGCATGATATTGACAGTTTATTAAATAAAGGATTCACTATATTTTGCTCGTAATTATTGATAGACTTAAAAAACCATAAACTAAAGATTATTGGTAACTCTAAGCATAAATTTATATGATTAAAGCATTCAAATAAGCATATAAAAATACTTAAAATTTTGCATGAAAATCCCTTCTAAAGATTCCTAATTTACTCAAACAATTAACCTATTCTATAAAATATTCAAAAAATGTTGTCCTTTATCATTTTCCTGGGTAATTCCAGAGTAGTGTCTTCATCATCTCGTCGATTGTTACATTAGGTTGAAGCTAGATTTCTTGTGCTATTATCTTTCCTTATGCTCATTCATCATTTGTCTTCTCATATAACTTCATGAGGAATTTGAATGTCTTTCTAATATTCAATACAAACTTCTAGAAATATGGCCTCTTATTATTTTTACGTTTCATTGAGAATAAAAGTTAATCTCATGAAAATTTTCTATTTTTCGATTTATTAACTGATGTTGGCATCGATATGAGTAAGTTTTTTAAAATTCTCATTTTTGTAAATCTTCAATTTTGAGGGGTCTTTGTAATTTTAAAGAAATTTAGGGTGCTTTATACAAATTACAAACTATTTTATGGGTCGGTGTATAATTATTGAGGGCTTGAAATTCTCATGGTTTTCATGAATTTTAAGTTTCAATGTGTTTTTATAATTTTTAAACTTTTAGGATGCTTTATGCAAATTACAAACTACTTATGGGTCTTTTTGATCAAATTGATTTATACTACTAATTGATGCCTTCAGTTCCTAGCAGAGTTCTCATTGCATAGGCTATATTAGACTTTTAAGAACCGGGACTTGTTTGCTTATGATTTATAAGGTGTGTAGTTTTAAGCTTAAAAGTTAAGTAAAGAATTTCCCTTCTGTTATTTTGACACATTAATTAAGTTAAAAAGTGGATGCAAGTAGTAAATATGAAAAGCATTGATGAAGGAGAAGGAAAAAAATTTGCCCTTGTTCATAGGTATTGGCGTCCTTGTATTTATTTACTTTAAAATTATAGAATGTTTGATTGATTAAAATCATTAAACAAAATATATCATCATAGCAAATAAATTATTAAAGTCCTAACATTGATTCCAATAGAGGGTGCACAAACAACAATCAATAACTAACAAAAGAAAAAAGAAAAACTTATTAACATTTGAACCTTTCTATTTTCAATTGGGGAATAATTTTAAGCAATGAAGACAACAAAAAAAAAAATAGAAATTATTATAAAAATTGACAAAGAAAAATAACGTGAAGACAATAAAGGGACATACCTGTTGAAGGAGACTAAAGTGCCATGAAAATTGTATAATTCTTGATTTATACATATAGCATGAGATGTTACATGTGAGAGGATAATAATTGTAAATAGAGTTATATTTGAATAAAAATTATGTAATTTTCTTGAAGTTTGAAATATTGTTTCTTTTAATAATAGATTTAAACGTTTCAAAATTATAGAAACACCCTCAAAAGTTTAAATAATAAAAAATATCCTAAAATTTTGAAATTTCAAAACTTGCAAACAATAGAGATGAATTCAAAGGATTGCCATCAGGAACGAAAATTTAAAATTTGTAAAAATAACCTCAAAGTTATAAAAATTACAAAAACTCATTCAAAAGTTAAAAATCACAAAAACCCTAAAAATTCAAAACCTATAACCAATACATATCAAAACTATTATGAAACTATTTGTGCTTATTTTCTAGTTCTATGACTTAAGGAGTTTGACCACATATTTTGATTCGATTCGAGTTTATTTTAAAGACATTTCACCATGAATTTTACTTCTAAATTCAATTTAAGGACATTTTGATCTATTCTATTTGAATTTTAGTTTAAGAATACTTCAATCAATTTGAATCAAATTTTAAGCACGTTTCAACCAATTTGATTTGAATTTCGATTGTTCTATAGATTTGCATCTTTTAGGAGTTGTTTTTCCTTTTTGCTATGAGATGTTTTATAATTTTGTAGGAAAATATAAGGAATTTTCTATAAATCTCAAAAGATCATGGTTATTTTATATTTTTAGAAATCTGAACTTTTCTACCAAACCGATAGAAAATTTAAGCTTTTCTCGCAATTTATAAGAAAACTGACTGCTCGCAATTTTTGGAAAAATATTGACTGCTCCACAATTATCAAAAGAATTTGGATTATTATGCGTTTTCAAAACAATTTGGACCTTTCTGCATTTTCAAATTTAATTTATTTTATTTATTTAATTCTTTAGGGCTTGGCTCTTGTGTATTTGATTTTGTGTTGTTGGGTCGAACCAATGCATGGGTCCCAGCTAATGTGTATTTTTTATTTATTTAATTTCTTAAAAGATTGATGTTTGAAGTTTAAAGTTGTAAATTAATATAAATATTAGGACATTTAATCCACACGACCCTTCTAATAGGCACTGCTAAATCACAAAATTTAGGATATTTGGTTCACATGGAATTAAAATATAATTAGGTTATTACAAAAATTAGGATATTTAGTTCATAGGGATTATCATATAATTAAGATATTTGAAGTTGAATTAGAATATAATTAGGTTATTATGAAAATTAGGATATTTAGTTTACATGGGATTATGATATAGTTAGGATATTTAAAGTTGTAGTTCACATGAGATTAGGATAATTAGGATAGATTTGAATTGAAATGTAATATCTAAAAGAGTTAAGGGTATTTTTGTTTACCGAAAGATAGATTTGAATTGAAATATAATATATTATCTAAAAGAGTTAAGGGTATTTTTGTCTACCGAAAGATAGATTTGAATTGAAATATAATATCTAAAAGAGTTAAGGGTATTTTTGTCACCGAAAGATTTTCCTGAACTCGCTTTTAAAGGAGTATGATATGATATATATATATATATATATATATATATATATATATATATATATATATATATATATATATATATATATATATATATATATATATATATATATATATATCATAATATAATATGTTATTTGGCAGCCATTTAGAATTTTTGGGATGTTGTTTGTAAAGTTTGGATGATTAATGTTTGTAATTTTGAAACTTTTAAGAGAGTGATTGTAAAGTTTTTAGGTGCCTATTTTATAAAACTTTCATAGGGTTAATTTATAATTTACACAACTTTCAGGGGTCTTTTGTAAATTAGTCAAGGGTATTTGTAATAAAAACTTTTATGTATTTTTCAACACAGTGTTTCTTACTTTAGCAACTTTCATGAGGCTAGTTGTAAATTTTCAATTGGTATTGTCATCACACAACTATTCTTTTATCTAATTTTCTTTAAAAATATTCCTCTTTTTCTTTTAGAGTTTTTTTTCATTTTCTTAAACAAATATTAGTAACATGTGGATACTTTAAACCCAAATTTACAATTCAGATTCCACAACTGAAAAATCCAAACCGTTTTTAAAAATACGTATGATAATTTGAAATTTTGGACTCCTAAACTGAAAATCTTAACTATTTGATGTAATATAATGAATATGAGCTACCAACAAATAAAATTTCAAAGGTTCAATATGTTTTCAGTCATGTATAAAGGGGCTACATTTAAGCATCTTTATAAAAATTCTAAAATGTTTATTTTGACGACATACGATGAATAAGTAAATTATATTAAAATCTTTTGAAATTTTATACGAATGCATGGGTAAATTATGTTGAAGTCTTTTGCAATTTTATTTCTAGATAGTTGATCTATAATAGATCACAAACTCCCCTTAAAGTTTAGCCGATTCTAATAATCCTCCGTTAAATTTTTGTTTAACAACCAAAGTTTGGCGGTTTTTATAACCACCCTTAACTGTAAAAATATCACAAAACCCTCTTAAGTTTGGCGGATGTTTAGATGACACTTCTAAAACTTCAAAAATCTATTTCACTTCTTAAATCATAACCAAACAATCAAGTTTATCTCGTAGAGTTACCGTTAGCAAATAAAATTGGAATATTTTTCTCGTTTCATTGAGAATAAAAGTTAATCTCATGAAAATTTTCTATTTTTCTGATTTATTAACTGATGTTGGCATCTGATGTGAGTAAGTTTTTTAAAATTCTCATTTTTGTAAATCTTCAATTTTGAGGGGGTTTGTTGTAATTTTAAGAAATTTAGGGTGCTTTATACAAATTACAAACTATTTTATGGGTCAGTGTATAATTATTGAGGGCTTGAAATTCTCATGGTTTTTCGTGAATTTTAAGTTTCAATGTGTTTTTTATAATTTTTAAACTTTTAGGATGCTTTATGCAAATTACAAACTACTTATGGGTCTTTTTCGATCAAATTGATTTATACTACTAATTGATGCCTTCAGTTCCTAGCAGAGTTCTCATTGCATAGGCTATATTAGACTTTTAAGAACCGGGACTTGTTTGCTTATGATTTATAAGGTGTGTAGTTTTAAGCTTAAAAGTTCGTAAAGAATTTCCTCTGTTATTTTGACACATTAATTAAGTTAAAAGTGAATGCAAGTAGTAAATATGAAAAGCATTGATGAAGGAGAAGGAAAAAAATTTGCCCTTGTTCATAAGTATTGACGTCCTTGTATTTATTTACTTTAAAATTATAGAATGTTTGATTGATTAAAATCATTAAACAAAATATATCATCATAGCAAATCAATGATTAAAGTCCTAACATTGATTCCAATAGAGGTGCACAAACAACAATCAATAACTAACAAAAGAAAAAGAAAAACTTATTAACATTTGAACCTTTCTATTTTCAGTGGGGAATAATTTTAAGCAATGAAGACAACAACAAAAAAAAGAAAATAGAAATTATTATAAAAATTGACAAAGAAAAATAACGTAAGACAATAAAGGGACATACCTTGAAGGAGACTAAAGTGCCATGAAAATTGTATAATTCTTGATTTATACATATAGCATGAGATGTTACATGTGAGAGGATAATAATTGTAAATAGAGTTATATTTGGATAAAAATTATGTAATTTTCTTGAAGTTTGAAATATTGTTTCTTTTAATAATAGATTTAAACGTTTCAAAATTATAGAAACACCCTCAAAAGTTTAAATAATAAAAAATATCCTAAAATTTTGAAATTTCAAAACTTGCAAACAATAGAGATGAATTCAAAGGATTGCCATCAGGAACACGAAAATTTAAAATTTGTAAAAATAACCTCAAAGTTATAAAAATTACAAAAACTCATTCAAAAGTTAAAAATCACAAAACCCTAAAAATTCAAAACCTATAACCAATACATATCAAAACTATTATGAAACTATTTGTGCTTATTTTCTACTTCTATGACTTAAGGAGTTTGACCACATATTTTGATTCATCGAGTTTATTTTAAAGACATTTCAGTCCATGAATTTTACTTCTAAATTCAATTTAAGGACATTTTGATCTATTCTATTTGAATTTTAGTTTAAGAATACTTCAATCAATTTGAATCAAATTTTAAGCACGTTTCAACCAATTTGATTTGAATTTCAGATTGTTCTATAGATTTGCATCTTTTAGGAGTTGTTTTTCCTTTTTGCTATGAGATGTTTTATAATTTTGTAGGGAAAATATAAGGAATTTTCTATAAGTCTCAAAAGATCATGGTTATTTTATATTTTTAGGAAATCTGAACTTTTCTACCAAACCGATAGAAAATTTAAGCTTTTCGCAATTTATAAGAAAATCGACGCTCGCAATTTTTGGAAAAATATTGACTGCTCCACAATTATCAAAAGAATTTGGATTATTATGCAGTTTTCAAAACAATTTGGACCTTTCTGCATTTTCAAATTTAATTTATTTTATTTATTTAATTCTTTCGTGGCTTGGCTCGTGGTATTTGATTTTGTGTTGTTGGGTCGAACCAATGCATGGGTCCGCTAATGTGTATTTTTTATTTATTTAATTTCTTAAAAGATTGATGTTTGAAGTTTAAAGTTGTAAATTAATATAAATATTAGGACATTTAATCCACGACCCTTCTAATAGGCACTGTTAAATCACAAAATTTAGGATATTTGGTTCACATGGAATTAAAATATAATTAGGTTATTACAAAATTAGGATATTTAGTTCATATGGGATTATCATATAATTAAGATATTTGAAGTTGAATTAGAATATAATTAGGTTATTATGAAAATTAGGATATTTAGTTTACATGGGATTATGATATAGTTAGAATATTTAAAGTTGTAGTTCACATGAGATTATGATAATTAGGATAGATTTGAATTGAAATGTAATATCTAAAAGAGTTAAGGGTATTTTTGTTTACCAAAGATAGATTTGAATTGAAATATAATATATTATCTAAAAGAGTTAAGGGTATTTTTGTTTACCGAAAGATAGATTTGAATTGAAATATAATATCTAAAAGAGTTAAGGGTAGTTTTGTCTACCAAAGATTTTCCTGAACGTGCTTTTAAAGGAGTATGATATGATATATATATATATATATATATATATATATATATATATATATATATATATATATATATATATATATATATGAACTTAAGTTATATATAGGCACCATTTCTAACCAATTGCTTTGGGATTCTGAAAGATATAAGTACTTTGAGATTTGTGCATCACAAATCTCAAGGCAAGATGAGTGGATAAAAAGTTGGTTCACCATATTGAACTTAAGTTCATAAGCCTTGCTCTATATATATATATATATATATATATATATATATATATATATATATATATAATATGTTATTGGCAGCCATTTAGAATTTTTGGGATGTTGTTTGTAAAGTTTTGATGATTAATGTTTGTAATTTTGAAACTTTTAAGAGAGTGATTGTAAAGTTTTTAGGTGCCTATTTTATAAAACTTTCATAGGGTTAATTTATAATTTACACAACTTTCAGGGGTCTTTGTAAATTGTCAAGGGTATTTGTAATAAAAACTTTTATGTATTTTTCAACACAGTGTTTCTTACTTTAGCAACTTTCATGAGGCTAGTTGTAAATTTTCAATTGGTATTGTCATCACACAACTATTCTTTTATCTAATTTTCTTTAAAAATATTCCTCTTTTTCTTTTAGATTTTTTTTCATTTTCTTAAACAAATATTAGTAACATGTGGATACTTTAAACCCAAATTTACAATTCAGATTCCACAACTGAAAAATCCAAACCGTTTTTAAAAATACGTATGATAATTTGAAATTTTGGACTCCTAAACTGAAAATCTTAACTATTTGATGTAATATAATGAATATGAGCTACCAACAAATAAAATTTCATAGGTTCAATATGTTTTCAGTCATGTATAAAGGGGCTACATTTAAGCATCTTTATAAAAATTCTAAAATATTTATTTTGATCGACATACGATGAATAAGTAAATTATATTTATAATGAATATGAGCTACCAACAAATAAAATTTCAAAGGTTCAATATGTTTTCAGTCATGTATAAAGGGGCTACATTTAAGCATCTTTATAAAAATTCTAAAATATTTATTTTGACGACATACGATGAATAAGTAAATTATATTTATAATGAATATGAGCTACCAACAAATAAAATTTCAAAGGTTCAATATGTTTTCAGTCATGTATAAAGGGGCTACATTTAAGCATCTTTATAAAAATTCTAAAATGTTTATTTTGACGACATACGATGAATAAGTAAATTATATTAAAATCTTTTGAAATTTTATACGAATGCATGGGTAAATTATGTTGAAGTCTTTTGCAATTTTATTTCTAGATAGTTGATCTATAGTAGATCACAAACTCCCCTTAAAGTTTAGCCGATTCTAATAATCCTCCGTTAAATTTTTGTTTAACAACCAAAGTTTGGCGGTTTTTATAACCACCCTTAACTGTAAAAATATCACAAAACCCTTTTAAGTTTGGCGGATGTTTAGATGACACTTCTAAAACTTCTAAAATCTATTTCACTTCTTAAATCATAACCAAACAATCAAGTTTATCTCGTATAGTTACCGTTAGCAAATAAAATTGGAATATTTTTCTCGTGTTCCATTAAAACAACTATATATTTAATAAACAATTAAATTATATTAACTAACATAATTATTTTGGAGGTAGTTCCACACAAAACATTAGCATAAATCACTTGTGTTAGGTAATCACATACTCACAGTCACGCCTATTTCATAATCAGGAGCAGTAGTAAAGACCTCGAAGATTAATAATTCTAAAACCAAATCAGTATCATTATTAGATATGACTAGCTGATAGATATCGAAATTCTACTGTCTCGATATCACATGCTCATTTAGCAAATTAAGCTACCAAAGAACATCTATTCGATATCACTAGCCGATAGACATCGAATTCAAATTCTACTGTCTCGATAGCTCATTTAGCAACGAATACACATCTTTTCCCAATCAATATATTATGGTTTTCAGCAGTTTTACGAACCCTTAAATGTAGTCACCAAAACTTCCCCACATTATAGCGCAATTCCACACTGAAAATGGCATTACGAAGTTAGATTTCTGTGCTCTAATTATTACATTGTGGAGCCATCTACACATCATCAGATTCCATACTGCTCCCATACAAGCTTGGAGCCGCAACACAACTTGAAACATTGTTAGAATCCTAAGATGTTTACACACGTCTATATATAAATAAGTTCAGATATAGCCCAAGATGCCTCCTTCTAGGCTATTCAATTAAACTGAACCAGAACAAAATAGGTTGAGAAATCCATCAGCGACGAGGAAAGCCACGTTGTTCATAAGGCGCCCAAGAGCCAGCACCATAACGTCCCTGCTCACGGCCATAACCGCCGCTATCTGAGGCTTGGTAACCCATATCAGCACCATAAGTCCCAGTACCTGTACGAAAGTAGTAGGCTTAACTTTAACAGGAGAACGAGCGACAAAGAGAATTAGAAGGACTAAATGCAGATACACCCTTATATGATAGTGGTGCAGTTATTTATAATTTTTAAACTTTTAGGATGCTTTATGCAAATTACAAACTACTTATGGGTCTTTTCGATCAAATTGATTTATACTACTAATTGATGCCTCGGTTCCTAGCAGAGTTCTCATTGCATAGGCTATATTAGACTTTTAAGAACCAGACTTGTTTGCTTATGATTTATAAGGTGTGTAGTTTTAAGCTTAAAAGTTCTCAGAAGAATTTCCTCTTGTTATTTTGACACATTAATTAAGTTAAAAGTGAATGCAAGTAGTAAATATGAAAAGCATTGATGAAGGAGAAGGAAAAAAAAATTTGCCCTTGTTCATAAGTATTGACGTCCTTGTATTTATTTACTTTAAAATTATAGAATGTTTGATTGATTAAAATCATTAAACAAAATATATCATCATAGCAAATCAATGATTAAAGTCCTAACATTGATTCCAATAGAGGGTGCACAAACAACAATCAATAACTAACAAAAGAAAAAGAAAAACTTATTAACATTTGAACCTTTCTATTTTCAGTGGGGAATAATTTTAAGCAATGAAGACAACAAAAAAAAGAAAATAGAAATTATTATAAAAATTGACAAAGAAAAATAACGTAAGACAATAAAGGGACATACCTGTTGAAGGAGACTAAAGTGCCATGAAAATTGTATAATTCTTGATTTATACATATAGCATGAGATGTTACATGTGAGAGGATAATAATTGTAAATAGAGTTATATTTGGATAAAAATTATGTAATTTTCTTGAAGTTTGAAATATTGTTTCTTTTAATAATAGATTTAAACGTTTCAAAATTATAGAAACACCCTCAAAAGTTTAAATAATAAAAAATATCCTAAAATTTTGAAATTTCAAAACTTGCAAACAATAGAGATGAATTCAAAGGATTGCCATCAGAACCCTGAAAATTTAAAATTTGTAAAAATAACCTCAAAGTTATAAAAATTACAAAAACTCATTCAAAAGTTAAAAATCACAAAACCCTAAAAATTCAAAACCTATAACCAATACATATCAAAACTATTATGAAACTATTTGTGCTTATTTTCTACTTCTATGACTTAAGGAGTTTGACCACATATTTTGATTCGTCGAGTTTATTTTAAAGACATTTCAGTCCATGAATTTTACTTCTAAATTCAATTTAAGGACATTTTGATCTATTCTATTTGAATTTTAGTTTAAGAATACTTCAATCAATTTGAATCAAATTTTAAGCACGTTTCAACCAATTTGATTTGAATTTCAGATTGTTCTATAGATTTGCATCTTTTAGGAGTTGTTTTTCCTTTTTGCTATGAGATGTTTTATAATTTTGTAGGGAAAATATAAGGAATTTTCTATAAGTCTCAAAAGATCATGGTTATTTTATATTTTTAGGAAATCTGAACTTTTCTACCAAACCGATAGAAAATTTAAGCTTTTCGCAATTTATATAAGAAATCGACCAAATTTTTGGAAAAATATTGACCATTCAATTATCAAAAGAATTTGGATTATTATGCAGTTTTCAAAACAATTTGGACCTTTCTGCATTTTCAAATTTAATTTATTTTATTTATTTAATTCTTTTCGGGCTTGGCTCTTGGTATTTGATTTTGTGTTGTTGGGTCGAACCAATGCATGGGTCCCAGCTAATGTGTATTTTTTATTTATTTAATTTCTTAAAAGATTGATGTTTGAAGTTTAAAGTTGTAAATTAATATAAATATTAGGACATTTAATCCACACCTAACCCTTCTAATAGCAACCGTTAAATCACAAAATTTAGGATATTTGGTTCACATGGAATTAAAATATAATTAGGTTATTACAAAAATTAGGATATTTAGTTCATATGGGATTATCATATAATTAAGATATTTGAAGTTGAATTAGAATATAATTAGGTTATTATGAAAATTAGGATATTTAGTTTACATGGGATTATGATATAGTTAGAATATTTAAAGTTGTAGTTCACATGAGATTATGATAATTAGGATAGATTTGAATTGAAATGTAATATCTAAAAGAGTTAAGGGTATTTTTGTTTACCGAAAGATAGATTTGAATTGAAATATAATATATTATCTAAAAGAGTTAAGGGTATTTTTGTCACCGAAAGATAGATTTGAATTGAAATATAATATCTAAAAGAGTTAAGGGTAGTTTTGTCACCGAAAGATTCCAACTGCTTTTAAAGGGAGTATGATATGATATGATATATATATATATATATATATATATATATATATATATATATATATATATATATATATATATATATATGAACTTAAGTTATATATACCAACTTTTCTAACCACTCATATATTTGAAAGATATAGTACTTTGAGATTTGTGCATCACAAATCTCAAGAAGATAAAAAGTTGGTTCATATATATGAACTTAAGTCATATATATATATATATATATATATATATATATATATATATATATATATATAATATGTTATTTGGCAGCCATTTAGAATTTTTGGGATGTTGTTTGTAAAGTTTTGATGATTAATGTTTGTAATTTTGAAACTTTTAAGAGAGTGATTGTAAAGTTTTTAGGTGCCTATTTTATAAAACTTTCATAGGGTTAATTTATAATTTACACAACTTTCAGGGTCTTTTGTAAATTCGTCAAGGGTATTTGTAATAAAAACTTTATGTATTTTTCAACACAGTGTTTCTTACTTTAGCAACTTTCATGAGGCTAGTTGTAAATTTTCAATTGGTATTGTCATCACACAACTATTCTTTTATCTAATTTTTTTTTAAAAATATTCCTCTTTTTCTTTTAGATTTTTTTTCATTTTCTTAAACAAATATTAGTAACATGTGGATACTTTAAACCCAAATTTACAATTCAGATTCCACAACTGAAAAATCCAAACCGTTTTTAAAAATACGTATGATAATTTGAAATTTTGGACTCCTAAACTGAAAATCTTAACTATTTGATGTAATATAATGAATATGAGCTACCAACAAATAAAATTTCATAGGTTCAATATGTTTTCAGTCATGTATAAAGGGGCTACATTTAAGCATCTTTATAAAATTAAAATATTTATTTTCGACATACGATGAATAAGTAAATTATATTTATAATGAATATGAGCTACCAACAAATAAAATTTCAAAGGTTCAATATGTTTTCAGTCATGTATAAGGGCTACATTTAAGCATCTTTATAAAATTCTAAAATGTTTATTTTATTCATACATGAATAAGTAAATTATATTAAAATCTTTTGAAATTTTATACGAATGCATGGGTAAATTATGTTGAAGTCTTTTGCAATTTTATTTCTAGATAGTTGATCTATAGTAGATCACAAACTCCCCTTAAAGTTTAGCCGATTCTAATAATCCTCCGTTAAATTTTTGTTTAACAACCAAAGTTTGGCGGTTTTTATAACCACCCTTAACTGTAAAAATATCACAAAACCCCTTTAAGTTTGGCGGATGTTTAGATGACACTTCTAAAACTTCTAAAATCTATTTCACTTCTTAAATCATAACCAAACAATCAAGTTTATCTCGTATAGTTACCGTTAGCAAATAAAATTGGAATATTTTTCTCGTGTTCCATTAAAACAACTATATATTTAATAAACAATTAAATTATATTAACTAACATAATTATTTTGGAAGTAGTTCCACACAAAACATTAGCATAAATCACTTGTGTTAGGTAATCACATACTCACAGTCACGCCTATTTCATAATCAGGGAGCAGTAGTAAAGACCTCGAAGATTAATAATTCTAAAAACCAAATCAGTATCATTATTAGATATGACTAGCTGATAGATATCGAAATTCTACTGTCTCTCGATATCACATGCTCATTTAGCAAATTAAGCTACCAAAGAACATCTATTCGGATATCACTAGCCGATAGACATCGAAATTCAAATTCTACTGTCTCTCGATAGCTCATTTAGCAACGAATACACATCTTTTCCCAATCAATATATTATGGTTTTCAGCAGTTTTACGAACCCTTAAATGTAGTCACCAAAACTTCCCCACATTATAGCGCAATTCCACACTGAAAATGGCATTACGAAGTTAGATTTCTGTGCTCTAATTATTACATTGTGGAGCCATCTACACATCATCAGATTCCATACTGCTCCCATACAAGCTTGGAGCCGCAACACAACTTGAAACATTGTTAGAATCCTAAGATGTTTACACACGTCTATATATAAATAAGTTCAGATATAGCCCAAGATGCCTCCTTCTAGGCTATTCAATTAAACTGAACCAGAACAAAATAGGTTGAGAAATCCATCAGCGACGAGGAAAGCCACGTTGTTCATAAGGCTTCAAGAGCCAGCACCATAACGTCCCTGCTCACGGCCATAACCGTCGCTATACGAGGCTTGGTAACCCATATCAGCACCATAAGTCCCAGTACCTGTAATGAAAGTAGTAGGCTAACTTTAACAGGAGAACGAGCGACAAAGAGAATTAGAAGGACTAAATGCAGATACACCTTATATGATAGTGGTGCAGTTATTTATACCACCTAAACTTTTTATTAGCATTTACACCCCTTGAGCCTCAAATGACGTTATTTTATTTACCAAGTCATGTCACAAAGAATCTCGTGACGATAAATTAGCTTTGCCCTCAGTTTACCAGAAAAAGAATAAGAGGGTGTTTGGGTTATTGTTAGAAGCTTATAAGCTATGTTGGCTTTTAGTGGTTCTGCTGACTTTTGCTTTTAAACTATGTTAGCTTTTGGTGGCTTTTGGGTAGAATAATCATTTGCCTGGTCAAACCTAGCTATTTAGGTAGAGTTTATAAGCTAGTTTTCAAAAGTTACGAAATCCTACCTATTTTAAATGAGGCTTAAAGCTAGCTTATTGGAATGTTACCAAACAGAAAGATAGAAAAGCTTTGCAAAACAGCCCCTTTGACCAAAAATAAGCCCCTCATGTAACTCTTTCTAAATTTTGGAGAGGGTTAAAACGTAACATCTTCTGAGGTTAGGGGTGCAAGTGCTAATAAAATATTTTAGAGGATATAAGTGGCAACACCACCATAGCATAGCGCGATCTGCAACTAACCCATAAAATGATTGTGCTAGAAGATTACGGGTCCTCTGGCTCTCAATTTCTCAATTTCCGAGCCATTGAAACAAGATTCTTCTCCATTGCTTGTCTCTGCTCCATCTGCTCAACATGTACTTTCTGCTCATATTCAGCAGCCTGTCCTGTTAGCACAATGCACATTCACAATACATAAAATCAATCAGCTATATCAAAATTGTGGATTATTAGTTATAATGGATTCAACATGGAGATCCAAGTTGGTTTTGTGCTGTCTATCCCTCCTTAATCCTGTCTTGGGCTAGCCAGTGAAAAGATAACATTAAGTCACAACACCAACAAAGTTAAAATTGTGGAAAACTAGTTAATGACATTCATTAGCACATCCACCTTACACCACTTCCTTCAAGGGATGGTTAGTATAAATGATGGTGCTTCGTGAGGTAATAAGAGGTGGATAGAATACTGGCTTCATTGGGAAACATGGGTTTTATACTACTCAGTAAGATTCATGATTTAATAGAACTTATTACCTCAACCAGAAAACAATTTAAGCTTTTCGCAATTTATAAGAAAATGCTGGTAATTGCAATTTTTGGAAAAATATTGACGTTCCACAATTATCAAAAGAATTTGGATTATTATGCAGTTTTCAAAACAATTTGGACCTTTCTGCATTTTCAAATTTAATTTATTTTATTTATTTAATTCTTTCAGGGCTTGGCTGCTGTGTATTTGATTTTGTGTTGTTGGGTCGAACCAATGCATGGGTCCGGCTAATGTGTATTTTTTTATTTATTTAATTTCTTAAAAGATTGATGTTTGAAGTTTAAAGTTGTAAATTAATATAAATATTAGGACATTTAATCCACACGACCCTTCTAATAGGCAAGTTAAATCACAAAATTTAGGATATTTGGTTCACATGGAATTAAAATATAATTAGGTTATTACAAAAATTAGGATATTTAGTTCATATGGGATTATCATATAATTAAGATATTTGAAGTTGAATTAGAATATAATTAGGTTATTATGAAAATTAGGATATTTAGTTTACATGGGATTATGATATAGTTAGAATATTTAAAGTTGTAGTTCACATGAGATTATGATAATTAGGATAGATTTGAATTGAAATGTAATATCTAAAAGAGTTAAGGGTATTTTTGTTTACCGAAAGATAGATTTGAATTGAAATATAATATATTATCTAAAAGAGTTAAGGGTATTTTTGTCACCGAAAGATAGATTTGAATTGAAATATAATATCTAAAAGAGTTAAGGGTAGTTTTGTCTCTAGAAAGATTTTCTGAACTCGTGCTTTTAAAGGAGTATGATATGATATATATATATATATATATATATATATATATATATATATATATATATATATATATATATATATATATATATATATATATGAACTTATTAATAATGAATATATCTTTCTAAACTCATATTGCTTTGGGATTAAGTGAAAGATATAAAGCACTTTGAGATTTGTGCATCACAAATCTCAAGAAATGAGTGGATAAAAATGGTTAATTTCATAACTTAAGTTATAAGGCTTTATATATATATATATATATATATATATATATATATATATATATATAATATGTTATTTGGCAGCCATTTAGAATTTTTGGGATGTTGTTTGTAAAGTTTTGATGATTAATGTTTGTAATTTTGAAACTTTTAAGAGAGTGATTGTAAAGTTTTTAGGTGCCTATTTTATAAAACTTTCATAGGGTTAATTTATAATTTACACAACTTTCAGGGGTCTTTTGTAAATTGTCAAGGGTATTTGTAATAAAAACTTTATGTATTTTTCAACACAGTGTTTCTTACTTTAGCAACTTTCATGAGGCTAGTTGTAAATTTTCAATTGGTATTGTCATCACACAACTATTCTTTTATCTAATTTTCTTTAAAATATTCCTCTTTTTCTTTTAGATTTTTTTTCATTTTCTTAAACAAATATTAGTAACATGTGGATACTTTAAACCCAAATTTACAATTCAGATTCCACAACTGAAAAATCCAAACCGTTTTTAAAAATACGTATGATAATTTGAAATTTTGGACTCCTAAACTGAAAATCTTAACTATTTGATGTAATATAATGAATATGAGCTACCAACAAATAAAATTTCATAGGTTCAATATGTTTTCAGTCATGTATAAAGGGGCTACATTTAAGCATCTTTATAAAAATTCTAAAATATTTATTTTGGCGACATACGATGAATAAGTAAATTATATTTATAATGAATATGAGCTACCAACAAATAAAATTTCAAAGGTTCAATATGTTTTCAGTCATGTATAAAGGGGCTACATTTAAGCATCTTTATAAAAATTCTAAAATGTTTATTTTGACGACATACGATGAATAAGTAAATTATATTAAAATCTTTTGAAATTTTATACGAATGCATGGGTAAATTATGTTGAAGTCTTTTGCAATTTTATTTCTAGATAGTTGATCTATAGTAGATCACAAACTCCCCTTAAAGTTTAGCCGATTCTAATAATCCTCCGTTAAATTTTTGTTTAACAACCAAAGTTTGGCGGTTTTTATAACCACCCTTAACTGTAAAAATATCACAAAACCCTCTTAAGTTTGGCGGATGTTTAGATGACACTTCTAAAACTTCTAAAATCTATTTCACTTCTTAAATCATAACCAAACAATCAAGTTTATCTCGTATAGTTACCGTTAGCAAATAAAATTGGAATATTTTTCTCGTGTTCCATTAAAACAACTATATATTTAATAAACAATTAAATTATATTAACTAACATAATTATTTTGGAAGTAGTTCCACACAAAACATTAGCATAAATCACTTGTGTTAGGTAATCACATACTCACAGTCACGCCTATTTCATAATCAGGGAGCAGTAGTAAAGACCTCGAAGATTAATAATTCTAAAACCAAATCAGTATCATTATTAGATATGACTAGCTGATAGATATCGAAATTCTACTGTCTCGATATCACATGCTCATTTAGCAAATTAAGCTACCAAAGAACATCTATTCCGATATCACTAGCCGATAGACATCGAAATTCTACTGTCTCTCGATAGCTCATTTAGCAACGAATACACATCTTTTCCCAATCAATATATTATGGTTTTCAGCAGTTTTCCGAACCCTTAAATGTAGTCACCAAAACTTCCCCACATTATAGCGCAATTCCACACTGAAAATGGCATTACGAAGTTAGATTTCTGTGCTCTAATTCTTACATTGTGGAGCCATCTACACATCATCAGATTCCATACTGCTCCCATACAAGCTTGGAGCCGCAACACAACTTGAAACATTGTTAGAATCCTAAGATGTTTACACACGTCTATATATAAATAAGTTCAGATATAGCCCAAGATGCCTCCTTCTAGGCTATTCAATTAAACTGAACCAGAACAAAATAGGTTGAGAAATCCATCAGCGACGAGGAAAGCCACGTTGTTCATAAGGCGCCCAAGAGCCAGCACCATAACGTCCCTGCTCACGGCCATAACCGTCGCTATACGAGGCTTGGTAACCCATATCAGCACCATAAGTCCCAGTACCTGTACGAGAAAGTAGTAGGCGACTTTAATAGGAGAACGAGCGACAAAGAGAATTAGAAGGACTAAATGCAGATACACCCCTTATATGATAGTGGTGCAGTTATTTATACCACCTAAACTTTTTTATTAGCATTTACACCCCTTGAGCCTCAAATGACGTTATTTTATTTACCAAGTCATGTCACAAAGAATCTCGTGACGATAAATTAGCTTTTGCCCTCAGTTTACCAGAAAAAAGAATAAGAGGGTGTTTGGGTTATTGTTAGAAGCTTATAAGCTATGTTGGCTTTTAGTGGTTCTGCTGACTTTTTGCTTTTTAAACTATGTTAGCTTTTTGGTGGCTTTTGGGTAGAATAATCATTTGCCTGGTCAAACCTAGCTATTTAGGTAGAGTTTATAAGCTAGTTTTCAAAAGTTACGAAATCCTACCTATTTTAAATGAGGCTTAAAGCTAGCTTATTGGAATGTTACCAAACAGAAAGATAGAAAAGCTTTGCAAAACAGCCCCTTTGACCAAAAATAAGCCCCTCATGTAACTCTTTCTAAATTTTGGAGAGGGTTAAAAACGTAACATCTTCTGAGGTTAGGGGTGCAAGTGCTAATAAAATATTTTAGAGGATATAAGTGGCAACACCACCATAGCATAGCGGGCGTATCTGCAACTAACCCATAAAATGATTGTGCTAGAAGATTACCGGGTCCTCTGGCTCTCAATTTCTCAATTTCCCGAGCCATTGAAACAAGATTCTTCTCCATTGCTTGTCTCTGCTCCATCTGCTCAACATGTACTTTCTGCTCATATTCGCAGCCTGTCCTGTTAGCACAATGCACATTCACAATACATAAAATCAATCAGCTATATCAAAATTGTGGATTATTAGTTATAATGGATTCAACATGGAGATCCAAGTTGGTTTTGTGCTGTCTATCCCCTCCTTAATCCTGTCTTGGGCTAGCCAGTGAAAAGATAACATTAAGTCACAACACCAACAAAGTTAAAATTGTGGAAAACTAGTTAATGACATTCATTAGCACATCCACCTTACACCACTTCCTTCAAGGGATGGTTAGTATAAATGATGGTGCTTCGTGAGGTAATAAGAGGTGGATAGAATACTGGCTTCATTGGGAAACATGGGTTTTATACTACTCAGTAAGATTCATGATTTAATAGAACTTATTACCTCAACCAGAAAACAATTTATCATTTTCATACCTAAAACAGATTCTTAACAACTTACCATTTTCAAACCTCAACTTGATAAGTTGTTAACTATTTAGTAAGATCTATGATTTATACTACTTATTACCGGTTTAAAAATGGAAAGCTGTTAAGCTATTCCATACATATTAATCTTTTTGCCAATGAATTTAAACAACTTATTATCTCAAACATTAGCGAAAAAGATTTCATGGTATCCATATTGACTTCTTAATGATATAAATCCATATAAATTATAAAGTCATGAAGCTCTTTAAGTATAGAATCATTTAAGTTTATAATTTTTTCTATTTGTTAATTGTGGGGTGACACCACTTCCAAAAATATTGGATCCGCCACTGATGACATCTAATCAATTGAAAATTATCTTTATCCGGCATTTTTTTCCCACTAAAAGGGTCGACCGTGGAGTACAATCTGTATTGTTAAAGAATGCAAGTTCGATTAACCAAATTTTCATGAAACTGTGCCAATCAGACATTGCCTCTAGACTAAGGGAACTATGAGCAGAAGGGAAGATTCTAACAACTCGTCAGAGGACCAATAGGCTAGTAGAAGAAAGGAGTACATAGTTTTCCCATACAGCTGAAGTCCAAGACTCAAAAAGAACAAAAGGCCAGATTGATAATTAGGCTTTCTGATATTGGTCTTCTAAATCTACTGTGGCTTAAAATATGGACCCCAAAACACATATTTTAACTACAACCCCAAAATCTCATAAGTTATTCAAATAAGCCCCTCAGCTTACTAAACTATTAAAGCTTCACATTACACCTTATTATTCTTTACCAATTATCAGCTATAGCCTATACCCATTATGCTTTCATTCCTCTTAACCTACGCTGCATGAATACGGGTACAGATACGGGATACGACAAATTTATAAAAAGTACAGTACAGGGCCACGGCTATATACACATTGGAATTTAATAATTTACATAAGATCAATATTGCTTTTTCTTTCACATGTTAATGAAAATCAAAATTTCTATAACATTTCCTATTTGTTTCTTTTAATATGAATTATATAATTGAATGTTTAAACTAAAACATGCGTTATATAATTGACTGCATGTCTGAGTAAATGCATGCATATGCACAAGGAGTGTCCAAGGGGTATCAGATACGGGTACGGGCATTGGAAGTGTCGGGGACACGTGTGGCTTCATGATAGAAGTGTCCACACAACATAATTCTTAACCCATTAAAATTCAACTAATTATTTCATTTTCCTTACCTTTTGCCATTGCTCACTTGTTTTTCTCTTCTCCCTCTGGTTTTGATGATTGTCCTTATATAAATGCTGTTTAATGTTGTCTTTGCAATAATTTCTAATTTCAAATATAGCAAATCCACACCACATAAAATTTCTAAATAATATGTCGGTATAATGGGAAAGTTTAATAGTTCTAGGGGTTAAAAATAATGGTTTGTAAGACGAGGAACTTATTTGAACAACTTATAAGAATTGAAGATTTATTAAATAAGTGTTTTGAGGGACTTTTCTTAAAATACTATACATTTGGAGGACCAAGATAAGAACATCCCTTGATGATTTAACAAAGCCTGCTATCCTAATATGCAGTCATCTAGAGGACTCATATAAACAACTGACAGTATTTCCATCTATCAAAAACACTTTTTAACAAAACAACTACTAACCTGACTCGAACAAGATCCTCATGTAGGCTCTCCATTTCCATCCTCAACTTCGGCATCTGCTGGTTCTCAGCCTGCACACGTTTCAGATCTTTTGTCATACTTTGTATTTTTGTTGTCATCTCTTGGCGCAGAGCATCTAGCTTCTTTACTTCGGATTGCAACTCTACGGCCTCTGCTCTCATAGGCTCAAGGGCACGAAGCTCAGCCTCTAGCTTCAGACCCATTTGTATATATTCTCTAGTTTTGACTTCTTTCTCTGCACGTATTTTAGGAATAGCCTGACCTAGGACGTGGAGTTCCTCTCTAGCTGCGTCTATTTCCCTTTTCATGGCAACATTTTCATCAAGAAGAAGCCTGTTGTCAGAAACCAATCTTCTAATCTCATCATGCCCCATAACCAATTCTTCCTCGATAGAGTGTGGTCGTGGTGGCATGGGTCTGCGGTCATGCAATGGAGGTGGAGGTCCATTGTGAAATCCATGCATCTCGTCATGAACTGGGCGACGAGGCATACGACCTCTCCCTGCCATACTGGATCCTGCATAGAGAAAGCATTAGGTTCTGAAAAGTAGAGTATTGACCAGATCAATGAGAAGCAAATCCATGATCACAAACAGAACAAAACTAAGAAAAATTTCAATAAAGGGTTCTCTATATAGGGAGGAAGGACATTGTGAAAAGTGTCAATCACTGGTTTTAAATTTGGTGACTGCACTGACACGGTCAGGAGTGGATTTATATACATGCCTAGGGGTGAAGTTGCACCCCTCGAATATGTAAAAGTGCATTATTAAGCCTTCTAGATTTAAAATTTGTGCCCCATGATTTACATATATTTGCATCCCAACTCTTACAAACTTGTATCTCATTTTAATTTAGCCTATTTCGTTAGAATATTAGTTTACTGTTCAAGGAAAAATCCCTTCCGACAAGATATTGCTGGATGCTTTTGGAGAGATGCCCATCATGAGCTTTCTATATTGTGAAAAGAATAAATATACAGTACCAGAATATCCCTCCAGTCGAAGTTTGAGCTACTTCTATGAATTACCCGAGATCTAGTCAGTATGGAGCAAATAAAAACTTCATAACGAACCTGAGGACTTAGTTGCTTTCCACTCAAAATAATAGAGCCTTTACGCTAACACACCCGCTTAAATTCACTCATAAGTCATAACTCACTTCAACCGGTTTCATCCACTGTATGTCACTAAACTCCAACTATCAGATGATTCTCAGCAGAAAGATCTCAGGCGTTCTAAATGTCAATGGTCAAAATTGAACCCCCATTTCATCAGGAAAAAAGACTCTTTGAGCAATACATTATAAATGGTGGAATTTAAGATCAAGACTTCTTACTTGTGGAGAGTATACTTTGGTATTAATCACCCTAATTTACTATGGTGTCATTAGTTACTGTCCTGTCATTTGATTTCACATTTGATTTTACAGAACAACATCCAAACTATAAATAGCCCAACTGATCTTCTTTCTCTACAGTTTCAATTCAATACTCATTGTTAACCCATGAGCCTAACCTTAAGAAAAATAATTTCATCATAACCAAGAAGTAAAAGTTTCTAACTTTAATATGACATAACATAGGAAAAATAAGTACAATGACCCATTATTTAAAAGAAATCTGAAATACACATACAAGAAAAATAGTATGCTATTTTAAAATGTTACGCAAATACACATACAAAGGAGGTATGCTTAATTTAGACCGTATTTATGTTGTTTGTACCCTTGGGAGAGGTTCACTAAGGTCATTCCAACATAAAGAGGATCGACAAAAAACTTGACAAAATTTTATGACCACCTACCGTCCACGTCAATCCTAGCTTAACTAATATCAAGGCTTAACTAATACCAAGTTCCTGATCAAGTAAAATATGAACAAGTGAGGGTTTGCAAAGAAGACCTATTAGCATCCTCCAAATTTTCCTAAACCAAAACTACGTCTAAAATAAGGGAATGGTAATCTATTAACAACCAGTGCAGTTCTTTGGCAATCGATCAGCTAAGCATATAACCTATGAGCTTGGAATATAAACATAGACATCCTAACATATGTTGGAAACCATATATCATTTTGTGCATATAACACAATAAGACATAATGCATAATTTGTTTATATAAACAGATTTTTCGAGTGAACTATATCAAAATAATATTTTAGGAAAAAAGAACATGAGGTGACAGCTCATTTTGCTAACTGGATCATCAATAGATAGAATACTGTTTAGTCCAGCCTTGGTGACCACATAGAAATAGTTGATCCAGAACACTCTAATCTTGGCATCTTATTTTGCTACATGACACCTTATAACTAGTTTTTCTCTTTTGGGGTAAATCTCAGAGAATTCCTCTAACTTTGGGGTATCCTACACAAAGTGATCATGACCTTTAAAATTTAGAGAAAACCCCTAAACTTTGGGAAGTTTCACAAAACTACCCTGAACTTTCAGAAAATTCTACCTAAATTTTGGGGCAAATCCCATTATGGGTTTTGCCAGGGAAGAGAGAATAGAAGGAAATGAGAAAAATATCGGAGACGATCGCTCTACATTATACTGACAAAGGAAGGTTATTTTTTAAATTATGGTATTTCGGTTGGTGCAAGTTTCCAAAAGTTCAGGGGGGTTTTGTGAAACTTCCAAAAGATTAAGGTTTTCTTATTGTTTAAAGTCCATGACCGATTCGTGAAAATCACCAAAAACTCGACGGGGGAGGGGTTTCCTAAAATTTATCCTTTATATGATAGAGCATAGTCATAAGCAATGTAGCCTACTGCATCAATGACACAACCAAAATTCATAAACAACATTAACTTCTCACGAAAAAAATTAGCATAATCAAACTACAAACTGATTAATCTGAGTGAACTCAAAAACCCTAATTCTGAGAATCCCAAAACCCCAGCTTTAGCAGTTGATTAATGTGCGAGCCCCCAAATCCTAAATCTAGAAATTGCTACTGTGGGGGTCAAACTTTCACCCAAAATTGAAACTAAAATCCAGCGCAAAATTCATATGAAAGAATCACGTACCTCGATCGTTGGCGAATCGACAGTGGGGGTGCGTTCTTGGGAGTGAGATCAGGGATTGGATCAGTTTAGGGTTTTCCCATTTTAGTTCCGGTCGGGTTCAATCCATGTACCCAAATTGTTAGGAGCTTTTTTCTCGCGTTAGACCCTACGCCTATCCTATTTTGATATTAAACCCTAAAATCTGCTTATGTATCATTTTTAAAGTTTTAATATGATGTATAAATGGATTGGATGTGTATTCTGAAATCCATATACATAATGTAATATCATAAACACCATAAGGGATTTTTTGGATAACAACAAAACTTAGGGTCAATTGGCATTGATGGAGTTGCTTATAAATGTTACTTAAACTGGTAAAAATAGATGTTTAATAATCATATATCAAAATTTTCTTTTCAAAAGCAGTTAAGTTATTTGGTAATGTGCTTAAAAATCATTACAAGTAAAATGAGTAAAAAATAATTTTAGCTTCATGTTTATTGATAGTAAAAGAAAAATTTAAATCTATCAAAAACACTTTTAACAAAACAACTACTAACCTGACTCGAACAAGATCCTCATGTAGGCTCTCCATTTCCATCCTCAACCCATCTGCTGGTTCTCAGCCTGCACACGTTCAGATCTTTTGTCATACTTTGTATTTTTGTTGTCATCTCTTGGCGCAGAGCATCTAGCTTCTTTACTGATTGCAACTCTCGGCCTCTGCTCTCATAGGCTCAAGGGCAGCTCAGCCTCTAGCTTCAGACCCATTTGTATATATTCTCTAGTTTTGACTTCTTTCTCTGCATTATTTTAGGAATAGCCTGACCTAGGGCGTGAGTTCCTCTCTAGCTCGTCTATTTCCCTTTTCATGGCAACATTTTCATCAAGAAGAAGCCTGTTGTCAGAAACCAATCTTCTAATCTCATCATGCCCCATAACCAATTCTTCCTCGATAGAGTGTGGTCGTGGTGGCATGGGTCTGCGGTCATGCAATGGAGGTGGAGGTCCATTGTGAAATCCATGCATCTCGTCATGAACTGGGCGACGAGGCATACGACCTCTCCCTGCCATACTGGATCCTGCATAGAGAAAGCATTAGGTTCTGAAAAGTAGAGTATTGACCAGATCAATGAGAAGCAAATCCATGATCACAAACAGAACAAAACTAAGAAAAAATTTCAATAAAGGGTTCTCTATATAGGGAGGAAGGACATTGTGAAAAGTGTCAATCACTGGTTTTAAATTTGGTGACTGCACTGACACGGTCAGGAGTGGATTTATATACATGCCTAGGGGTGAAGTTGCACCCCTCGAATATGTAAAAGTGCATTATTAAGCCTTCTAGATTTAAAATTTGTGCCCCATGATTTACATATATTTGCATCCCAACTCTTACAAACTTGTATCTCATTTTAATTTAGCCTATTTCGGTTAGAATATTAGTTTACTGTTCAAGGAAAAATCCCCTTCCGACAAGATATTGCTGGATGCTTTTGGAGAGATGCCCATCATGAGCTTTCTATATTGTGAAAAGAATAAATATACAGTACCAGAATATCCCTCCAGTCGAGTTTGAGCTACTTCTATGAATTACCCGAGATCTAGTCAGTATGGAGCAAATAAAAAACTTCATAACGAACCTGAGGACTTAGTTGCTTTCCACTCAAAATAATAGAGCCTTTACGCAACACACCCGTTTAAATTCACTCATAAGTCATAACTCACTTCAACCGGTTTCATCCACTGTATGTCACTAAACTCCAACTATCAGATGATTCTCAGCAGAAAGATCTCAGGCGTTCTAAATGTCAATGGTCAAAATTGAACCCCCATTTCATCAGGAAAAAAGACTCTTTGAGCAATACATTATAAATGGTGGAATTTAAGATCAAGACTTCTTACTTGTGGAGAGTATACTTTGGTATTAATCACCCTAATTTACTATGGTGTCATTAGTTACTGTCCTGTCATTTGATTTCACATTTGATTTTACAGAACAACATCCAAACTATAAATAGCCCAACTGATCTTCTTTCTCTACAGTTTCAATTCAATACTCATTGTTAACCCATGAGCCTAACCTTAAGAAAAATAATTTCATCATAACCAAGAAGTAAAAGTTTCTAACTTTAATATGACATAACATAGGAAAAATAAGTACAATGACCCATTATTTAAAAGAAATCTGAAATACACATACAAGAAAAATAGTATGCTATTTTAAAATGTTACATAAATACACATACAAAGGAGTATGCTTAATTTAGACCGTATTTATGTTGTTTGTACCCTTGGGAGAGGTTCACTAAGGTCATTCCAACATAAAGAGGATCGACAAAAAACTTGACAAAATTTTATGTCCACCTACCGTCCACGTCAATCCTAGCTTAACTAATATCAAGGCTTAACTAATACCAAGTTCCTGATCAAGTAAAATATGAACAAGTGAGGGTTTGCAAAGAAGACCTATTAGCATCCTCCAAATTTTCCTAAACCAAAACTACGTCTAAAATAAGGAAATGGTAATCTATTAACAACCAGTACAGTTCTTTGGCAATTGATCAGCTAAGCATATAACCTATGAGCTTGGAATATAAACATAGACATCCTAACATATGTTGGAAACCATATATCATTTTGTGCATATAACACAATAAGACATAATGCATAATTTGTTTATATAAACAGATTTTTTAAGTGAACTATATCAAAATAATATTTTAGGAAAAGGACATGAGGTGATGACTCATTTTGCTAACTGGATCATCAATAGATAGAATACTGTTTAGTCCAGCCTTGGTGACCACATAGAAATAGTTGATCCAGAACACTCTAATCTTGGCATCTTATTTTGCTACATGACACCTTATAACTAGTTTTTTCTCTTTTTGGGGTAAATCTCAGAGAATTCCTCTAACTTTGGGGTATCCTACACAAAGTGATCATGACCTTTAAAATTTAGAGAAAACCCCTAAACTTTGGGAAGTTTCACAAAACTACCCTGAACTTTCAGAAAATTCTACCTAAATTTTGGGGCAAATCCCATTATGGGTTTTGCCAGGGAAGAGAGAATAGAAGGAAATGAGAAAAATATCGGAGACGATCGCTCTACATTATACTGACAAAGGAAGGTTATTTTTTAAATTATGGTATTTCGGTTGGTGCAAGTTTCCAAAAGTTCAGGGGGGTTTTGTGAAACTTCCAAAAGATTAAGGTTTTCTTATTGTTTAAAGTACATGACCGATTCGTGAAAATCACCAAAAACTCGACGGGGGAGGGGTTTCCTAAAATTTATCCTTTATATGATAGAGCATAGTCATAAGCAATGTAGCCTACTGCATCAATGACACAACCAAAATTCATAAACAACATCAACTTCTCACGAAAAAAATTAGCATAATCAAACTACAAACTGATTAATCTGAGTGAACTCAAAAACCCTAATTCTGAGAATCCCAAAACCCCAGCTTTAGCAGTTGATTAATGTGCGAGCCCCCAAATCCTAAATCTAGAAATTGCTACTGTGGGGGTCAAACTTTCACCCAAAATTGAAACTAAAATCCAGCGCAAAATTCATATGAAAGAATCACGTACCTCGATCGTTGGCGAATCGACAGTGGGGTGCGTTCTTGGGAGTGAGATCAGGGATTGGATCAGTTTAGGGTTTTCCCATTTTAGTTCCGGGTCGGGTTCAATCCATGTACCCAAATTGTTAGGAGCTTTTTTTCTCGCGTTAGACCCTACGCCTATCCTATTTTGATATTAAACCCTAAAATCTGCTTATATATCATTTTTAAAGTTTTTAATATGATGTATAAATGGATTGGATGTGTATTCTGAAATCCATATACATAATGTAATACAATAAACACCATCAGGGTTTTTGGATAACAACAAAACTTAGGGTCAATTGGCATTGATGGAGTTGCTTATAAATGTTACTTAAACTGGTAAAAATAGATGTTTAATAATCATATATCAAAATTTTCTTTTCAAAAGTAGTTAAGTTATTTGGTAATGTGCTTAAAAATCATTACAAGTAAAATGAGTAAAAAATAATTTTAGCTTCATGTTTATTGATAGTAAAAAAAAAATTTAAAATCAAAAGAACACATAGGATATATAAATCTACAAATAACCGAAATTTTTTTTAAAAGCATCATTAAAACAGATACACCTTCACCAAAAGTGGGTCACGTAACCACACGTTGGTGAAGGAGCACCAGACCCTCTTTTAACTTTGGGGCGTTTTGTAGATAACTGTCCTTAACTCTTAAAATGCTACAACCCCATACCCCCCACCTCTTCTTTAATTTTCTCAAAAAAACCTCTTTTGACTTTTGATTTTTTTTAAAAAAGAAAAGACCTGACAGCTTGAACCACAATTTCACTTCACTAGTTAAAATATCTCCATGAGTAAATTTATTCACCCACGTGAAAATTATGGTTTACACCATTAAGGATTTTGTGGAAGATGCTGAAAGTTGAAGAGGGTTTTATGAGAACCATAAAACTTAAGACGAGTTTTCTGTAGTTTAAAAATTAAAGTTAGTTATCTAACCTTGTTTGGATGGAGGTGAATGGATGGAAAGGAATGTAAAATTTCATTTTCACCTCGTTTGGGAGTTTTTTTAGGGTTAGAGGATGGAAGAGGATGTAAAATTTTGGCCAATTTTCTTCACCTCCGAATTGGGTGGTAGAGGGTGTAATGGAAACGGATGTAAAGTTTTATAATGTGATAAGATAATTATACCCTTATGGTATTAAAATCAATGGCTAAAATATACTTCCATCCAATATGTAAGGGTATTTACGTAACTTTATCTTTTTACTTCCGTTACTCTTAGAACTCCCAAACAAGGTAAAACAAATTTACTTTCGTTCCCCTTACTAAACTCCCAAACAATATTTTATCTTTTTCCTTCCATTCCCTACCTTTCCTTTCCATTACTTAACTTTCCATTCTATTACTTAGTAAACTCCCAAACATAGTTAAAAAGACTAGCCTTTCGATTCAAGTACATAATCTATTATTACTAGTGACATATATTGAAAAAGATGTATAGAAATAATAGGTATGAGGTAGCGGCTCATTTGACTAAAAAAGCTACTAAGAGTAGAGTGTTGAGATCCAGACTTTTTGCAATGCGGACTTCACCAAATGACTATTTCTTGGTAGGTCAATTAGCAAAATGAGTCGTCACATCATACCTATTATTTTCAAGATGTATTTGGTGTCTCTAATGATGATATTGTATAGTTTCTTTTAGAATATAAAACTTCGACGAGAACAATTGTAACATTTTTAAATTGCTAATAAAGTAGCATCATCACTTTCTAGAAATCCTTGATCCGGCACTAAGCAACCTCATGTTGCTTTTAAAAGCGTTCCTTTAAAACAAAAGTAATTTCAATAAGTATGTATAAAAGTTTTACCAACACCATTATTGATGAGTTCTTTACAAAATAAATAGATCGAAAATAGCAATCAAATGACCCTTAGGGAATTCTATGCCCAACAAGAGCCCGCACCACGCCACCACCACACCGTGAAAGTTTTACTGTTTTATGTTCTCCAGCTTTCGACATATGTAAATTGTTGAGAGAAAGCTATTGAAATTCAAGCGCTTACTTGGATTGCAACTCTCACGGCCTCTGCTCTCATAGGCTCAAGGGCACGAGCTCAGCCTCTAGCTTCAGACCCATTTGTATATATTCTCTAGTTTTGACTTCTTTCTCTGCATTATTTTAGGAATAGCCTGACCTAGGACGTGGAGTTCCTCTCTAGCTGCGTCTATTTCCCTTTTCATGGCAACATTTTCATCAAGAAGAAGCCTGTTGTCAGAAACCAATCTTCTAATCTCATCATGCCCCATAACCAATTCTTCCTCGATAGAGTGTGGTCGTGGTGGCATGGGTCTCTGATCATGCAATGGAGGTGGAGGTCCATTGTGAAATCCATGCATCTCGTCATGAACTGGTGAGGCATCACGACCTCTCCCTGCCATACTGGATCCTGCATAGAGAAAGCATTAGGTTCTGAAAAGTAGAGTATTGACCAGATCAATGAGAAGCAAATCCATGATCACAAACAGAACAAAACTAAGAAAAATTTCAATAAAGGGTTCTCTATAGGGAGGAAGGACATTGTGAAAAGTGTCAATCACTGGTTTTAAATTTGGTGACTGCACTGACACGGTCAGGAGTGGATTTATATACATGCCTAGGGGTGAAGTTGCACCGAATATGTAAAAGTGCATTATTAAGCCTTCTAGATTTAAAATTTGTGCCCCATGATTTACATATATTTGCATCCCAACTCTTACAAACTTGTATCTCATTTTAATTTAGCCTATTTCGGTTAGAATATTAGTTTACTGTTCAAGGAAAATCCCTTCCGACAAGATATTGCTGGATGCTTTTGGAGAGATGCCCATCATGAGCTTTCTATATTGTGAAAAGAATAAATATACAGTACCAGAATATCCCTCCAGTCGAAGTTTGAGCTACTTCTATGAATTACCCGAGATCTAGTCAGTATGGAGCAAATAAAAAACTTCATAACGAACCTGAGGACTTAGTTGCTTTCCACTCAAAATAATAGAGCCTTTACGCAACACACCCGTTTAAATTCACTCATAAGTCATAACTCACTTCAACCGGTTTCATCCACTGTATGTCACTAAACTCCAACTATCAGATGATTCTCAGCAGAAAGATCTCAGGCTTCTAAATGTCAATGGTCAAAATTGAACCCCATTTCATCAGGAAAAAGACTCTTTGAGCAATACATTATAAATGGTGGAATTTAAGATCAAGACTTCTTACTTGTGGAGAGTATACTTTGGTATTAATCACCCTAATTTACTATGGTGTCATTAGTTACTGTCCTGTCATTTGATTTCACATTTGATTTTACAGAACAACATCCAAACTATAAATAGCCCAACTGATCTTCTTTCTCTACAGTTTCAATTCAATACTCATTGTTAACCCATGAGCCTAACCTTAAGAAAAATAATTTCATCATAACCAAGAAGTAAAAGTTTCTAACTTTAATATGACATAACATAGGAAAAATAAGTACAATGACCCATTATTTAAAAGAAATCTGAAATACACATACAAGAAAAATAGTATGCTATTTTAAAATGTTACATAAATACACATACAAAGGCGATATGCTTAATTTAGACCGTATTTATGTTGTTTGTACCCTTGGGAGAGGTTCACTAAGGTCATTCCAACATAAAGAGGATCGACAAAAACTTGACAAAATTTTATGTCCACCTACCGTCCGTCAATCCTAGCTTAACTAATATCAAGGCTTAACTAATACCAAGTTCTGATCAAGTAAAATATGAACAAGTGAGGGTTTGCAAAGAAGACCTATTAGCATCCTCCAAATTTTCCTAAACCAAAAAACGCTCTAAAATAAAAATGGTAATCTATTAACAACCAGTACAGTTCTTTGGCAATTGATCAGCTAAGCATATAACCTATGAGCTTGGAATATAAACATAGACATCCTAACATATGTTGGCCATATATCATTTTGTGCATATAACACAATAAGACATAATGCATAATTTGTTTATATAAACAGATTTTTCGGTGAACTATATCAAAATAATATTTTAGGAAAAAAGGACATGAGGTGACACTCATTTTGCTAACCGGATCATCAATAGATAGAATACTGTTTAGTCCAGCCTTGGTGACCACATAGAAATAGTTGATCCAGAACACTCTAATCTTGGCATCTTATTTTGCTACATGACAGCTTATAACTAGTTTTTCTCTTTTGGGGTAAATCTCAGAGAATTCCTCTAACTTTGGGGTATCCTACACAAAGTGATCATGACCTTTAAAATTTAGAGAAAACCCTAAACTTTGGGAAGTTTCACAAAACTACCCTGAACTTTCAGAAAATTCTACCTAAATTTTGGGGCAAATCCCATTATGGGTTTTGCCAGGGGAAGAATAGAAGGAAATGAGAAAATATCGGAGACGATCGCTCTACATTATACTGACAAAGGAAGGTTATTTTTAAATTATGGTATTTCGGTTGGTGCAAGTTTCCAAAAGTTCAGGGGTTTTGTGAAACTTCCAAAAGATTAAGGTTTTCTTATTGTTTAAAGTATGATTCGTGAAAATCACCAAAAACTCGACGGGGAGGGTTTCCTAAAATTTATCCTTTATATGATAGAGCATAGTCATAAGCAATGTAGCCTACTGCATCAATGACACAACCAAAATTCATAAACAACATCAACTTCTCACGAAAAAAATTAGCATAATCAAACTACAAACTGATTAATCTGAGTGAACTCAAAAACCCTAATTCTGAGAATCCCAAAACCCCAGCTTTAGCAGTTGATTAATGTGCGAGCCCCCAAATCCTAAATCTAGAAATTGCTACTGTGGGGGTCAAACTTTCACCCAAAATTGAAACTAAAATCCAGCGCAAAATTCATATGAAAGAATCACGTACCTCGATCGTTGGCGAATCGACAGTGGGGGTGCGTTCTTGGGAGTGAGATCAGGGATTGGATCAGTTTAGGGTTTTCCCATTTTTAGTTCCGGGTCGGGTTCAATCCATGTACCCAAATTGTTAGGAGCTTTTTTTCTCGCGTTAGACCCTACGCCTATCCTATTTTGATATTAAACCCTAAAATCTGCTTATATATCATTTTAAAAGTTTTAATATGATGTATAAATGGATTGATGTGTATTCTGAAATCCATATACATAATGTAATACATAAACACCATCAGGGTTTTTTGGATAACAACAAAACTTAGGGTCAATTGGCATTGATGGAGTTGCTTATAAATGTTACTTAAACTGGTAAAAATAGATGTTTAATAATCATATATCAAAATTTTCTTTTCAAAAGTAGTTAAGTTATTTGGTAATGTGCTTAAAAATCATTACAAGTAAAATGAGTAAAAAAATAATTTTAGCTTCATGTTTATTGATAGTAAAAAAAAAAATTTAAAATCAAAAGAACACATAGGATATATAAATCTACAAATAACCGAAGCTGTTTTTAAAAGCATCATTAAAACAGATACACCTTCACCAAAAGTGGGTCACGTAACCACACGTTGGTGAAGGAGCACCAGGAGCCCTCTTTTAACTTTGGGGCGTTTTGTAGATAACTGTCCTTAACTCTTAAAATGCTACAACCCCATACCCCCCACCTCTTCTTTAATTTTCTCAAAAAAACCTCTTTTGACTTTTGATTTTTTTTAAAAAAGAAAAGACCTGATAGCTTGAACCACAATTTCACTTCACTAGTTAAAATATCTCCATGAGTAAATTTATTCACCCACGTGAAAATTATGGTTTACACCATTAAGGATTTTGTGGAAGATGTTGAAAGTTGAAGGAGGGTTTTATGAGAACCATAAAACTTAAGGAGAGTTTTCGTAGTTTAAAAATTAAAGTTAGTTATCTAACCTTGTTTGGATGGAGGTGAATGGATGGAAAGGAATGTAAAATTTCATTTTCACCTCGTTTGGGAGTTTTTAGGGTTAGAGGATGGAAGAGGATGTAAAATTTTGGCCAATTTTCTTCACCTCGAATTGGGTGGTAGAGGGTGTAATGGAAACGGATGTAAAGTTTTATAATGTGATAAGATAATTATACCCTTATGGTATTAAAATCAATGGCTAAAATATACTTCCATCCAATATGTAAGGGTATTTACGTAACTTTATCTTTTTACTTCGTTACTCTTAGAACTCCCAAACAAGGTAAAACAAATTTACTTCGTTCCCCTTACTAAACTCCCAAACAATATTTTATCTTTTTCCTTCCATTCCCTACCTTTCCTTTCCATTACTTAACTTTCCATTCTATTACTTAGTAAACTCCCAAACATAGTTAAAAAGACTAGCCTTTCGATTCAATTACATAATCTATTATTACTAGTGACATATATTGAGAAAGATGTATAGCAATAATAGGTATGAGGTAGCGGCTCATTTGACTAAAAAAGCTACTAAGAGCAGAGTGTAGAGATCCACACCTTTTGCAATGCGGACTTCACCACATGGCTATTTCTTTGTAGGTCAATTAGCAAAATGAGTCGTCACATCATACCTATTATTTTCAAGATGTATTTGGTGTCTCTAATGATGATATTGTATAGTTTCTTTTAGAATATAAAAACTCGTCGGGAACAATTGTAACATTTTTAAATTGCTAATAAAGTAGCATCATCACTTTCTAGAAATCCTTGATCCGCACTAAGCAACCTCATGTTGCTTTTAAAAGCGTTCCTTTAAAACAAAAGTAATTTCAATAAGTATGTATAAAAGTTTTACCGAACACCATTATTGATGAGTTCTTTACAAAATAAATAGATCGAAAATAGCAATACCAAATGACCCTTAGGGGAATTCTATGCCCAACAAGAGCCCACGCACCACGCCGCCACCACACCGTGAAAGTTTTTACTGTTTTATGTTCTCCAGCTTTCGACATATGTAAATTGTTGAGAGAAAGCTATTGAAATTCAAGCGCTTACATCATCACACGCTTTAAGATCAGCTTCCCGCCCTTTTGGGGCGGACTGTGAACTCAAGCACAATATGACCTTGACGATCTCTTCCAATTTATGTTTCCCTTTGAAAACTCTGTTTAAAAAAACATTACTTGAGGGATATTTTGATCATTGCGAGACACGTCGCAAGAGCTAATAGGATTTCATGGGACATAAATGAGTAATTGCTAAGACTTAATGAACAAATGTGAAATTATTGAAGATTTGAGGGGGCAATTTTCTAAATAGTCATTTTTTAATGACACAAGTAAAGCAAGATGCATTGCTCAAAATTATACTAATAACTAGCAGCTTTATATGTGCAGATGCGCGTGGAAGTTATTAGAACTACTTTTTAAATGTATATATAGAGGAGAAAAAGAATAAAACTTTTGATAACTAAAATTTGCTTTTATCCTGTATTACTCTTTCATTTTCGATGTTGTGACTTTAGTAATCGGACTACATATTTATTTTGTTTTCTGGTACTTTTAATAATTTATTTGGTGAGAAAACAAAATTTTTCATGTAGGAAAACAAAAATTTTCATGTAGTATAAAT